>JAWNNH010000454.1:0-600000 GCA_035043045.1 Hirtodrosophila alboralis | reverse complement strand
GCGTGGAATTTTATTTCCTTCTTTGTATTTTTTTTCTTTTTTCTTCATTGCGTTGGAGTTGCAAGCATGAATCATGATGCGATAGGGGAGACAGAGAGTTTTATAGGGGGGTGGGGGTATTCTCTTTGTCTGCTGCCCGTGAGATTTTTGCCAAGTTATTAAATTACACATTTGGTAATAGAGCACAAGGAAGCTGAAAGTGTTTTTGCTTAGCTTGAATAATTTCACAGTTTAAATCAATATATCAATATATATCGAGATTAAATTACAGATTCAAAGTCAGTTTAATAGTTGACAGATGGGAATCAAAGTCCTGATTCAAATTGGGTTCAGTTTTAGTTATATATATAACTTTATTTTATTTATTATGATTTATTCTAGTGTTGCAAGCTTAAGTTTATTATTTAAGACACTAATTACTGGGCTAGAAAACATTTTAGAATATAAAGTTAAGAAATTGTTTTTAAAATTAATAAATTATTTCCATTTCCTAAGAACTTTTTTATGACAAAGTTATAGCAATTGGAAGTTAAGGAAGGTTTGAACCTAGGTTCATAAATGAGACGGCTAAAACAGTAAAATGTATTTTTATCATGGCTTTAAATAGCGTGGCACTAGTTATAGTAATTAAAAAATTAATCAATTGTTTCCATATACGATCAGCAAAAATAAAGAATTGCTTTAGTGTTTATAGACTCGCAAATCTCAATTCTTGGAACAGATAGTCAGACTCTTCAATAAGTAATATCTTTATATATAATATCTATATATATTTTCTTAAACATTCTGTAACTTTTTTTTGAGTGAAGAATAGTATACCTAAATTAAAACAATTAAAGAAGTTCATTTGTGCAACACTTTGGGCTTAATTCCCAGGGCATACCTGACATTCCCCAATGCTGTGTCTGCTGTTGCTGCTGCTTCATTGAACAGCTGCATAACACCTTCCGTGTGCCCCCAAAAATTGGTGGCATCATCAGGTAACAACAACAAGTAATGCAACTGCCACTTAAACGCTTCATTAAAGTTGCACTTCCTGTGCGCTTGCCCCAAACAACATCAAAAAGCTTTGTTGCAAGCGCTGCCAAGCTCATCGTGGCACTTAGTTCAAATTGTTTGCACAATTTAAGCAGTTCACAAAACATTAAATCGTTCGGGAGATATATATGTATATATAGAAAAGGAGAGAGAGAGAGAGAGAGAGAGAGAGACATCGAGTGGTAGCCAACTAAAAATCTTTACTCACACGTGCAACATTCTCACAGTCGGAAGATACTATAAAAATCAAACATGGACTGAGATCTCATGATCTCTTGGCTGGCCCAACCCTGTGGACTCTGTGGATTCCTCTTTGCCCCTGCTGTTACCTTTTGCCAAAAGGAAATTTACAGCGCCGCTGATTTTTCGTTGCCGCTGTCGCTGCTGCTGCTGCTGCTCCACTTAAGCGGCAACTTGTGGCAACTGCGGCGTTGCATCCGTCGTCATCGTCGTTGCCAGGGCCAAGCGAACAACCGCACGACTATTAATCATTTTCCAGCGACCAAAACTAAATGGCCCTCTCATTCAGTGCCACTTCCTCTCTCTCCCTTTCTCCACCTCTCGCTCTCTCAATCTTTTTGGCCTTTTTTTTTTGTTTTTTGCCCTTTTTTGCATTGTCGTTGCGACTGCTCTGGCCGCATTCTTCAGTTGTGTGCCACAGTCCAGGCCAGCCTATGTGGCACTATATCATCATTATGCGAAATAATTCCCGTAGTTGTTGTATTGTTGACCATTGTGAGATTTGGTGTTGGATTTCAGGCACACAACCCATATGCGATATAAAAGGAATTGTGTATTAAGCTTAAAGTGTGTTCTGAATCATTTTATGGGGTGCTGAGAAATTTAAATAATATTTATAATTTAATCTCTTCCAATTGGAAGGTTTTTTTGTTAGAGATACTAGATAAAGTATATGCCGAAATTCCCTATCTTTTTTTCCTTACAATACTTTTTCTTTAATTAAATACTAACTACCCAACAAGTGGTTCCAATTGGTATTAATCAAAAACAAGAGAACTACACTAATATGATCCTTACAAATATAGTTATTCATTTCACAAATAATGAAAAATAAAACAGAATCGGTTTTGATTTTTTTTTTTTTTTTTGTATCACATTTCCATTGTGGCGTTACGTGACAGTCGCCTAAATGTGAAAAAAAGCTAGAAAAAGGTGAAATTTTTTAAGAAAAAATTTTTAATATCTGAGCAGCAATTCAGCTGTACTATATTTAGTAGAAGAGATGAAAACATTCGTTTTTTCCGATTAAAAGATATAAACAAAAAACAGATGTGTGGCGTTACGTGACAAGAATAGAGGTCGTTTTGGCTTAAAATTGTAAAATGGCAAAACTATGCAAGCCTTTTTATATAAAACTTTTTTTTAGTATTGTAATGAATAATATAAATTAATTTTGCCGGCTATTTCATTTAAAAATCTTTTCCTTTATATATATGTTTTTATTTTGACTTAATTTAAACATAAATCTTAGGCTTTATTATACTTAGATACATGAGAAAAGTTTGATATTTTTTCTATATTTCACAGAAATGTTTCTTTTGAAAATTTTGTTTTTTAATTCTTTGTTTTTATTCTTGTCAATTTTTCTAAATTTTCTTAATTACATTTTTTGAATTTTTTCAACTTCTTGGCTTTTCCTTAAGTAACAGCCTGTGAATTGTTGCATTTCGGGCTGTGTTATGAAGCTCTTTGTTTAGATGTCAAAACAAATGGGCCTAGACCAAGTGCAGCCTTCCCCTAACCGCTGTATTTACTCTCTCTCCCTTAAGGCCCTTGGAATAGCTTACAAAGTTTGCTTTCTTGGCATTTTGCAAAGACTCGACATGCTCATTATGTAAATGCTACGGTCGCGGCGCCCACTCTCTACCAACTTCTAAAGCATCTCTTAGCCATCGTGTCTTTTGCGTACTATAGTATACCATTATTATCTAGAGTCGGCATATAACTTTGTTGTACACAAAGTTGTTGTTAGTAGTAAATGTTAGTTGTTGTTGTTGTCGCTTGTTTGTTTGCACGATTTAATGCTTCATTTGCCTAGGCGGCTCCGGAATTCAAGAGTTGCACAAAAAGAGGAGGAGGAACAGTCAGCTGAAGACCTGAAGAGTGAAGTACTTGGCTGGGGCGCCTAACTGCTTTCAAGTATGCCCTAACAAGGCATACTAGATGATAATTGAAAGAGGGAACGGAACTGAATGGCCAGTCTAGTCTAAGATTTAAACTACTTAATTATCTGTGAGCTACACTCGCTGGTCAAATGGGCTCCGACGCTTCTGGGCCCTTAAAAATACCCCCAAGTCCCTCTCCCGTCTCCACTCTTTGCTTATTAATAAACATGTAAAATGTAATTGTTATTTGGAGCTGCCGTTTTGGGGCGTGGATAATTGTTATGTTGTGGATGCTGGAGCACATTATGAAATTGCCCAAAAAACGTTTAAAAATGAGCCAAAGTAGCTGAGCGTGAGAAAATGTTGAGATATACTCTCCCTCTCTCTCTCTCTCTCTATGTATATAAATATATATCTATCTCTCACTCTCTGTGTCTTCAAATGCAACAATTAAAATGCATTTTATGCACATAAAACATGAAACATGGACATGGAATTTACTTCGACCGCCTCTTCAGCTGCTTCAGCCTGCCCAGCCTTTCGATCCTTGCATGTTTCGGAGGTGTTAAGGCAGCGACCAAATTGGTATGCTGGTAAACGAAACCACAACAACAACAACAAGAAGGAGTTGCAAGGTAGGGAGGCAGCTGCCCCAAAACGGCAATACTGCCGGCATCCCGAAGGCAGTCCATATATGAAAGTCACTGCAAATGCTCTCTGCCCGGTGCGGAATGAAGGAATGCGCCAGCTACAGCTACAGCTTCAACTTTAGTTCCAGCTCCAGATAGAGAACTTGTTTAAGGAGCTGCTGCTGCTGACGCTACAAAAATTTTTACATTTCATGCGAAGATCAGAGAGTGAGACCACACAGGCAATGGACATTGGACAATGGGCCAACTTCTGATATCTTTGGGTATCTTGCAAGTGGCCACGTTTGACCTTTTTGTCTTTTTTTTTGTTAGGCCCAAGCTGCTGCTCACACACTGGGAATCACTGGGCACATCAGCGCCGACAGGCCCTTGAAAAATATGCCGACCGTATAGGTTCTTTATGGTCTCACTCTCGTCTGGTTCTCATCTTATATATATGTACATACAATATATGGTTGGTATATGTTCTGTCTCTGTCTCGATTTCAGTTTCAGTTCCAGTTTGCCTTTTGGTTCGTAACTATTTTTGGGCCCCGACACTTGTGGCAGGGTCTGTGGCAATTAAGTCGTTGCTGGTTGGGATTGAAGAGATCTGTGGGCTCGTTGCCATTTTCGCATGGCGTCTACTCAGCATGATTCATTCTTAGAACTTTACTGAAGACGCTGACGAGGCTGCTTTGTTGTCATCTTTTGTTTTGATAGAGCTCGCGGTTTTCTTATTTCTTTTATTTTATATTTTTTTAAGGTTGTGAAATACTTTGTCCAGAGATCTGTCAGTTCCGTCAGCGTCATCAACTAATTGTGCGATATTGCGATACATTTAACAGTTTAGGGTGTGAAATATACTCAGTTGACATTGTACACAAAATGTTGTGCAATTTATTAGGTTCTGGCTATATTTAATTATATAAATATGCATGATTCACAGCTACTAGGATACTTTGAGGGTTCGTTATTAAAGAGAGTGTGTAAATATATTTTAATTTTTATTTTTTTGAGTTTTCTCCATACACTCTTGGGATATATTTATTTTATTCTTTGAGTTTTAAATACAAATTTGACAATATATTTTTGAGTAGTAAAAATAAAAACCTAAAAATAATCTTTCGGTATTGAGCTTAATTTTTTTGCTCAAAATTAAATCTCAAAATCACATTACAACCTTTTGTATGTATAAGCAAATGTCCCAAATTAAAAATTTTTTTTTAGAAAAAAACCAAGAAAAACCTAAATAAATAATAAATAATGCTTTTTTTTTAAGTTTTTAAAACTATTTTTATGTTTTATTGACAATAAATATTTTTGAAAAAAAAGTGAAAACTTAATTTATTAACGATTATCTTAAGACTTATTTTTGTTACACAAACAAAAAAAAATCAAAAAGAAATTCTTGCCACATTTTTTAGCAAAAAAAAAAAAAAATTAAAACTCAATTATATATTAAATTTTTTAAAAATAAGTCATTATTTTATTTATTTTTTTATTAAGTTTTTAAAACTATTTTTTATGTTTTATTGACAATAAATATTTTTGAAAAAAAAAGTGAAAACTTAATTTATTAACGATTATCTTAAGACTTATTTTTGTTACACAAACAAAAAAAATCAAAAAGAAATTCTTGCCACATTTTTTAGTAAAAAAAAAAAAAAAAATAAAACTCAATTATATATTTAATTTTTTAAAAATAAGTCATTATTTTTGATTTATATATTAAATTTCGAATTTAAATCGCTTTATTTACAGAATAGCTGCAATTGAAATTGTTGCAATACTCTTTTTATTTAAAAAAAAAAAAAAATTGTTTTTAATGACAATTTGACAATTTGACTTTTTTAATTATTCAAACTTTATTTTACATATTGAGTATTTTTTTATTGATTGAGAACTATTTCGTGCAGATCATATTAAATGAGTTTGCCCTTAAAGTTTACTAAGAAACACTTGGCTGTCTCTGTAATGCAATATCCCGAAGATCAGTCTTCCTTAAGAACTGGTTCAGTCATTGCTTATGGCAACTCTCCAGACTTAATAGACATCCCTCCTGAGGCCCACTTGAGCTGGCTCTCTGTTACCCCACTTGGTTACAGCAACTTCAAGTTTAGACACAGTCTTCCTTCCAGTTGCCCCAGAGCAAACAAATTTTCCACTGCTGCCCAGTAAATGTTCCAAAGATGCCTCTGACCAACCAAACAGCCACTTAAATGAGCTGAGTTGGACTGGGCTCAGCTGGGAGCTGCCCTAAGTTATTTTGCTTGGCCGTGAGCATGACGAATGTTAAATTGCTGAAGTGCTGGGCACAAATCAGACTCAGTTACTGCCCCTAGAGGGAAGACTGTAGCAAGATTGTAACGACCTCGCGTTGATTTAATTAGGTCACATGAAAGATTTGTTAATTTACGCCACCTACTTTGATGGCGCGTTTGTTGATAAGTTCGCCATGGAATGCGATACCCTATCCCAAAAAAGAAAAGAGAATACTCGTAGAGTGTAATTAATGTACAGTCTATCTCGATTACGTGCGTATCTAAAACTTCATTAAAAGCGGGCCTTATCCCTACTTGCCCATCAAAGGTCGTTTGACACAGTCAAGTGTTGTGAGAATGCGAATTGTATAAGGCTTACTTAGGCCCTATAAGCCTCACGCACAGTTAAAATAAAATGCAATTGCCTGCTTGGGTTTCAATTTTCTACAGTTCGTTAAGGATTCTAAGCCGGGCATCATGCAAATCTTGCGATTAACCTTGGCCATTTGTTTTGGCCTAATCTTGCAAATAATGGTTTTCAATTAGTTTTCCACGGTCCAGTTTCTATTTATCCAGCAGCTGGCTACGTTAACGTTTACTCAAGTGGAAAAGCTGCTGGACAATGGCAAAATATGAAGTGCTGAATACAGAAAATGAAATTGAAACTGAGTTTTTGATATACAAAGATAGAGATGTATTCTTTTGAAAGTAGAGAACTGAAAGCTATCTACCACTCCCAAAAAAATACTCTATTGTTTAAAGCTAACAAATGTGCATAAATTGAATTCCTATTGAATATAAAAAACCACTTTAAATGTGTTAGATGTGAAACTAGTCATTGGCTATTAAATTTAGTGACAATTTCGTTAATGATCGCCAGCGTCGCAGCACATTAAATACACATAAAATAAAGCAACATGAAAATTAATTTTTATGAAATATGTACAATGGGTTTGTGTAGAAAACGAAATATTGAAAAAGCCCACACAAATAACAAAAGTGCCAAAGCGTCAGTGGCCATAAATTTGTGGGTTTTATGGGCCAGGCTACCGGAAAGCCAAGACCCAAGACCCAAAATCCGAAACCCAAACACAAAAAAAATAACAAAAATACAAACTGAACGACCCCAAGATGTCGCAAGCCGACAAATCTAACGATGATGTGCGGATAATAAAATGAAAACTAATTTTGACAAGAGACTGGCAAGGTAATTTTCAAATAAAAACCCAAAAAAAAAAAGATACAAAATAACAAAATCAAATGCGTAGAAGTCAAGAGCGATAAATTTAACAAACAACAACCCACACGATGCAGGCGCTTAGCCCATAACCAGATGATGTCTATGATGTCTATGATGATGTGGATGTGTCGTCGTTGTTGTCGTTGTTGTCGGTAGCTCCAATGATGCCACAAGTTTTGGACTTGCTGCCCACGCAGCCAAATACTCGAAATAACATAGAAAGATACAAATATGCTCCGTTTTATGGAAGCGCCAATCATAATCAGATCATAAACTAGAATCTTATAATGATAAGATAGATAGTTTTTAAAGTCTTTCCGTATTGTGGGAAGTTTATAGATTAAAGAGTTCTAAAGCCAAAAAAAAACATTAAAAAAATATTAGAGTATTAAAATATATAGATTTCGATTTGTGGAATTAGTCCGTTGTGTCTCATTTAAATAATATAATGTTTTATTTTGCGGTATATTTTGTACCTCTATCAAGGAGTATGTAAAAAAATTAAATATGAAAAGTAATTTTTTGACTGCTACGAGGGCAGTTCGATAATAACTTGGCCTAACATATTAGTGTTCGTAAATTTCGTAAAAAAAACAAAATTTAAATGTCAAAATATCATATTTTAAAAGCTTAACTTTAAAGTCTGGTGCGATTACAATTTCTAGTTTGTTTTTTGCTACTATCAGTAGAAAACACTCTCAGTGAATTTGCAAAAATGTCATACAAAAAAACAAAATTCAAATTTTTGAGAAAAAATTTGGGCATATTTTTTTTACAAAATTTTCATTTCAATCTTCAATAATTTCTGAACGAATAATCTAAATTAATAACGTTATAAGACATGTTTATAGCCAGTTTTGTTACCTCTTCAAAATACAAAACATTTTTAATATAATTAAAATATTTTCAAAGTTATTTTCACTTAGCGACAGCTACTTTTTTGAAAAGTTGAAAATTTTCACTTTTTGATTATTCGGAAATGGTCAAAATAAATTATTTTTGAACATTTTTTTTTCGATCAATTTCACATATAAATTGACTTTCAAATGTGAGGTATACAAAATGCTGTTGCATAGTGTTATATTTGAATTATTATTCAAACTATAAAAGTTGGCTAATGGGAATCGAACCTGAGAACTGTCTGTTCATTAGGCGGATGCCTTGTCCACTATAAATTCAGATTTAATTTGTATTTTAATTTATATTTTTATATCCTTTTTTTTAAGTTTTAATTTGTTAAAATTGTGAGCAATAGTATTGACATTAAGTATATTATTTTATGAGTATATTTTTTAAGTCTACCCTACTCTTGCTGTCTTTTAATGCTACATGATATCCTTTGCCTAAACACAACTGGAGTTGACCCTTTGGAAGTATTTGCAATGTATTTGTATTTATATGTCTGCTATATACTCTTTTCTTCTATCCCCCGCAATACGTTTTAATAAACTTTCAATTGAGTCCCTGCCAAATCCAATAAGCTATCGCACACATAAATAACCATTGAGACGACAATGCCAGACGCTGGCAAATAAAGACATATCCGGCAGTTTCCCCGCCCTCTCGGGAAGAATTGAAATTAGCTATACAAATACAAAGTTGCTGACAAATGGTTTACAATTACAATGCAAAAGGATATTCGAAAAGTAAAATTGAAAACAGCGACAAGCAGCAAATTGTCCTTGCTGAGAGTTTTTCCACACGTAATGTGAAACCGTAAAGTAAATGTAATGATAGTTTGTATATATGTATTTCTAACCAGTATCAGCTATCGTCCTCTGGAATGTGTATCTCATAGATACACAGACGAGTATGTTGCGCGTTTTGTCTATCGCATTTTTATCAGCTGTTTGTATTTGTTTTGTCTTTGCACTTGCAACATTTGCCGAGTTCATTGAAATCGAATGAAAGGAACCCAGAAGAAGAATCTCTTTCACCCCAATACGCTTTGTACTTTTGCCGACCGTCTCTCTGACTGTCTGTCTGTTTGTGCCTGTCTGTGCTTGTCCATATCCTGTCTCGTTCTCTTCCACTGGCCCCTGGTGTACCTGTTTCACAGTTGAGTGGACTCAACTCGAGTCGACTCGACTTGGATTCTTTATGGCCCAGCATATACGTACATATCTTTTGTCGGCATCAACGTAGTAACTCATTTCATTCATGGCCGTAAATACATACAGGCAAGGATATATACTACACTCAAAAAAAAGTGTACATCCAATTGTGGAAAACTGACGTCAGTGATTGGAAAAACAGGATAGAAATAGCTCCATAGAAATTTTCCTATGTCATGTAGATTTTATTACCACAAAGTGAAGAAAATGTTGCTTAAATGTTGAAATTTTCTGCCATGATCGAATTTATTACGATAACTCTTGGAAACTTTTTCTACGGAACATGGAAAAATGTATAATTTTATGTCCAAAATAAAAAAAATCCGTTATTTTTTTAAATTTGAATAAAAAAATTACTTTACTTTGGTTAAAGAAATAAGTCAACATATTTTGTAAAAATTTATATTGAGCTTAGAAAATTTTCTGCAGGTTAATGAATTTTATATTCATTTCATAAAACACCTGAATTTCATATTGTAGAAAATCCATACTTCCGATTATAAACCCATAATTTTTTTCGTTTATTCATATCATAGAAAATATATTCGTACTGTGGAAATTTTCACTTCTTTGTAGAGATTTATACTCTGTTTGTAGAATTTTATTTTATTTTTTTTATCGACAGTGTTTCTATACTTAAAAAAATTTCTTTTTTCTTAGTGTACATACATATACATACAACAATAATATATATTCTAAGGCTAAACTATTTGAAAAATCGCGCAACTCTCTTTTAAACTTAATAATGCTAATAATGATTAAAAAAAAAATGTATAAAATAATGTAATTCCCCCAAAAATACTTTTAAGTAAACTGATCACGCTCAGAGATCGATCTGGGCAGAGATCGTTATTGAATCTTTGGATTGCACTTTAAATGCACTTGAGGCGGAAGATGAGGCTCACCCAAGTGGTGGAATCGAGGCGATGAGAAATCGAGGCGAATTTATGTGTTTCATTAAAACCGTTATGAGACGCGTGTTTCATAGCCATTAAGCCAAGGCGTCTTGATAATCACAAAGAGAGACAGCGAGAGAAAGAGAGAGAAAGAGAGAAGCGTGTTCTCAAGTATGCCCTACAATGCCCAAAATTTAATAATGAGCATCGTTGGGCTACCAAAAGCCTTTTGCTGTTGAGTGGCATGTTTAAGATTTCAGGCCAAGCATATTTTTTGTGCTTTTTTTTTTTTTTTTTTTTTTGTTTTTTTTTTTTGGAAAGGCAGACGTCTTGGACAATGCTAAATGTTGGAGATTTGTGCTCCACTTTTTAAAGTAAATTGCCAGAGATTTGTAAGATTTTTTTCTGCTGCAGCAGAGAAATCGGAGAGCGAAATTTTTGAAAGGATGTTGAAAGGCAATTAAAATATTTAAAAAGTGTAGGCAGGAATTTATATGTTTCATATATTTAGCAGACACTACAATGCAATGAAAATTTAAAATCAAAACTATATACTTATAGTAATAGGTAAAAAAAGAAATTAAATAAAATACAAAGTTGCAAGAAAAATATTAACAATTTAAATATTTCTGTAATAATCAAAATAATAATATAATTAATATATTAATTATAATATACTAAATTTTTTGAATTAATCAAATTAAAAGCTAAATAATAAAAACAATTTGAATAAATAATAATTAATATTTTGAAGCAAACTATTAAGTAAATTCAATTTTATATAGTTTCATTAACAAAAAACCCTTTAATTATTAAATAGAATAATTTGCTCAATTTTCTTGAAAAAAATATAGATTACACTAGTTTATTATTTTTGTTTTTACTAATTGCTGAATAACTATCACATTTACTGACCGATTTGGACAAATGTTTACTTAAAATATTCGTAAAAGAATTATCTAACATAATAAATCTTAAAAAGTATTTAAACGAATTTTTTAAATTTTTAAAAGAGCAAATTAATTTTAGTAATTTTTCAAAAATGCAAAAAAAAGTTCACATTTTTCAACTTTGAGGGCTTGTAATGTCTTTAATTCTTACTTGATCCGTATAAATGGCATACCGTTAGAAAGGGGATACTATTATCTGTTGAATTGTGTAACATTATTTAAGATCAAATAAAATCTCATGTAGATATGAACAAATAAGTCGAAAGACTGCCAAAAAACTAGCTATTCGCGGTTTTCTCGAAAACCATTCTTTGAAAAAATAAATGGTTTGCATTTTTGCAATCAGCGCCCAAAAATACATCAAAAAAAGTATATGAGAGAGAGCCCAGCTCCTTTTTTGCTGTAAACTAGTGTTATCGATTGATCGTATCGTTGCTGAAATAATCGTTATCGCTACTTAACTTGTAACTCGATTAATTTATATTTCTCTATATTCTGAAAAGCTATTAAATTTTAAAGAAACCACATTTTATTGTTCATAAATATTAAAAATTTTCAAAGCAATAGAATATTTTTTGCTTACCGCATGGATTTTCTATTTATTCTATTTGAAATTCAAAACAAGTTTTAAATGTTGTCTCTTAAGAATCCTTAAACAAAATTTCTCATGTGAACAGAGTCTTATTCGTGTAACCAGCACAGGCCTAAATAAACTTCAAAGTGCATAGTCTCGGTAATCGACTATGGCTCTACCCTAACCCTAACCCTAACCCTATACAAACTATATATGTTCCTCAAGAGTCTAAGAAACAACTTCAACGAAATTCACAGACAGTGCAACACAGAGTCGGAGCACTTTGCTCTTAGTCTGTGGTAAGGAAATGTAAATCCCCAAGAGTGCATGCGTGTGTGTGTGTGTGTGTGTGTGTGTGTGTGTGTGTATACAACACCTTTTACCAAGAAACAACAACAATTACAGCAGTCATCACCTTTGGTGGTTTCATCGTCGTCGGCGCCTTGTGAACCTGCAATACTCAACGTCGTCCAAAGGTCTACAAACTACCTAAGCAGCCCAAAACTGCAGTGGAAGAGAAGTCTTCTGTACTATACTAAAGAGTAAAGAGTGAGACAGCTAGAGAGTGTGGAAGGGAGATCGAAACAGTTGTTTATTATCTTATGGCTTTAAAGTTAAAGTTATAAAACAAAGCGTCAATTGACTGCCATATTCTGTGTGCTCCGATGCAATCATCATATGGATGTCTGAGTCGGAACTCTGTGAAATTTACATGAATGTTTACCCACACACAATACACAATTTAACATACAACAGAGTGTGTAGCTCCTGTCTGTAGAAACCGCTAAAGAATTGCTGCTAATAGAGGAAGCAAAGGCTACAGAATGCATATATATATAAATTATTTTGTGGGTTCCCTGAAATACACTTGAGTTAATGTGCATACAAATATCTTACGATTAGAGTAAGAAATCAGCAAATTCATAAATAACAAATATTTCGGAAAATAAAAACCAAATAAGATTACTAAACATTTTTAGGTTTTTTTTTATTATTTATTATTTTATCATTTAATCTCACTAATTTCTTTCAACAATATAAATTAATTATAACAAATACAACTAAAAAAAATCAAAATTAACTACGATTAAAAACAAAACACAACAAAAACAACATAATAACAACTTTATTTAAGCTAAAACAAATTGTGAAAATTACCGTTTTATTTTATTAATTTACTTAATTCTTATGCAACAACTATTTATAAAACCTATACATATTATAGCACTAGTCACTAATTTTATAATTTAGCATAAATGTTATGAGTAACATTATCTATGATTAATATCTTAAATGACGCCCAATTAATGCAACTATGTAAAAGCAGAGGATGGGAAAACGAAAAAAAATTTTTTTGACTTTTCCTCGAATTTAAAAGTTAAAATATCGTAAAAAATACCGCACAAAATATCATCATTTTCTAAATTCAAAATTAAATAGTTGCAAAACTGTTAATTTAAACTTAATAAAGTATATGTATGATTATAATCTCGAGGAAACGTATTCTACCAAACATGGAAAAAATCTATAATTTTATGTCCATAATAAAAAAAGTCCGTTTTTTTTTTAAATTTGAATAAAAAAATTACTTTACTTTGGTTAAAGAAATAAGTCAACATATTTTGTAAAAATTTATATTGAGCATAGAAAATTTTCTGCAGGTTAATGAATTTTATATTCATTTCATAGAACACCTGGATTTCATATTGTAGAAAATCCATACTTCCGATTATAAACCCATAATTTTTTTCGTTTATTCATATCATAGAAAATATATTCGTACTGTGGAAATTTTCACTTCTTTGTAGAGATTTATACTCTGTTTGTAGAATTTTATTTTATTTTTTTTATCGACAGTGTTTCTATACTTAAAAAAATTTATTTTTTCTTAGTGTAATAGGCCCTTTCATTAGCTTTCAGAAAACGTAAAGCATTTGAAAATCGGTATGCAGGCAAATCTGCAGGCTCGCCTCGGAAAAAAAGCTAAAAAATAAATACCAGATTTAAAAAATTTTTAAATAAAATCTCACCATAGAAATATTTTAAAAGTTGTTTTTCGTCATCTGGGGCACCATATGTATCAGCAAAAGTAGGTTTTTTAACTTATACAAAAAAAAAGCTAAATTTTGTTACCTAGTGTAATCAAGTGGCAACATCCATCAGTAGTTGCAGTGTGGCAACGCCAGAGACAGTAGGAGTTGAGTTTCAGCAGTCGAAGGCATAAGTTATAATCGTGAAGTCGTCATGTTGTTCCAATCGTAATTACTAATAATTTACTTAAATTTTTAATTTATTATATTTGTTCTTTATTATTCATTTAATTTATTTATTATTTTTGGTTGTTTGTTTTTATATTCAATATATTATATTTCAAAAAGTTTTGCTTTCATATCATATTATATTGTAATAAACTCAGACATGCAGCAGCTCTTACAACCTCAATTTAAAACAATTTTCTCTTATTCTCTTTACAGGTAAGTCAATACAATCTTTGATGGTAATCATTTAACGTAAGTTCTTTGAATTTTTTTCCCATTTTCATTTCCTGTACCCTGTAGCCCTCCCTGTACCTTTCAATCTCTGTTTTGTGTGCTCCATTAGCAAATCAAATAAATATTTTGGCCTGGGGTATTAAGAAACCTCCCTATAGCAATTACTATGTGGGCTGTCTTCTCAGTTTTGTGGCGACGGCGTCTGCAAATTAATAATAATCAAGCCAAATTACACAATGACACGCACTTGAAGAGTCTCGTTTTGTCTTGTCTCGGGTTCTTTGGGGTCTTGGAAGACTCGTGCGAGTGCTCGACTATCAATTAGGCACATCTTTCAATCAAAAAAAAAACAACTCTTGAGAGATTTGTATGCCTCTCACAAAAAATTAACGCTAATAACCATAGACGATACTGGACAAAAGACACAAAAATAATAAAAAAAAATAAAAAAATTATTTTAAGATAAATATCTACAATGATTATTATCGTACGCCAACGCTTCACACATCTTCGAGTGGCAACTCTGGCTGTTTTGTTGTTTTGTCTCCTGTCAAGTGCATAATAATCATATTTTATATTTTTATATTCCGTAGAGTTTTGGACAGGTGTGCGTTGAGCACTTCAACTACTTTGTTGCGCTCCATAAAACTTGGCTCTTACCTTTGGTATATTTGCTCCCTTCCCTCACCTTCATTCCTCTCTACATTCCCGCCCTTTCCATCCTTCTAATGACGTCTTAAAATTCATGTTAATCTGCCCCTTGTTGCATGTCATGCCACAAATGTCGCTTAATTATGAGGATCGAGTCAGCTTTTGCCGCTGCTACGAGTACTAATCATAATCAGTTTTCAGTTTTTTTTTCTTCCACTTTTTGTATTATTATTTATAGCACTCTTGATAGTTTCTTTTCCTTTTCGCTTGGCATGTGGAAAATGTTAATTAAATTGTAATTTATGTGCCTGCAGATAAGTTAGTTCCCTAAATGAGTCTGGATAGATTTGATTGGTAGGAGAATGTGTGAAACTTAGTTGCAGATGATTGTAGTCTGAAGATAGGAATACTCGTATGTATAAGGAAATGTCTGATAAGTTGAAAAGTTTATTCATTTCTATTAAAGATTAGCAAAACTTAACTTACTTCCATTTATTTCTATGATTCAATATTTCATCAGTTTTCCATTGAATGGAACCTGATAATGAATGATTCAGAATTATTTGTAGATTGAAAATGTTTTTGAATTAAAATCGATAAGATCCATGTTTTAGTCTGCGATCAACATTCCTTTCCCATGTACAACATAATAAAATTGAAAGTATATTTAAGTTTGGAATTTAACCAATTATGATGCTAATTTGTCATTTTTTTTGCCCTGAAGCGTGTCATGACTTTCCATTCATTAACAAATTATGCAATAAATGCAATCAAACAGCAGCACAGGCTAACGATGTGCCAATATAAAACCCGTTCCCCAGTCATCCCCACAAACCCATTTTAATTCCAAGGCAATCCCTTTTTTATATTAGGTAGATTCTCCACTGCATCCAACAGCTGCCACTCGCACTTAATTAAGAACTTCATTTAGCACCTTTGACTTGATCAGGAGCCGGTTTTAGCCTTTTTTTCTTTCTTTTTATTTCGGAGCCTGGTGCTCTGGAATTTTATCGCGCTTTGCATATCGCCTGGGTCTCTGAATCAATATTTTGCTTTCTCACGCTATACTGGAGTAGGAGACGCGAGTCACCAAGTTGCCAAGTCGATCCTTTGGAATGCCATGCACTGTCGGTGCCACAGTTGGCAACAATTTTGCCTGATTGCACCAGCTTTTTGGTCCAGAGCAACATCATCAGAGTCCCATTCCAGTCGCAGTCCCAGTTACAGTCGCAGTCGCAGTCGCAGTTCGGTTTAAATGGTATCACATGTCGACGATGGAGTCGTTGTTGGTTATTACTCCAAGTGCATTTGCATGATAACATTACTTTTAGATACTCTAGCATTATACCCTGTAGTTTTTGAAGAACTTTAAAAAAACGGCATTTGTCTGATCATAAGCTAAAAAGCTTTAATTATCGAATTTTTATATAGTTATTATTATTATCCTCAAAAGCAAAAAACTGTTGCAATTTTGTTGCATATGAAAGATATAATTTTATCTAAATATTTTGAAAGTTTCATAAAAATAAAGATAAGTTAATAAGAGGATTAGAAGCGTTAAAATGTTTCAAATGGATAATTAATTAATACATACCCGAAGCATGTGATTCGATTCGGTCGACGAAAAGTGCTTGAAGCAGTTGTGCGGTCGACGAAAAGATATAACAAATTGTTTTTTTATTTGAGATAAACACAGAAGTGTTCACATAACGCAAACATGCACAATTGTTTAAGCTATGTGATCTTCACTAGTCGAACACTCTCTACTTCAAGTTTCAATTGCGAGGGTATTTTAGCTTCACCTTGACGTTGCAAGCATTCCTTTCTTTAGCTTCCTTTCAGGCAGCTGCCTCTCTTGCGTTGCATTTGATGATAAATAGGCGCAAAGGTAAAAAGCCAAAACGTGAATGCGAATTTCGTATGGCTTTAGCCATGTCTACTTACAACTCTTCAATGCTGTAGAGGGGTTTTTTGGGGGGGGTTTTTGTGTTTTAGGCAGGTGAGCCATGGAGCTTGAACCAGCGGAACTCTGTAGCTTTCAAGTGCAACCCAAGGAGGCAGCATTCAAGTGCCTACTTGCTTGACTTTGCCTGATTCTTGTTCTTGTTTTTATGCGCTGGCATGTTTGTTTGTCAACCTACACCAACGGCAGCAGCTGTTGCTAGCAAACATTTGCCCAAAGGGGGTAGGCTCTAGACAGGGGTAGAGTCAGGGTGTAGTACACTAAGAAAAAAGAAATTTTTTTAAGTATAGAAACACTTTCGATAAAAAAAATAAAATAAAATTCTACAGAGTATAAATCTCTACAAAGAAGTGAAAATTTCCACAGTACGAATATATTTTCTATGATATGAATAAACGAAAAAAATTATGGGTTTATAATCGGAAGTATGGATTTTCTACAATATGAAATTCAGGTGTTCTATGAAATGAATATAAAATTCATTAACCTGCAGAAAATTTTCTATGCTCAATATAAATTTTTACAAAATATGTTGACTTATTTCTTTAACCAAAGTAAAGTAATTTTTTTATTCAAATTTAAAAAAATAACGGATTTTTTTTATTATGGACATAAAATTATAGATTTTTTTCATGTTTGGTAGAATAAGTTTCCTCGAGTTATCGATATAAATTCGATTATGATAGAAAATTTCAACATTTAAAAAACATTTTCTTCACTTTGTGGTAATTAAATCTACGGGGCATAAAAAAATTTCTATGGCGCTATTTCTATCCTGTTTTTCCAACTACTGACGTCAGTTTTCCACAATTGGATGTACACTTTTTTTTTGAGTGTAGGGAGAGTCAGGGAGTAGCAGGCTGCCTGGCATTGCAGTTACTCAGTCAGCAAACGCAGAGGCAGACGCAGGCGCTGGCACATGGCAATATTTCATTACCCACGGCTTAGTCGGCTGACACTGCGACTTGGACTTGGATTGGGACTGGGACTGGAACTTGGACTGGGGTTTCTGTTGTCGCCGTTGTTGTCAGGCTGCCTTTTTTTTTTGTTATTCGCTTTTGTGCTGATATTTGAGGCATGCAACGAAGGAAGCAACCGTTCTAGACGCAACTCTCTAACTAGCTGCTACGTTGGCCATAAACATAGAAAGGTTTTTCTCGACAAATGCGCTACTTGGTGGGCAGTTTGCATGGGATTGTGTAGGATATCACTGATATCACTGATAGCAGCTAACATGGCTTGTAAATACCCACAAGATCCTATTGATAGCTGAGCATATAGCCCTATGCTGTGTCATTGTTCCTTTGAAATACTCACAAATGCAATCTGATTAATATTTACGAGTCAGCTTATCAGCTAAGTTTCTATAAGAGTTATAAGAATTAAATAAAAAAATTTAAATTAAAAAAAGAAACGTAAGAATTTATTACAATTAATAGCATGTCAAGAATCCAATTTTAAGTGACAATTTTCAATATCTTTATTCATTTATTTAAGCCCTCTGATACTGTCATAATGCAATGTTGCACATTTGATCTTAGTCTACTTTGCTGATTTAAATATTGTAAATTATTGAATCTTAAGTTTTTCTGTATCAATTACACTAGTTTACAGCAAAAAAGGAGCTGGGCTCTCATATACTTTTTTTGATGTATTTTTAGGCGTTGATTTCAAAAATGCAAACCATTTATTTTTTCAAAGAAGTCTGGCAGTCTTTCGACTTATTTGTTCATATCTACATGAGATCTTATTTGATCTTAAATAATGTTACACAATTCAATAGATAATTGTATCCTCTTTTTAACGGTATGCCGTTTATGCGAATCGAATAACAAACAAAGCCATTATAAACCCTCAAAGTTGAGAAATGTGAACTTTTTTTTGCATTTTTAAAAATTGCTGAATTTCAATTGGTCTTTTAAAAATTTAAAAAATTCGTTTAAATACTTTTTAAGATTTATTATGTTAGATAATTATTTTACAAATATTTTAAGTATAAATTTGTCCAAATCGGACAGTAAATGTGATAGTTATTCAGCTATAAGTAAAAACACCCAAGAAAAAATTTACCCTGTTCATCACTTTTCCAGTCATATTTGGTTTTTTTTTTTCACAAAAATTATGTATTTGTAGCAACTTTATGGAAAAGAGAACTACGCCTATGTGATCCTTACAAGATCTACGGTGATCCTTCAAGATATTTATATTTTTTAATTTAATGCTTTTCCTCTTTCACAACTATAAATATCACAATTTTTATATATAAATAGAATTAGTAATAAAAAAAATGCTCAAAAAAAATTATTAATAATTGAGTTTTATTTGATTGCTCAAAGGACTTACTTATTGCTAAATGTGGAAATATATTAATATATTATTTATCCCAATAAATATAGCAAGATGAACTTAAAAGAAATATATTTTTTGAATATATCAATTTTCTTTCTCTCTTTCTTAGAATTTTTTTTCAATTTTTAAACTCTCTGCGCTACTCATAAAGTGCATCAATAATCCGACCTGTAAATGTGGAAATATTAATATTTTTCCCAATAAATAAAGCAAGATGAACTTCAAAAAAATATTTTCTAAATTTTCAAATTTTTTCTTTTTTTGTATATATAAATTTTCACTCTCTCTCTCTCTATTTTCAACTATTTTCAATTTTTAAACTCTCTCTGCGCTACTCATAAAGTGCATCAATAATGCGACCTCAGCTAAATGTATCTTTATATCTTTTTTTCTCTCTTTGGTATCTGCAGCTGTCTATCTATGCGTATGTTGTAGTCACAGAGAGACAGGTGTCCATGGTGCAGTGCACCTTCCTGCTCCTCTGCTCCTCTGTCCTTCTAACCCGAGGCTTCTTTATGCCTGGTGCATACCTTTTACCACTCGCAAATAATTTCCATACCACCGCGGCGACAATAAAAAACGAGAAACATGCCAAGTTCTGTGTATTTTATATATATTTTTTTTTTTTGCTTTACGCGCATCTGCAAATTAAAAACGCATTTTATTTTATACACTCACACACGATGCTGCTGGCATTGACAATGGCACCACACACACCGTACACTGTACACTGTACACTGCACTATGGGACCAATGACCGATTTCGTGGCCTAAACTCAAAATTACAATTTACGTAATTTATCATAAATTTATAGGAAATACACCAAAGTATCATGTTGCGTACCAAAAATGTTAACCAGGAGTACCACTGTTAAGATAACAGCTGTTAAACACAGCTGTTAACAACCAAAAGCACGTGGTTTTTGGTAAGCAAATTTGCTTGTCAACTTCAGTAAATTATAGTTAAATAAGACCAAGCGTATGTGAAAAACTTTATAATGGATTATAAGCAGTGAGGCTTGTACTATATATTGGTAAAGCTCATTTGTAGAAATTTAATGTGTTTTCCTTATTTTTATGTAAGTTAAAAAAGTGTCTCATGCAACAATTTTTTTTAACAAATTTTGACTTTGGAAAGGAATTTAAAATTTTGGCAGCATTTGGCAGCAATGCGACTTTTTTAACTTGGTGCTGTCATTAATTGTGATTGTAGAGCAGTTTTTAAAATTGTTAATTTTTGTCAATTTCTTCCACAAATCAAATTTTTAGCAAACGACCTCATTTTTAGAACGACCTCACTTTTAGGATATATTTAAAGTTTGGAAAAAGGTGAAGGGGCGAGTTGATCGGTAAAATGCAATTGTTAAATATAACCTACTATAAATACCAGTAAGCTATATCTATTGCCGTTATAGGTTAAGTGTTAGGAAAAATGCTCAATTGTAATAAAAAAAAAATGTTTACAAATAGTGGGAAAAGTGCCACGCCCACTTTTCATCAAAACCACTTATAATCATAATTTTAAATGTTATCCAATAAACTAGAGCCAAAATACTTGCCAAATCATTGCATTATTAATTTAGGCCACGAAATCGGTCATTGGTCCCATAGTGCACTGTACACTGTACACTGTGCAGCATAGTTGGGCGGCGGCACATGCAACATATGTTACCATGTTCGCATTATTCATGATATTCTGTGTTTCAGCTCTATTTTTTTTTTGTCTCCTTTTATGTGTAATTATTGTAAAATTTGTTACAAAGTTTTCTTGTCGTCTACTTGCTACGTGTGTGTAGCTACACTTTAGACTTAATTGTTAGCTGTAGGATACACACAACAGCAATAAGAACCACAAGACACTCGACACAAGAACAACCATAGAGAGTTGGAGAAAGGAGCCCTGTTGAAATCAAAGCTTTGATGCCGACAATCTCCATAGAGAATGATGATGATGATGATGATGATTATGAGTAGAGGATGGTGCTGAGAATGATGATGACAGGTAGCCGAGTGTTTAATTTATGTCTTTTTAAGCACTTGCCTCTCTGCTGCATACTAGAGACTGAGACTGAGAGGTAGAACTAGCTTAAGAATTCTGTATACACAAATCTTGTGTTCCAAGTTTAAAATATGCACATTTATAATTTGTAGAAATATTTTAAGTATAATATAAAATTAGCTAAATATTTTTCAATTGGCAACTGGCTTTATATAACTTATAACAAAATTACATTTTTTTTATTAAAAAAAAAGAATAAGTTGCCTATCATAGACATAAAATCGTTAACCCAAATCAAGGCAAGTTGTTGAGACTTCCGTAGAACTTAGCTACTACACTAAGAAAAAATAAATTTTTTGAAGTATAGAAACACTTTCGATAATGAAAATAAAATAAAATTCTACAAACAGAGTATAAATCTCTACAAAGAAGTGAAAATTTCCACAGTACGAATATATTTTCTATGATATGAATAAACGAAAAAAATTATGGGTTTATAATCGGAAGTATGGATTTTCTACAATATGAAATCCAGGTGTTCTATGAAATGAATATAAAATTCATTAACCTGCAGAAAATTTTCTATGCTCAATATAAATTTTTACAAAATATGTTGACTTATTTCTTTAACCAAAGTAAAGTAATTTTTTTATTTAAATTAAAAAAAATAACGGACTTTTTTTATTATGGACATAAAATTATAGATTTTTTCCATGTTTGGTAGAATAAGTTTTCTTGAGTTATCGATACAAATTCGATTATGATAGAAAATTTCAACATTTAAAAAACATTTTCTTCACTTTGTGGTAATTAAATCTACGGGCCATAAAAAAATTTCTATGGCTCTATTTCTATCCTGTTTTTCCAACCACTGACGTCAGTTTTCCACAATTGGATGTACACTTTTTTTTGAGTGTACTTAGATGATTTATGTGTATAGCCTCATTGAGGATATAGAGTATATAGAGTTCCAAAAGTTTTTGTGCCACTTTCCCGCTTTTTGTGATCGATTTGTACAAACAAAACGTCACAGATAACAATATAATATATATATAATTGATTAAATTCGGAATGCCACATTATCAAAAAAGGGAAAAAATTGAATTTCACATTTTTTGTGTATTATTATTCTGTTGTTGTTCAAGATTTATGCCCAGGTCGTACCGTACAGACCGCACACAGATTAGATTACTGCAAATTGACACATTTTCTGTTGTCTTTCTGCCCGGCCTGGCTGTCAATCAAGAGCATTGGAAAAAGTGTCGCACGGGGCGCATAGCTCTTGACTCAATTCGTTGCGCTGCATTTTTCCGTGTCCATTAGTTGCGGCATCGAGTTCAACAAAATAAAATTCCAACATCAGTAACACATCTTTGTTGATTGGGTTTCTCTATGCTCTCAATACTCTCTCATTATGCGTTACGCATTATCCTTTCGAGCCTTTGTTATGGTTTTAGTAACGCCCCTTCCTGGTAACCCGACTACCTTTTTTTCTTGGTTCCTTATTACAGATTTTCTGATTAGTACACACCTTTTTCCCAGCTGCCCCGGGGCTGCCTTTTCATCAGCATATTGCATGATTAGGACTAATAATCTGAACGGTCATTGAGTGTTCGCCTGTTAATGGTTCATGGATTTGGAGGAGTTTACTCGGCTTTTTTTTTTGGGTCACGGCGGAAACACAATATATTCGGCATCAGTGTAGAAAAATGCTTTTAAGTGTTATCATACAAATTTGATTAATGTGTGTTAGATTGAACAGGATAGCATAATGGTTAAAGGACCTGCATGAAATAACATAAATGAGCTATAATACAGATTAAAGTAACTAGGAATATAATGCATTAATAAATCAAAACTATATATAGCTGAAACAATATAGAAACTTGAAGCATTTCTACAGTTTATCGACTTACAAATAATATTTGTTTTATTTTCTACGAAATTTGTTTTATTTTACATTTTAATGAACACAAACAAAGTCAATTTAATTTCAGTTTCTATGACATTATTAAAATAAATATATTTTATCTCGATTCATACAAATTTCCGTTTTTAAATTCCCAAACAGACCACAAGTACAGCTGCGGTCAAAATAATAGTAGTGCCACCAGACATAAAATTAAAACATTGATATTTCGTAGGTACATTCGAACTTTTGTTTTCTGACATTGTCAGATCATAGTGTTGAATAAGCTTTTATGAAAAAGTATCATTAGGACATAAAAGCTTTTTTCATTTTTAAGATTCTCCGCTCTTTCGTTTACAACCCTTAATTTGAGCCGGTCAAAATAATAGTATTGAACTAATTAAAACTAAAAAAAAATTATTTTAAGCAAGAAAAGATTATGATTTGGTATTTATTATTGTAATTTGATAAATTACAATATATTTTATAAAATTTTATTTGCTTAGACTTGCAACAAAGGGGCGTGGCAAGCCTTACACTTCTGTAGAAGCGTGCTCTTATTAAAATATTGATTTTTGAAGGGAAAACTTTGAAAGAAGTGCAAAATTTGATTGAAGGCTCGTCAATCATGATGAGATCCATCAAAAAAGTACTCGCCAAAAATAGAGAAAAGTGGAAGATCTCGAATCATGTCCTAAAAACCAGTGACAAATGTTGAGATGTATTCGAAGCGCGACACGTTTGCTCTTGCAATACCTATAAAAAAATAGGACTTAGGTATGGACTAAGTTATAGAAATGATTCGTAGATGTTTGAGGAAAAATAATCTAGTATGCAAGAAGCTTGAGAAAAGTTTCGCTTTCGAAAAAAATACCTGTCCAAAAGTGAAAACGGTTTTCTAAAGAACATAAGAAATGACCGCTTGAGAAATGGAGAACTATTGTAATCGGATGAGTCCAAAATTGTGTTGTTTGGTAGCCGAGGATCTCGACAATATGTAAGGCATTCACAAAATTCCGAATGTCAGCCTAGATTCACTTCCAAGGCCGTCAAACATTGCACATTGCATTACACGCACTACTATTATTTTGACCGCAACTGTAGGTGTGAGAAGTATTCATAATCAGAATAATTATTACTTGGTTGTTAAAATCTCAAATTGCTAATTGGTAAAAATCAGATACATAAATGCGAATAATTATGGCAGACATGTGAATTATATTCATACATTTATATAAGCACTTATACAATGTTTGATTATTTTTTACATTTATAGAAAACCAACGTTAAATTGATAAATAAAATAAAATAAAAATCACCAAAGTGTGATGACAGCTTATATGAGAACATTGCCAGATATCTGAAGGTTGAGCAAATGTTGTATAATCATCATAGTGCGAATTGAATTACACTGAACTATCTTACCTAAAGTATATACAATTCTTCGATATTGAAGAACTTTCTATAGTATATTTTGAACTGAAAACCTTTGACTCATTCCCTCATGATTCTGTATTTAAATCAACACCCAATGCACAGCTGTGGCCAAGAGAAAGAAATTACATTTCCTTGTTTATTATATTGGGCCATAGTCTAAACGATTTGTATATATATATATATTTATATATAAAGCGCTAATGAATTAATTACCTGTCTATATATAAGCAATAAATTGTAAAGCCCACAAAATACGCAGAACTTTTTTGTTTTTTTAAATGTTTACATTTGGTTGCTGCCTCATCTTCAACATTGGAATAACAACAATCTTTTATTTGATTTTATAATTGTCGACCAACAACAACAACAAAAACAACATCAAAAATTGTTTTCTATCAAGCGGCTACAAAATGTGTTAATGGTTTTAATCGGATCTTAAAGATCTCTCGCTCCATAGGGGAATGTTCTGTTAATAATACACAAATTTGCCAAGTCATATCCTAAAGCAACATCGTCGTTGTTGGCTCACATCATTGGCTGTTATTAGTGATCTTATCACTAAATCTGGCCCCGAGTCTCAATCGGAGCAGAGTCTGGTCTGGTCTGGTCTGGACGGGTCTGAGTCTGAGTCTGGGTTTGAATCTGGTCCCGGGATAGCCGGTTCGGTACAACTTAATTTTGTGCCCATCTATCTGCTGGAATCTCTGTGGGAGCTGTCGTGTGAATTCCACACTGAATAGCCCATTGATTGTGCTACAAAATAGTTGTCTATCATCCAATCACGTCCGGTATTTGTTTCCAGTTCTTATTTATTTGTTTTTTTTTTTTCTTTTTAAATAGCTATACCTTTGCCTACTTTATTGTTGTCGCTGGTAACCTGCAAATTAGACTCGTTTTTTTTATTATTGGCATTTCAATTGAGGCACAAACTTGTTTGTTTATTGACAGCGTTTGGGTTTTTTTTTTTATTTTTTACAATTTTTATTTGGAACCCATTTCTGTGACATTTCCATCGTGAGAGAGTTGAAATATTTCATTGATCGATGATCTGGCAATTTTACATACTTTCTGTACTTGTAAGTTTTGTAACATTGTTAAAAAGTTTGATTTTGGTCTAAATACTTGGGAGAGGCCTGAGGGAGAGATTTGATTTTGAATTGAGTTTCTTTTTAGGTATGTTTTGTAATAAAATTGAGTTTACACTAGTTTACAAATTTTTTTTTGATCGAGGGAGCTGGGCTCTCATATACTTTTTTTGATGTAGTTTTGAGCGCTGATTTCAAAAATGCAAACAAGGTGAATTTTTTCTTGGGTGTTTTTACTAATTGCTCAATAACTATCACATTTACCGACCGATTTGGACAAATTTATACTTAAAATATTCTTAAAAGAATTATCTAACATAATAAATCTTAAAAAGTATTTAAACGAATTTTTAAAATTTTTAAAAGACCAATTGAAATTCAGTAATTTTTCAAAAATGCAAAAAAAAAGTTCACATTTTTTCAACTTTGAGGGCTTGTAATGTCTTTAATTCTTACTTAATCCGTATAAATGGCATACCGTTAGAAAGGGTATACAATTATCTATTGAAATGCGAAATGTGCCTTAAGATCAAATAAGATCTGACGTAGATATGAACAAATAAGCTGAAAGACTGCCAAAAAAAACTAGCTTTTTGCGGTTTTCTCGAAAACCATTCTTTGAAAAAATAAATGGTTTGCATTTTTGAAATCAGTGTCAAAAAATACATCAAAAAAAGTATATGAGAGCCCAGCTCCTTTTTTGCTGTAAACTAGTGTTATATACGAATATTGAGTAATAAATCAATGGTCTAAGAAAAATTTCAGTTGGTTAAGGAAATGTTGAAAATTCT
The DNA here is from genome assembly GCA_035043045.1 of Hirtodrosophila alboralis. Lineage (NCBI taxonomy): Eukaryota > Metazoa > Arthropoda > Insecta > Diptera > Drosophilidae > Hirtodrosophila > Hirtodrosophila alboralis. The sequence continues at coordinate 573,494 of JAWNNH010000454.1, read as the reverse complement.
AGAAATATAATTTAATTAATTTAGTATTTTTGTTGCTACCGATTTATGATTTCTTTCAGCTCCTACAGAACCTCCACATGGCTGCTCTGCTAGGGCTTTTATCTTAACACATCCTTCACATATTTGTGCCTATTAAAAACACACTGCAGTCTTAATAAACTAACACCCAGGCAATCCTGCAGATACGCCTAGTTGTGGGCCTAATTAGCCTGCCAGCACGTACAGCAATCCAAACAGAAAACACGTCAATGGACAATGTCGATCTCTATTGTGGGGGCCCCCACATGCATGTCCAGCAACGCCCCGATGCAGTCATAATTGCCCAGACGATGCCAATAGAGGAGGGACCTGGCTCTGGCTTTGGCTTGGTTCGATCTGGCTATTTTATAATACCAACACGTTCAAACGTCAATTAAATAAATACAAGATACCAAAGCGTTGTAAACGCCCCGAAAGCCAACCAAAGATCGTCGCCTGCCAGCATTAAAAGTCCAAGTCCAAGTCAGAGACAGAGTCCGAGTCCGAGTTGGAGTTTGAGTTTCGGACCAAGTCTACAGTTTGTGGCAAAACACCCAAGCAAAAAAAAGATTCATTCAGGCTGAACGATTCATAAATTCACGTTGCACGTTGGGCCAAGCAGGAATGCGTTGTGTTGGCTGTGAATTTCCATCCAGGCGGCAGTTGCAGCTATTTTTGGTCTAGAACGAGTTCGACTCGCCCTGCCTCCTCCTCCCTCTAACCTGATGCTGTTGCAAATATTTTAATGGCAGCTTCCTGTGGTCAAGTTCTGGCCAAGCACTCCAAACCAATGAGACTCTCTCTATCTCAAAACTCTTCACTGAAGATCGTCTCCAAACTCAATATGCCGTTAATTGGTTGAGCACATACGTCGAGTACATAGCTGGAGGATGTCATCCAGAACAGAGGGGAGGTATGGGAGCACAAGAACCAGAAATTAATCAAAGTGCTAGAAACAACCACAAGTGCCCACTCCCAGAGTATATGTATATTTGTATACCCTAACACAGAGAGAGAGAGGGTATTGTAACTTTATCGTGAAATTATCTTATAGGAATCTATATGATTCTTGTTAAACATATTATATGTTTATCTGATTTAATGCATTTAAGGACAATCATAATCAAACCAACTAGATTTATTTTGTAGCATTATTGACCAGGTGGCAACACCTATCAGTAGTAGTAAAGTGGCAAGGCCAGAGTACGTGTTGCAGTAGAGAGCAGGAGTGGAGAGTTTCGACAGCACTAGTTTACAAATTTTTTTTCGATCGAAGGAGCTGGGCTCTCATATACTTTTTTTGATGTATTTTTGGACGCTGATTTCAAAAATGCAAACCAGTTATTTTTTCAAAGAATAGTTTTTGAGAAAACCGCGAATAGCTAGTTTTTTGGCAGCCTTTCGACTTATTTGTTCATATCAACACCAGATCTTATTTAATCTTAATTAATGTTACACCATTCAACAGATAATTGTATCTCCTTTCTAACGGTATGCTGTTTATGCAGATCGATTAAGAATTAAAGCCATTACAATGTGTGAACTTTTTTTGCATTTTTGAAAAATTGCTGAATTTCAATTGGTCTTTTAAAAATTTAAAAAATTCGTTTAAATACTTTTTAAGATTTATAATGTTAGACAATTCTTTTACGAATATTTTAAGTATACATTTATTCAAATCGGTCAGTAAATGTGATAGTAATTCATCAATTAGTAAAAACATCCAAGATAAAATTCACTATTTTCATCACTTTTCCAGATCCTGAAGTCGTATGGAATTCTTACATAAATTGGTTCAAATTATAAACGTTTTGTTTTTAATTGTTTTTTTGTATCTTATTTTATTTTTATGATATTCTAACCAATTTCAACTATTGTTGGTTTAATAAGACTTTTTACAAGCTGTTAAATTTAGATAAACATTTGATTTTTATATGATATAGCTTCCATAGAAATGATGCATTAAAATATGTTCTATTTTGTATATGAAAAATAAATAACTCTGCAAATTCGAAATAAACCGCTGTAAGAAATCAATTAAATATTTAGTACTAGTATAAAAAAGGCATCAGCTATATTTTTGGTTTTTTAAGAAGAGTATTAAATCTTCGACAAACCGCAGTGAGCTCTGTTTTTCTTGTTCAGTATTTATTTGCACACTCAATTAGTGGAAGGGGCTGGAAGGGGCCTCTTCAAGCTCCGTTCTTTGTTCATCATGTTTATTTGACTTGGTCAAGAAATGATAGATATGAAGAAGTGGAGGAATGCGCCTAGTGGGGAATATTCCCATCAAGTGGGCCTTCTGTTTTAGCTCTGTATGCTACGATTTTGCGCATTTGAATATGAATATGAATATTGCCTTCCGTAAAATGATAAATTAATGTTGATGGTCTGCTCGCCCTACGCCCAGTTTGACTTAATGTCCGGAACGCGTTTATTGATTTCTTTTTTTTTATATATATATGTAAGTATATATAGCTTATTAATTGTTTATACGCTGCCTAATATATTTTGAATATTCGCTCTTTGTTTGGCTTTGTTCAGTTTATGCCAATTAATTTGACACAATTCTCTTGGGCATTTGCATAGATTTATTTTATTTGAAGTCACTGAACACGCAAATCTGCATGCTTATTTAATACTTTGAATTTTTTTTGATTGTTAAAATTGATTTTGTTTTTGCTTGAGGGTTAAGAGTTGATAATATACTGAAATATTTGATTGTTTTTATTATTTTGCTGCAGTCAAAAAAAAGTGTACATCCATTTGTGGAAAACTGACGTCAGTGGTTGTAAAAACAGGATAGAAATAGCGCCATAGAAATTTTTTTATGCCCTGTAGATTTAATTACCACAAAGTGAAGAAAATGTTGTAACTCTGGCAGATAAAATTTTCTGTTTTATTTATTTTATTTAATTATTTCGATAACTCGAGGAAACTTTTTCTACAAAACATGGAAAAATCTATAATTTTATGTCCATAATAAAAAAAATCCGTTATTCTTTTAAATTTGAATAAAAAAAATTACTTTACTTTGGTCAAAGAAATAAGTCAACATATTTTGTAAAAATTTATATTGAGCATAGAAAATTTTCTGCAGGTTAATGAATTTTATATTCATTTCATAGAACACCTGGATTTCATATTGTAGAAAATCCATACTTCCGATTATAAACCCATCATTTTTTTCGTTTATTCATATCATAGAAAATATATTCGTACTGTGGAAATTTTCACTTCTTTGTAGAGATTTATACTCTGTTTGTAGAATTTTATTTTATTTTTTTTATCGAAAGTGTTTCTATACTGAAAAAAATTTCTTTTTTCTTAATGTTGGGAGCGAGTCACTCCCGTCACCGACCAGAATTGATATCCGCCAATTTTCTTGCCAGGGATTTATCATCTTGCCCTTTATTTTCATTTACACAAAAAAATAATATTTTTTTTCTTTCATAATTAAATACTTTCCATAAAATTCTAATCTCATATAACTCTGGTTTTATAAATATAAAATTAATTTTATTATTGCTTTTTTGCTCTAAATATTTTTTTATACAATTTTCATTTAACACCTTGTATCTATAGGAATTTTTAACCTCTTTTAACTGAGTTTCTGTATATTTTTTTTGTAAATTTTTGCTGTATCTAATATGCCCATAATATGATAATTCTAACTAAATGCCACTGCATCCAACCATAATATTCTGTTACCTCTTAACTCTCAACTCCTATTTGTATGCCATTTCTTTGGCTTTTAACAATTTTGTCTATGCTTTTATTATGTTATGAAATTTAAGCTGAAACTCTTAAGTTTTTATGTGATCATGCAGAGCACGAGCTTGGTGCAATCTCTTCATTCATTTTAGTGTTTTGGTGTGCACGATTCAATTGAAATCAATTGCAGTTGATTGATATCATCGGCAACACGATGCAGCTGCCTTTATGACTCTGGATGCTAATTAAAGCAACTGCAATTTGCGCCTAAACACTGGCAATTTCATATTAAGCGCCAAAGGGCCTACTGCAACTTGCCCCCTCTTAAATGCCGCTAAACAAGCCAACAATTTATCAGCAATAAATTTGTGTGTGCACAGTGGGGCAACGCTTTATGCATGTAAGGCACGAATGGGGACAACAACAGCAACAACAAAGAGCTGGTCTTTTCAAGTGGCAAGTTGCAAGTGGCAAGTGGCAAGTTGCAAGTGGGCAGAGGCAGAGTCTGTCTCTAACACGCAAAGTAAACAAATAACTGCAAAATTGCCAGACTTCATCCTTATATCTTGCACTCTACTCGCGAGTTGCATTTTAATTTAAATAAATATCTTGCGACACTTTGTTGCACTTCTAAAGGGTGTTTAAGTTCCTTGGGCTTTATGAGGAGGCGTCTCCAAACAATTGTCAAAACATTTCTCTTCATTTGCAACGTTGTCAACGAGTTGTGTTTTATTTAAATTCTGAATGAAGGCGAAAAAAAGTGAAAGGAAGCCCATTATAATGTATAAATAAATAATAAACTTGCTTCATTTTTATATAAAATATTCTTTATGTATATTAAGGCTAATTTAATGTAAATTATTGTATTATTATTATTATTATTAATTATTAAACACTGACTACATTAAATTGATAAATTTCCAACCTCTACTTCGTGGTTTAGTCTCTTTAATAAACTCTCTATAAATGCGGGAATTAAGGAATTTCAATAGAAATAAAAAGCTATCTATTTAATACTCTTGCTCACAGAATAACAATATCATAAATTTTGAAGCAATCGTTTGTACGAATACTATATAATATAGTGCTACGATCTTGATTAAAAATTACCTAAATACATAAGTAATAACAAAACGATTAATTGCTGAATTTAATTCAGATATAATTTATCATGAAATTTTCAGAATCGAAACATAAAATGAAAATCAAATTTAATAAGTTATTAGATTAGTTTTTATTTTATTATTTTTTTGTTTGACGTTTTGTTTTTAATTGTTTTTTTGTATCTTATTTTATTTTTATGATATTCTAACCAATCTCAACTATTGTTGGTTTAATAAGACTTTTTACAAGCTGTTAAATTTTGATAAATATTTAATTTTTGTATGGTATAGCTTCCATAGAAATGATGCAATAAAATATGATCTATTTTGGATATGAAAAACAAATAACTCAGCAAATTCGAAATAAACCGATGTAATAAATCAATTAAATATTTAGTACTAGTATAAAAAAGGCAAGCTATACTATATAATATAGTGCTACGATCTTGATTAAAAATTACCTAAATACATAAGTAATAATAAAACGATTAATTGCTGAATTTAATTCAGATATAATTTATCATTAAAATTTCAGATTCAGAACATAAAATGAAAATAAAATTTAATAAGTTATTAGATTAGTTTTTATTTTATTTTATTTTTTATCACTTGGGGTTAAATGTTCTGCCTTTGGCACTGTTGGAGGTCGCTTTATTCGAATGAAGCCATATTGTAACCAAGCATAGAATTTATTAATACTTGTATTTTACTACGCTAGGCCAAGACGAACAAATGAATGACTAATAAAAATAAAACACACACAGTGCGTTGATAATTAATTAAATCAATAATCGAACGTAGCCAAGCACAACAAAAGAGCAGCAGGCAGAGCAGAGACATATAATATGTTAGAAATATATATATATATCTATATGTATATATAACTTATTTGAAATTCATGTGGACATAATCAAGCGAAAATTCCAACAAAATTAACGCCCGCTGTGAACAGGTAAAGGGAATGAAACAAGGGGACAGGCAGGGGCAAAGGCAGAGATGGAGATGGTGGCGGGGTAGCTGAAGGGAGACGACAAATTAGGCAAACGCTTGAGAGGAAGGCAAGGGACATACTACAGGGCTGGCAGGTAGACAGGATTTGTTGCTAATGTTGCATGCGACATAATCCTGTTAGAGACGCGTGAATGAGAATTTAAAAAAAAAATATTGAAATAACAACAAATAAACAAGAGTGTTACTCAACTACGCGATACCCTTTAATTAGTTGGGTAATTATGAAACAAACTTTTATAGATAAATGTGCACTTCAATCTGTTTTTTTTTTGTGAATATTGACTTCAGAATCAAGTTGATAAAATGAACGCATATATATTTTAAATTTTTGTTGTAAATTGTTTAGTTTCTCTAATATTGCAGATATGTATTATTAAACAAAAATAAACCTAATAAATTTGATATCTCTATATATATACACTCAAAAAAAGTGTACATCCAATTGTGGAAAACTGACGTCAGTGGTTGGAAAAACAGGATAGAAATAGCGCCATAGAAATTTTTTTATGCCCTGTAGATTTAATTACCACAAAGTGAAGAAAATGTTGCTTAAATGTTAAAATTTTCTGCCATGATCGAATTTATTACGATAACTCTTGGAAACTTTTTCTACGGAACATGGAAAAATCTATAATTTGATTGCCATAATAAAAAAAATCCGTTTTTTTTTATTAAATTTGAATAAAAAAATTACTTTACTTTGGTTAAAGAAATAAGTCAACATATTTTGTACAAATTTATATTGAGCATAGAAAATTTTCTGCAGGTTAATGAATTTTATATTCATTTCATAGAACACCTGGATTTCATATTGTAGAAAATCTATACTTCCGATTATAAACCCATAATTTTTTTCCTTTATTCATATCATAGAAAATATATTCGTACTGTGGAAATTTTCACTTCTTTGTAGAGATTTATACTCTGTTTGTAGAATTTTATTATTTAATTTTTTTTATCGACAGTGTTTCTATACTTAAAAAAATGTCTTTTTTCTTAGTGTATACACATAAATATTATCGATGCTTCAAAATTGATAACACAAAATTTATTGCAATCAAAAAAAAAAATAAAAAAAAAATCATTTAGTATAACTTGATAAGTAAAAGATCATCTAATTTAAAGTTATAATTCCCTAGCTGGCCAAAAAAAAATAAAAACCAAAGATAAAGATAAAGCCACCTAAACATCTGCTGCATCCGCCTATTGCAACTATAATTCCAAAGCGGTTTTAACTGTGTGTTCATTGACAAGGTACATAGGTTGTTTTTTTTGTTATTTAAATATTTCTTCATTTTTAATTATGTAATACAGCGGGACAAATGTGGTTTATTAAATTTTAACATACCCTTTAACTCATTTAAAATGTTTATAGGGTGCAACAAAAAACTCACAAACTGGATGGGGCAAAAAACGGGTCGTATGAGCAACTTTTGGATGTGACAACATAATTTGTGGGATTGGCTCTCTCAAAGTCTGATGATTATTAATCATATTTTGTGTTGTTGTTGTTGTGCTATTGGCCATTTGCTGGTCAGCATATTTAATGAGGTTTATTTAGGCAAATTAACAGCAACACGGCCAACTTGGAACTGCGTCTCTTAATGGGCTTTATTTGACATTTTATGGCCATTGAATGGCATATTAAATATTTGAAATTCTCTGTTTGCCACATCGCATGTCACAGGTCGCGTGAGTTCTACCCAATATATATATAAATTTGTTCCATACATTTATAGCACTTAAAAAGCCATCATGTTGTAAACTTTATATAGTTGCAACAGCTCTCAATACTTGTCCATATGTGTGACATTTAATGCCCCCGAACAACCCAATTATATATCTAGATAAAGAGAGGAGAGAGATGAGATTTTGTCTTCGCCCACGCTTAACATGAATACTTATATGATTATATGTCTGGTGTTATAGTCTCTCCAAACTTATAAATTATATATAATGACAAGTGCACTAAACTAAATAAATTGTTGCCAGTCTTAATAACATAATTTCTTGCATTCAACAAGTGGGCGGCATCGCTGAAACTGAAACTTTAAACGATTTATGGCACACAAGAACATTGTAAGACAATTCCAAATTGGGCTGGAGGGGAAGAGAAAATAGCTCTTGAGAATACTGTCAGCCATATTAATCCATTGTGGTTAATGGGCTATGTACAGATGATCCAAAAATTGGGATTGAATGCGTCATTTGCTTAAAGAAAAACATTCTTCAATTTTAAATTCTTAGTGCTAGAAAGTTAGATGTAGCGTAAACGATTTTGGTATTTCGAAAAAACAAAGAGTACTCGTATATGAATATTTATATTAATTTCATTTTTGGGTTTGTTGGGTTAGTTAGAACACAATCTGTTTTTTAGTACATATTTTTATAATCGTTATAAAAAGGGACAATAATATTTAAGTTATATATTAATTTAATAGCTCAAGGAAAAATAAAAAGGAAATATTATAATGTACACAAATGAAAATGAAACTAAATACAACATTTTGTTGATATAAATATATAGTTCTATTTGAGGTCAATGAATCGCTTCAAGAGTATATTAAAATACTTTCTTTTTTTTTAAACTATAATAATATTATTATAAAGTTAATTTTAAACGACAACATTTAATATATTTCGAAATTTGAAGAAGTGTTTGTGACGTTAATAAAATTGGTAGGGTTTAATTTTAACAAAGTTTGTTTAACTAATATATTAGTTCAAATTACACTAGGTAACACACAAATTATATATTTTACCAATATTATATTTACCAATGTATATTTACCAATATATTTTTGTTTGATTAATATATTAAATGACGCCCAATTAATTAAACTATGTAAAAGCAGAGGAGAGGAAAACGAAAAAATTTTTTTTTCGATTTTTCCTCGAATCTTAAAGTTAATAAATCGTAAAAAATACCCCACAAAATATCATCATTTTCTAAATTCAATATTAAATAGTTGCAAAACTGGTAATTTAAACTTAATAAAATATATGTGTGTTCATTAGCTTTCAGAAAACGTAAAGCATTTGAAAATCGGCTTTAAGATTCTCGAGTAATGTTAAAATCTGCAGGCTCGCCTCGGAAAAAAAGCTAAAAAATAAATACCAGATTTCAAAAATTTTAAAAAAAAAAAAGTCTTACCATAGAAAAATTTTTAAAGTAGTTTTTTATCATCTGGGGCACCATAGCTATCAGAAAAAGTAAGTTTGATAACTTATACAAAAAAAATTTAAATTTTGTTACCTAGTGTTATTATAGAGAAATGTCCAAAATTTAATAAATTAAAGAGTTCAAAGCTTTTTTAGTTGCATTAGCATTATATGTTATATATTCGCAGCACACATCGATAACTATATATAACATATTTATATTTATATATATTTTTATAAAATGTTCACAATTTGTGGTCTTATGTATTTAAGTATAGGGTAGTTCTGTGTATTTTCTGTGTATATATATAATACTTATATATATCCATAGCTACTTTCCATTCACAGAGCCATTTAAGCAATTTTAACAAGCCACCAAAAACTCATTCAAGCGTTTCCTCCTAGATACATAGCTCTAAGTTGCGCAAAAGATACAATATCTTTTCAATATATATATATATATATAGATGATGTCAATTGCAGTGTGGGTTAAGACAGCAGCAGAGGGAGGTAGCGAGGGGCCAGACAATAAACCGCAAGCAGACGTTGCCTTTGTTAGGCCACATTATTTAAACCTTTTTTTTTCTACCCCATATCGATTGCAATTTTTCGCCATTTACTTGTTATTGGTCTTCGATATATCTTAGGTTTTTTTTTTTTATTTTACAGACGATTAATTTCAGAGCCTGTAAGCTACATAATGCTCATAAATTTATTGAAATTAATTCATTTAGCAGTAGACAATTTCCATTTTCTTTTTTCTTTTCTCTTTTTTTTTGCAGTTGATGAGTTTTTCTGGCATTTTCATAAATATTTTTTTATAAAATTGTTTTGCGGTTGGCAGCAATTTCGGCAGCTTACACACAATCCCACAGTGAGCTCAACAGCAAATTGAGGAAATCTCTGCTTTTATGGCATTTGCGGTTTACAATGCGGTTATAAAGGGTTTCGTTTACGTCTTTTTTGTGGCTGGGTGAGAGCTGAGCTGAGCCTTGCTAAATGGCCTAAATGCTTTTTATGGCTCAAGCACATTTTTCAATTGTCGTCGTCAACTTAATTGGGCCACAAAATTAAATAAAAAATGCGACTCGTGTTGCATGCTGACTGCCCAGAGACAGTTGACAGCAACACGTCGTCGTTCTCCCCGTCAGCGTCATCTCTTCTCCTTGCAAAAATAAGAAAAATTAAATGTTTAAAAACTAAGAAAAATTCTCTTTGGACTAACGAAGATTAAATACACTGTAATACACCTGAAATGGGATAAAAAAGTAAATAATTTGTATTTTATTATATAAAAACTCGATTCACAACGGATTGTTTTCCGAGTTTGCATAATGTTTATTAAAACTAACAATTGCTAAATTTTGGTTATTCGAATGGTAATTAATTTTGTAATGATCATTTTTATGAGAGCTATAAGATACATACTCGTATATTGTTAAGATTTTAATCAAATTAAATCTTTTGTAATAAAACTGGAAATTTTTAAATTTGATTAAAATTTCTGGTTAAATTTAAATATACGAACTGAACTTCCGATTGTCTTTGTAATAAAGTGATTTTAAAAAATAAAAAAAAAGATAAATTGTTTAGAGAAAACTTTTGTATGGAAAATATAACAAATTATGATCCTATATAAAAATTTTATTGAAAAGTAAATAACTAATAACACTAGTTTACAGCAAAAAAGGAGCTGGGCTCTCATAGACTACTATTGATGTATTTTCGAGCGCTGATTCCACAAATCCAAACCATTTTTTTTTTCAAAGAATGGATTTCGAGAAAACCGTAAATAGCTAGTTTTTTGGCAGTCTTTCGACTTATTTGTTTATATCTACATCAGATCTTATTTGATCTTAAATAATGTTACACAATTCCACAGATAATTGTATTTCCTTCCTAATGGTATGTCGTTTATGCGGATCGAATAAGAATTGAAGCCATTGCAAGCCCTCAAAGTTGAAAAATGTGATTTTTTTTTGCATTTTTGAAAAATTGCTTTTATTAATTTGCTTTTTTAAAAATTTGAAAAATTCGTTTAAATACTTTTTAAGATTTATTATGTTAGATAATTCTTTTACGAATATTTTAAATATACATTTGTCCAAATCGGTCAGTAAATGTGATAGTTATTCAGCAATTAGTAGAAACACCCAAGATAAAATTTACCTTGTTCCTCACTATTCCAGCCATATATGATGTCCATTTATCATATATAGTGAGTATATATTGTTCATGCAATCGAAAAACCCTTTTTGAATGCGTTACACTTTATGCAACAAAATTATAATACTCTCTGCAAAGAGTATGATAAAAATAAAAACTCCATAACACTGGAACGTGCTTTGAATAACGTGGCTGCGATTTTTTGCACCGTTCATCGCTGTAAATCTCTGTCGCTGGTTTTATCTTGTGTCCAAAATCGAATTTAAATCCGAGACACAACTTGTTTCAATGGCTTTCGATCTGGCTAAGAAGCGGCTCTTTTGATTGTCCACCTCGTCTTTTTTGATAGTCCCCCCTCCCAGCCAGCCCCCCTTCTTTGCCACCTGATCCATCTGACAAGACATTTCTAGCTGTCTTTCAATTTGATTTGTTTGATGGCGTGAAAATTTTGTTGGTCTACAAGTTTTATGAGCTGCAAAAATGTCCATTTGACTTAATTTTTTATTGCATATGTTGTATTTTCTATTTAATGAACTTCAAATGGAAATCCAGCTAAGATTTATGCTTATCAAATGCAAGTATATAATAAATTGCATCTTAATTATAAAGTTGTAATAAAATACGAGAGCATTCTGAAAATGATATGATGCACTTGATTTGTATATTATGTACTTACTAAGTAGTGAATGATGATTGTTAAATATATTGAGAGACTAATATTTAAATATGTAGAAATATTCAGTATTATTAATATTAAAAAATAAAGAAATTAGAAAACATTTTTAGGAAATTTTAATATTATCATTGTTTTACTGAGATTTTTGTAAACTTATGAACTATTTTTTTTTTAATTGCAAACTATGATTAAGAGTTGAGTTTTGAAATCAGTAAAATACAGTTTTGGGACTTAAACACAATTGATTTTGTAAACAAAACAAACTATAAATGATATTTTATTTTAAATACAAAATTAAGGCTAATAGCACTAGTTTACAGCAAAAAAAGAGCTGGGCTCTCATAGACTAATCTTGATGTATTTTCGAGTGCTGATTTCAAAAATGCAAACCAGTTTTTTTTTTCAAAGAATGGTTTTCGAGAAAACCGTAAATAGATAGTTTTTTGGCAGTCTTTGGACTAATTTATTTATATCTACATCAGATCTTATTTGATCTTAAATAATGTTACACAATCAATAGATAATTGTATCCTCTTTCTAACGGTATGCCGTTTATGCGGATCGAATAAGAATTAAAGCCATTATAAACCCTCAAAGTTGAAAAATGTGAACTTTTTTTGCATTTTTGAAAAATTGCTGAATTTCAATTGGTCTTTTAAAAATTTAAAAAATTCGTTTAAATACTTTTTAAGATTAATTATGTTACATAATTCTTTTACGAATATTTTAAGTATAAATTTGTCCAAATCGGTCAGTAAATGTGACAGTTATTCAGTAATTAGCAAAAACGCCCAGCTCCCTCGATTAAAAAAAAATTTGTAAACTAGTGTAATCTGTTTCTGAGTATAAAATCTATAGTTTCAATTTTTACTTTTATTTCAAAAAAAGCTTAATGTAAGTAAACAAAGCAGATTGCCCATTTACAGAATTTAGTTGCCAATTAGTCTCGACTTCCATCTTCTTTGACCTGAATTAAAAAAAAAAAATAAATAAATTTAAAAAAAAAACAAAATTATAATTCTAGTCCAGACATTGAGGCTTTTGTTCTATTTACATGGCTTACATTGCGCATACGAAACGTTAGCCAATTGTTTTGTATGCCCGAAATAAACAAAAAAAAAAGTCGCGAATGTAAACAGCAAACAGGTTAACCAAACTGATGACCAGACTATATTATTTCCCCTCTCCGCGCTAACCCACAAAAAATATCATATCATTAATCAAATTTTATTGTTTAATTAATTTCGCTTGAATGAACGTGGAGCATGGTCAGAAGCGGCGGAAAAGAGGCAGGCAGAAAACAAAGACAAAACAAACAAATCGCCAAAAATAGCTAGAAATGAAATTGAATTCAAATATTTTCAAAGGAATTAAGCCGCAATATTTGCTCATTTCTTTGCGTTGACAATTATTTTTCATTTGTTGTTATTTATGTGCAATTTATACATAATTCATAAAAATCATTGGATTTAGATGATTTGTCATGGTCGTGTGTTTGTTTGAAATTGATCTATTTGTGTTTAGAAACTCATTAGGATTTTAATTAAATTGGATTATAATGTATTAATGTGAAATTTTAATTCAATTATTTTCTGAATTGCTGATTAATTACAGTTGACAAGAATACTCGGCTTAATTGTTGCTTAAAGATAAATATATGTAATTAATTTTCTTAGTTTATATCTGATTAATTACACTCCAAAGTTTAAACTTTATTTTATAAATCAGCATACATGTGTTCCTAATTATGATACCAAAGTTTTGGCTTTATAATGCAAAATATATATATGAAATATTTAAGATAATTATGTTTAGCTATATAGTACTTAGAATTGATTAGTTATTCAGATAGCAGCAGATGTTTCTGACAATATTGGAGTTCGTTTCTCCCATATGTCGACTAAACTCATCAATTTCTATATTTCACTGCCAAAAGGGGGCAACAAGAAAATTCAGCTGCAGTTTCCCAGCGACTAATTATGCCTCATAAATATAGAACAACAACAACAACAACAGAAATTACACATGGCAACAACAATTTGTTGCCTGCTGTGCTATTTTTGTATTTTTGTAATCTCTATCTTATATGCCCCGTGGCTGAATGATGATTTTTCGCACATTTGCGCATTGAAATTGTCATTCAAAAACTGTTGGCCAAGTCCCCACGAAGGGGGGGTAAGGTTAGTTAGGGAGGAAAGCCACAGACAACTCGGCAACTGAATGGTGCAAGGTTTTTTTTATTTTGCAACATTCTACACTTCATCACGCAAATGTCTTGCCAGGAAGATGGCAACACCTTGCTGCAACCAACTTCGACTCCTACGCTAGCTTTGTGTACTGTCTTTACATGCAACGTGTTGCCAGTATAAACATTTGTTTCCCTTGTCCCCCCCCCCTCCCCCTCTCCGTTGCGTTTCTTCTTGGTTTGCAGTCGAGTAATTTTAATTACGCCTAAAAGAGCCGACTGTACGTGTAGAAAGCAAAAAAATAAGAAAAAAGAAAACAACATATCAAGTTAGAACATTGCAGTTGAAAGCACCAACTGCAGAATACTCTGTTTCTCTGTCTGTTTTCTGAATATATATTTTAAATACTAGCATTTTTTTTATTGACTTTGTTATTAAATTTAGTGAATTCAACTTTGAAGTTGGTCACAAATTCTGTTGCTTTACCTTTATTTTATTTTTTTTTTTTTTTTATTTTTTTTTTTCATTTTTTTTTTTTTTTGGTTAATACACATAATAATTAATGAAATAAATACACTCAATTTCCTATTAAGAACAGAGTATTAAAAAAAAAAAAATGTATGCAACCCAACTCTAACCCGAACACGAATCCGAACCCGAACTCCGACCCAACTCTGTACTCTTTCTCCGCATTTGGCATTTATGCAGCGACCTGGCACGACACGTAATTACACACATAGCGCGGTGTTTAGGGCGGTTCGGGAGAGGGACCTGTAGGAGGGGCTGGACAGAAGGCGGAGCATGCTAAATGTTGCATGCACCCGATGCACATTAACAGCGAAACGCCTTCGTTTAGTTTGTTCAGCTGCTGCCACTCGGAATGCATGTCGAAATTGCAGTTTTCCTGATACGGTTCTATATTGTGCCTCCCATATATATAACAGCATCTAAGAATTTATCAAAAGTCAGAGTCCCGGGTCTATGCTAAATTCATAGAATATCTAATGTTTCATATCTTACAGCTGAATAAATAAATCTAGGCATACAAAATGTATACAAAATATCTATGATATTTCTACATAATTACTATAAAGGTATTTGCAAAGTTCATTAAGTTTTCAAAGATGAAAATCTTGCAGGTGAACTAACTGATAGACGATAATTTATGGCATATCAAATAAAGTGAATTTTTATTATTCACTTACCAATTAAACACCTTAATGATGGAATTCAACTTTTCCTCTGATTCGAAACAACATTTCCCCGAGAAACATTTTCCATTTGAATTGAAAGTTGTGATTTCGAATATATTCTTCCGATTCGAGACAAGATTTTCCATTTTAAATGCTTTCATCAGTCAGAATTTTGGTCATTAATAATAATTCGATACTGATGGGCATTAAATTAATTCGATATTTTTCTTTTAACGATAACCGATAACAATTGCTGTCACATCCTCAAGTTTTTAATGAACGCAAAAATGTAAATATCGCTTAATTTATATTTTTTTTAATAGATAATATCATTTGGTTAAATATATTTTTAAACAGTTATTAAGTGACGAAAAAATCGAAATTTTAATTAGAGAATCTATGTATATATATTTAATTATAAAAATATTTTTGTTATATTTCTTTCCTTGGATTGTGAAGCCTATCCTCCAGACTACAGACTCCAATATATTCTTCCGATTCGAGACAAGATTTTCCATTTTAAAAGCTTTCATCAGTCAGAGTTTTTGTCATTAATAATAATTCGATACTGATGGGCATTAAATTAATTCGATATTTTTCTTTTAACGATAACCGATAACATTTGCTGTCACATTCTGTGCATTATGCCATCCTCAAGATTTTAAAGAAAGTAAAAATGTAAATATCGCTTAGTTTATATTTTTAAAAATAGATTTTCTTTGCCAATCTAAACATATTTTAAAACAGTTATTAAGTGACAGAAAATATCGAAATTTAGTTTGCCTAATGTTTTTATGTTTTAATTAGAGAATCTATGGATATATCTTGAATTATAAATATTATTTTTCTTATATTTTTTTCCTTGAATTGTGAAGCC
Source organism: Hirtodrosophila alboralis (assembly GCA_035043045.1). NCBI lineage: Eukaryota > Metazoa > Arthropoda > Insecta > Diptera > Drosophilidae > Hirtodrosophila > Hirtodrosophila alboralis. The sequence continues at coordinate 557,388 of JAWNNH010000454.1, read as the reverse complement.
TCTACTCCAGACTCCAGATTTCAGACAACTCGTTGTTTGCTTCCTGTTCCATGTGTTATTTTAAGTATCAATTTGTTTAAATATAAACCCAAAAAAATCAGTACATGCTCTGGATATTGTGCAAGGTTTCCGGACTGGCGGGAGGTCTAGTACTGTAAAATTAATTAAGTGCGAAGGAGCCGCCAAATATTTGGTAAATTTTTGTTGTATCTTTAATTTGTATTTGTTTTTTTTTTGGTTTTTTTTTTGTATTTCTTGTGTTTGCGCGCACAGGTTGACGACGGGTGGCAATTGAGTTATGTGTGTGGAAATTTGAAGCCACATGGAGTCCTACAGTTTCCGATTAATCTAGAAATGCAATTGCCAACCGAGTTTCATTTGTTTTGTTTTGTTGGCATTTAGTATTAAAGGTATATTTAACTTTATAATGTTTTTTAATTCAGCATTTTAATTATAAGATTTTTGTTCCTTGCTGCGTCTGACCCAATTTTCGGCTTCAACGACAGCTGTTGCCACACAGAGCACATTAAAAAAAATTCAATTTACGGATTAATGAGCGAATTAAAATCACTTTTTTTTTTTTAAGAAACATTTTATAAAAGCTGCCCGTAGGCATATAAAAACTCAAACCCAAAAAAAAGGCATACACACACATACAACCCTAGTACCACATAGTTATTTGCAGGCTCAGTGGTAGGCCGGGTGGTTGCTTGGTGGGTGGGGTGGTGCTGCGGCTCTCGGTTCGGACTCGGACTGGTCCTGGTCCTGGTCCGCTGCTCTCGTTTTGCTGTGCGCCTAATTAAAACTCATTACCATAAGCATAAAGTTGAGCAAGGAAACTTCTCAGCACAAAAAAAAAAGAAATAAATAAATATAAAAAAAGAACGTAAATTGAAGTCAAATTAAGTGAGCAGAGCCTAAAGCTAAATTCTGGAATAGTGTAAATGTACAGACAAGCCCTCAGGTTAATTTAACTTTTATTTTGTGGGGTCTGCGAAAACTTCACTTAATGCAATTTCCTTGCCAGACAGAAAAAGCCGGCATTAGTTTTTGTTGGGCTTGTCAACCATTTTGTTTGCACAAGCTCCCCTTGAACCCAAACCCAAACCCCAAACTCAAAGTGCAACCCCATTTGCCATTTGAAAGTGAAAGCTTTTGGTTACATATGCGTGCAACGACCCCTTTCGATGAGTTGCGAGCTGCGTCCTCTCTCAGTAGCTGTCTCGCTCTATCTCTCCTGCCTACTCTCTCTCACACTCTTTTCCAACTGTCTGGCTATTCATTTCCCTTTTGCACTGAGCAAAACTTTACTTTGAGGCCACGTGCCACGTGTGCAACTGTTGCTGTGCTGCTGTGTTCATTTCTGAGCGCCTGTTAAAGCTGCCGCGTCGCATTTTTGTGCCAAACCAAAAAGGACGAAGCGATGAGTGAATTTTCTCTTGCGCTCTCTTTGTCTCTCTAAAACTATTTCCGTCTCGCTCTGCCTTATAATGCCCATTCAAAACTCAACTCAAAATAAAGTTTGCCGCACTCTAAGCTGGCTTTAGGGTGTGTAGAGAGGTAGAGGGGTAATTTTATGCTGTTGCTTGTTGTTAGTGCGGGGGAGGGAGGGGGCTCGGCCGCGCTTTTAGTTTTAACGCCTGTTTTTGTCTCAATGTTGTTGTTGCTTCTTTTGTTTGTTGTTGTTGTTGCTTGTTTGTTTGTTTGTTTTGGCTTTTCACTCGCAAACTGTTTCAAATTTTACCCGTTTGCGCTTTTATCTCCAAGTGGAAAACGCCGAGGAGCAGCAACAGCAACAGCGAGTGGGGAAATTTGAAGTGGTTGTTGTATGGGAATACTATGACATGTTGAACAATGGGATATTTGGGAAATTAATTGCATAAACTTATGCGATAACAGCTGTTCACTTTAACATTGATCGATAACATAAAGTGATGTGCTTATTTAATTCTCAATAACAATTCAATTTATCGTTCGATTTATATTTGGATAATATTATAAAGGATATTAATATAAGTGAATAAGGTTAATTAAATAAAGAGTTTTTATTAAAATATCTTTTTATGTGCATAAAACTCGAATTTTAAATTATGCCCGATAATTTGTGAAGTAATTGATAAATGAATCAATCATAAATTAATGTATTGAAATCTATTAATTATTCCATCTAAATAACTTATTATATATCATAAATATAGGTCATTTCTAGCCTAAAACTTATAATTTTCATACCATTGTAAATGTTGAGTTCCTTTTTCCATGCCAACGGAATAAAGTTTTTTTTTTTTGTTGCATTTCGGTGTCAAGCGTCCTTTTGTATGTGTTTTTTTTTTTTCTTGACTAAGGGCTGCTTCAGATTTTCTAAGGGTTGTGTTGTGTATCAAAAAAAAAATATCATTACTTAAAGACAGCCTCAAACTTATGGCCAAACCAAGCACACTAACAGCAGACACCTGCTAGACCGCTCTGACCGCCCATCATACGCTCCCCCTTTGCTGTTATCTATTAGAGAAGCGTTGCTAAACTTTCGCACCCTTTTAACATTGCGACTTTGCCTTAGGGGTTGCTAGGTTTAGCTGGCTGACTGGCTGGTCTATGGTCGCCGCAGGAGTCGTTTGTTGATCGTTACAGTAAATCATTTGAAATGAATTTCGGTCGACTGCTTTCACTTTGGGTGCCAGAGCAGGAATAACGCACCCCCTGGCAAAATTGAAGCAGTGCAACCAAGTAAATAGCGTGTGTAGAGCCAACAACATGTGCCCTGTGCCATAGGGTGGTGTTATAGAAATTACTTTGGCTGCTTACTTTTTATCTAAACCCAAAAGTTGATATTTTCTATTAGACAACAGGGTGCTTTTTGCTTAAAAAGCAAAAAAAAAAAAAACACAGAAAATTGTGGAAACTGCCATATCGGTAAGTTAAGGTCATTTATTATGTTCATGACACCTTCTCGACGCCGCATCCTGGCAACATTTGTTATGCGTATCCCCTTCTATTGTTGTCTATGGTAAAATTATGCGGCAATTCATAAAAATGGCAGTCCGGCCCATACGAACTTTAAGAACGTAATGTTATTTTAACATAGATTTTAGTTACGCTTTATCGATTCTCTGAGCTATGGATGTGGAATATGTGGTTAGTTTGTGGACATTTAATGGGTATTCTGCCCGCACCACAATATAAATCTGGTTTGTGTTTAACTCGGCTTGCTTGCCTGTATTTTGAAGCATCATTTATTTTTATCAAGTCTAAAGCACTTCATCAACTAGATTTCAATTAACTTGAAAAGCAATTTCACATCCAAAATCCAGCTCTAGCTGCACATTAGCCATGCCAGTCACAGACACACTTGGTATAACATAATTAATGCCAACCAGAGTTGGCAACAATTGTTGCCGTTGGTAACGAGGCAATTTAGATAAGGCAAAAGCCTTTCAGTTAGCCCCATTGTTGTACTACACTTAATATATATCTTGTGCAACATAACAATTAGTGCAGCCCATAAAATGAACAGAGCCCTCCCTCCTATATACCTATCTGAACATACATATATATAAACTGAACTTTGTTTACAAATTGTGCATGAAAAGTAGCTAAATTTATATTAGAAATAAACAAAATGCATACAAAATACAAAATACAGCCAGAGTAGATGATGCATTTAACTGGGTAGCAAAAAATTTATGAGCTCAGGCCTAGTCAAGTACAGCTACAGATACAGATACATGAACACCTACAGATACAAATGCAGCGATGGCTGATGAAAAATCGAATACCGAAAAATACATAAAGAAAGAAGATTAAATACTCTTGCAGACATTGAGAAATATGCTAGATTATGTTCTTAACTTTATAAGCAGATTTCTATATAAAAAAGAACTACATTAAATTGTTTTATATTGAAGAACTTTATTACCATTCTAAGTCTACACTAAGAAAAAAGAAATTTTTTTAAGGATAGAAACACTTTCGATAAAAAAAATAAAATAAAATTCTGCAAACAGAGTATAAATCTCTACAAAGATGTGAAAATTTCCACAGTACGAATATATTTTCTATGATATGAATAAACGAAAAAAATTATGGGTTTATAATCGGAAGTATGGATTTTCTACAATATGAAATCCAGGTGTTCTATAAAATGAATATAAAATTCATTAACCTGCAGAAAATTTTCTATGCTCAATATAAATTTTTACAAAATATGTTGACTTATTTCTTTAACCAAAGTAAAGTAAATTTTTTATTAAAATTTAAAAAAATAACGGATTTCTTTTATTATGGACATAAAATTATAGATTTTTCCATGTTTCGTAGAAAAAGTTTCCTCGAGTTATCGAAATAATTAAATAAAATAAATAAAACAGAAAATTTTATCTGCCAGAGTTACAACATTTTCTTCACTTTGTGGTAATTAAATCTACAGGGCATAAAAAAATTTCTATGGCGCTATTTCTATCCTGTTTTTCCAACCACTGACGTCAGTTTTCCACAATTGGATGTACACTTTTTTTTGAGTGTAGTTATTAATATCTTTACTAGATTATGTTCTTAACTTTATAAGCTGATTTCTATATAAAAAAGAACTACATCAAATTGTTTTATATTGAAAAACATTATTACCATTCCTACAAATATAAATGGCAATTTCTAGGTTCGCGAAATGACATTCATAAATTGAAATTGAAATTGAAAAATTAGTCAAGGAATTTCAATGTAATATTTAATAAAAAATAGAATCAAAATATAAAAAATGTATTTTTTATTGTTTAATAACTAATTTTTTCTTATTCAATATATTAATAATTATTATTAATTATATACAATTTTTTGAAAATTCAATAACAAAATTTAAACATCTCGTATTGACTTTTGTTTTCTGTAGAAACCTGAATATATTATATGAAATCGAAAATTTCTATAACAAGGCGTTACATGTTTCTAGAATATCTTTGAATACCCATTGCAAGTGTATAAATAGATTCAACTTCAACTTGTTTGCTTTCAATTAGTGTTGAACTTTTGGACTATGTATTGTACAATCCTAGCGCTCCCCATTCATGAGAATTGTCTAAATAAACAAAATCTTGGCCATAAAACATCCAAAAGAAATGCCAGACGCTGTTGGAAGGCTTTTTTTTTTTTGTGGCACAATGACTATATTGTTGCATGCAACTAATGCATACGATTTTCTTGGTTTTTAAATCGTTTTTTTTTCCTCAACTACCTGAGCGGCAATCGCCTGTAAAAAGTAAACGTGTTAAATGTTTGCATAAATATATGCCCGGAAAACATTTGAGAATCTACAGCAGAATAAAGACTTAGCCACACCCGTATCCGTGGTTCAGGTTACGGTTACGGCTACGGTGTTATGGCGGTAGCAAACGCTTCGTTTGTTTTCTTGTGAAATATTAATGCCAGGTTCTGCTTACTGGTCAGCCTTTTGGGTTTTTGGTTACCATGTCAAGTGGCAGTGGCAGTGGCAAGTAAGTTCCAGTTCTTGGAATGTACATTAACTGCTGTTTGTAGTACTATTACCTTTTGGGTTAGTTTTAACTGACCAGCAAACAAATGAAACGCATCCAACGGTGGCTCTCTAATGTTCAAACAAACAAACAGAAAAACCAAGAAAATGCTGCAGTTCGACATTCGTTCGACATTTGTGTCTATTGATGCGGGCACTAATCAATAAATATACAGAAGCTGCTTTATGGTGGTCCTAACATGTTTCTAGTTACCACATTGCACTATGGGACCAATGACCGATTTCGTGGTCTAAACCCAAAATTTCAACTTACGTAATTTATCATAAATTTTGTTGTTTATATATAAGAAATACACCAAAGTATCGTGTTGCGTACCAAAAATGTTAACCAGGAGTACCACTGTTAAGATAACAGCTGTTAAACACAGCTGTTAACAACCATAAGCGCGTTGTTTTTGCTAAGCAAATTTGCTTGTCAACTTCAGTAAATTATAGTTAAATAAGACTAAGCGTATGTGAAAAACTTTATAATGGATTATAAGCAGTGAGGCTTGTACTATATATTGGTAAAGCTCGTTTGTAGAAATTTAATGTGTTTTCCTTATTTTTATGTAAGTTAAAAAAGTGTCTCATGCAACAATTTTTTTAACAAAATTTGACTTTGGAAAGGAATTCAAAATTTTGGCAGCATTTGGCAGCAATGCGACTTTTTTAACTTGGTGCTGTCATTAATTGTGATTGTTGATCAGTTTTTATAATTGTCAATTTTTGTCAATTTCTTCCACAAATCAAATTTTTAGCAAACGACCTCATTTGTAGAACGACCTCAATTTTAGGACATATTTAAAGTTTGGAAAAAGGTGAAGGGGCGAGTTGATCGGTAAAATGCAATTGTTAAATATAACCTACTATAAATACCAGTAAGCAATATCTAATTTTGCCGTTTTAGTTTAAATATTAGGAAAAATGCTCAATTGTAATAAAAAAAAAATTGTTACAAATAGTGGGAAAAGTGCCACGCTCACTTTTCATCAAAACCACTTATAATCATAATTTTAAATGTTATCCAATAAACTAGAGCCAAAATACTTGCCAAATCATTGCATTATCAATTTAGGCCACGAAATCGGTCATTGGTCCCATAGTGCATTGAGGTACCAGCCATACCAGTATATTTTCTGTTGTTCAATTTGCGAGCATTTATTTAGATTTTATTTGATCTTTTGGTTTATTTTTACTTCAAGATTTGCTTTCTAACATGCTGTATTCTCTGACTAAATTTTAACTCCTTTTCATTTTAGTTTTTGTTCTTTAACTAAAAATATTTGCCTATGATTTGCTTGTTATTTCTTAAAACGCTAAATTCAGGAGCAATTTGTTAGTCGATCCTTTTTTATTATCTTTTTATACAATGAATTTGCTGTCAATTTGAGGATCCTTTGTATTTGGCTTTTTCTTTTCGCTTAGTCTTGCTTTTCAGTTTTTAAAATTTATACCTTCTGAATATCTCATTGCAAATGGCCTAAAGATAATATAGCTTCATTATTTGTCTTCTCTTATGCCAATCTCTTTAATATATAAATCTTAATATTAAAATAAGAACATAAATCCCTGGCATGACCTTAACTTTCTGAGCTATAAAATCAGTTCAAAATATTTCAATATCTTCAACTAAGTCGCCTTTTGTTAATCGAAAGATTGGAGACCCCTTAAATATACGCACAGTCGGGAATAAAAGGCAAATGTCATATATATATTTATATATATAAAACTGTTCCAACTTACTGACTGATTGACTATATATTGACGATACAACCCCAGGCCAGACGGTACACTAAGAAAAAAGAAATTTTTTTCAGTATAGAAACACTTTCGATAAAAAAAATAAAATAAAATTCTACAAACAGAGTATAAATCTCTACAAAGAAGTGAAAATTTCCACAGTACGAATATATTTTCTATGATATGAATAAACGAAAAAAATTATGGGTTTATAATCGGAAGTATGGATTTTCTACAATATGAAATCCAGGTGTTCTATGAAATGAATATAAAATTCATTAACCTGCAGAAAATTTTCTATGCTCAATATAAATTTTTACAAAATATGTTGACTTATTTCTTTAACCAAAGTAAAGTAAAATTTTTATTCAAATTTAAAAAAATAACGGATTTCTTTTATTATGGACATAAAATTATAGATTTTTCCATGTTTTGTAGAAAAAGTTTCCTCGAGTTATCGAAATAATTAAATAAAATAAATAAAACAGAAAATTTTATCTGCCAGAGTTACAACATTTTCTTCACTTTGTGGTAATTAAATCTTCAGGGCATAAAAAAGTTTCTATGGCGCTATTTCTATCCTGTTTTTCCAACCACTGACGTCAGTTTTCCACAATTGGATGTACACGTTTTTTTGAGTGTAGAAACTAGAAACATGAAATTTGTGGCAAAAGCTTTCTATTCTATAAAGCGATTTTAAAAATTAAATTAAAAGTGTTTCTTGCCATTTATATTACATATTAGTGCTACCATTAAATCACTTTAAAAAAAAACACAAATTTTATATAATTTACTTACCAAATTTTCTACTTTTTTCTGATATTACAGAACGCGTGCTACGCTATTGTGAATCTCCCTCGGTGGGCACCTGCTGCACCTACAACATGGAGACGCGAATGGCGGCACAGTCCCGTCAACAGTTGGAATGGCATACAAAGGAGCAGATAACCAAAATGTCTGGCCTGCTGGGCGGCAAGGCAACCAAATTTAATGGTAAGTTATTATACATATATATATTCCAAAATGCAGCCACAAATATCGCTCAACAGCCACTTGAAACTGACGGTTGAGCCCCGAAGAAAATCCAAATCTAATTGCTTGTAGACAGCTCACAGATCAGAGATCTGATTTGTAACTATTTGCGGGTGTCAAGTGGCTGCCCAATGATCATGTGGCCATGACTCGCCGGAGGGGGCAATGTCAAGTGGCATGCGACAATGCGGATGTTGAGATTTATTTTGTTCAACGGATGCAACAAATATTTGAGAAAATTTATCTTTAAACATTTTAACCGGCGGATGTGCGCCATTTCAATAAAACTCTAAACATATTTCCTTAATTTTTTTTTTCTTTCTCACACAGAAATTTTCCGCAAATTGCTTTCGGAATCGAAGGGACAATTCCATACGATGTTTATGCGTACATATGGCGTCATCTATCAGCAGCATTCGTATGTCTTTTCGGATCTATTTAACGAGCTGGAGAACTATTATGCCCGAGGACGAGTTGATCTGCTGGAGGTGATGGACAAGTTCTTTAGCACGCTCTATCAAAAGATGTTCACGGTGCTCAATGCACAGTATGCATTTGACGAAAAGTGAGTAACCATAATACTATATATATGGTATACATAATAGTAATTGAATATCTACCCTACCCTACACCCTACACTCTGCCGGTACCATTCAAACACTCGGATAGATTTGGAGCTACAGACGTGTGAAACCGCAAAGTGTCGAGCCTCAACGGTTGACTGAATAAACGTAAACTCAAACTCAAACTCAATCTCAGACTCAGACTCTGTTGAAAGCTTTAAAGAAACGTTGCCTCTTCTCTGGTGTGCAATTTCAGTTGATTCTCTATAGTCTCAATTGCCCTTTCGGTTGTTTTTTTGTTATTGTTTTGGATGCGGTTGAAACGCTTAACAGCAAAATGGGAAAATAGGAAAATTCGGTGCCCAAGGCAACGAAGACTAGTTGCTCTTACAAACGCCGAGGGAGATTCGATTTAAGTAGAGAATTAACTACTGAAGGTCTGAGAGAGAGCTAGAGTAAACCTTAGAAAGCTTAAAGCTATATAAGAATATATGCATCGAAAAATCGACTTAGTCCTGAATAAAGAGTATGTTTTATTCTGCTCAATAAAGTTTACAAAGTTTACAAATTTTCAATTGCCTAAATTGAAATCAAATTGCATTTTAGGACACGAATAGATATCCCAAATTCAATCGATTTACGAAGCTTTTAAAAAATATGTCTTATTTTATAATCAGAAATAATCAAAGAAGACAAATAAATATTGCTTAAACAATCCACATAAAAAATTATTAAAGCATTTGTTAATAACAAAAATTATATTTTATTTCTAAACCAAAATTGAGCTTAGATTAATCTTCTAGTTAAAATTTAGATTATATTAATCCAAATAAATTTGATTTAAATCAAACTCATTTGACTACCCACATTATATATCACGTTATATCTAGACAACCTACAGTCATATTTTTACTCAATTCAGCTACACCCTGTGTATTTGTTACCTACGTAATTCCAATAGGAATATACCCACTCCCAAAAACAGAATTGAGAAACCCACTTTGCAGCAGTTCCTGTGCCAGCTGCTCGCATTTCCTGCACGCCAAATTGCGCCCACTTGGCTCATTGCCCTGGACCCGTTCCGTTCCTGCTCAAGGCATTGGCGAATTGTTCCGTACGTCTGGCCAAATGGTTTTTGGCTTCAACTTCAACTTCAGCTTTTGCTTTGGCGGCATTGTCAGCGCCCCCATCCTCGTCCACAGCTCGTGTTACCCACGCGCTTTCCAATTGCTGTCGCCGCCGCCTGCAATTCGCTTTTATTGTCATCGTTTTAGTTTGTCGTACGTGCTCTGGCACGTTGTCCGTTTATTGCCATGGACGACGACGATGACGACGACGACGACTCTGTCGCGTAATTGCTGGCACTTGCTGCTTGTTATTTGTTGTTTGCTATATGCGGTTGGTCGACGGCTCACCCGAGCTCTCCCCTTTCATAACCAGAACCAGGGGGCCAGAACAGTTCACAGTTCTGCCTTTAATGAAGGGGTTGCTTTACTAGTTGCCACAGGAAGACAACATGCCACAAGTCTGTGAGCCCAAAGCGAGTTAAAGGAATAATAGAAAATCTGTCTAATTTCCAAAGCAAAGTTATCGTGCTTTTTAAGACCCTTGTCTTTGTAATGGGAAAGTAACTGTGGGTTTATTTAATTTTAGGTATTTCGAAATAAAAATCAAAGTTTAAATCGATTATTTGTCAGCTGAATATCGATAGTTGCTGCTAACAGAAACAAACAAATGGCAACAGGATTATATATGAAATATTACCATTTATTAATATACTATTATACACTCAAAAAAAAGTGTACATCCAATTGTGGAAAACTGACGTCAGTGGTTGGAAAAACAGGATAGAAATAGCGCCATAGAAATTTTTTTATGCCCTGTAGATTTAATTACCACAAAGTGAAGAAAATGTTGTAACTCTGGCAGATAAAATTTTCTGTTTTATTTATTTTATTTAATTATTTCGATAACTCGAGGAAACTTTTTCTACAAAACATGGAAAAATCTATAATTTTATGTGCATAATAAAAAAAATCCGTTATTTTTTTTAATTTGAATAAAAAAATTACTTTACTTTGGTTAAAGAAATAAGTCAACATATTTTGTAAAAATTTATATTGAGCATAGAAAATTTTCTGCAGGTTAATGAATTTTATATTCATTTCATAGAACACCTGGATTTCATATTGTAGAAAATCCATACTTCCGATTATAAACCCATAATTTTTTTCGTTTATTCATATCATAGAAAATATATTCGTACTGTGGAAATTTTCACTTCTTTGTAGAGATTTATACTCTGTTTGTAGAATTTAATTTTATTTTTTTTATCGAAAGTGTTTCTATACTTAAAAAAATTTCTTTTTTCTTAGTGTACCATTATACCAAATAAATAATGATTAATCCATTAAATCGATTATAAACTGCAATATAAAAATTCAATCAAAAATTTCAAGATGCTATTTTTTTAATTACAAAGAAACTTGTTTTGAATTTATATTATGGGTTTAAATTAAAATATTATTATTTATTTTTGTTTTTATCAATTTAAACGAAACCAGTTTTGGCTTTGAAACACCGATTAATCGAATATTTGAACCGATTAATAAAAAACAAAAATTATTGCCTTTTTAATAAATCGACAACTACATTAATCGATTATATCTTAATAGCATTCACAGACCTAATAATTAGCATCAATCGCTGTTAGAGACAGCATTCAAATAAACTATTGAACTTCTACTATGCGAAACTTCTGTGACTGCCCAGGCAGATCAGCAGGATTGTCGCAATTTAAATTACTCAGGCAATTTTCTAATCAATCCATACCAGAACCCTGTTAAGTATACACTCAGCTAAGCAGGTGACTTAAACAGGCAACTACCTTTATGTAATTTCTAAATAATTTAACTAAACTCCTATAATAAAAGAGGCGATAACTCTTGATACTGGCCCCTAGGGCAGCTGATGTTACTACTTGTGTTTTAAGGGGAGCGGGGGGCAAGCAATGGGCAATGGGGCAGCCTTACAAGTGCAACAGCAGCAGCTGTCAGGTCTCAGGGCCAGGAGGTGCAACGTGCCGCACATGGCACAAGGCAAACTGAGAGTCAGTCAGCCAAATATTTTTATTATTTTTCCACATAAATTTCTTTGTGTAGACAAAGACAAAGGGCATGGGAGGGGAGGAAGAGGTGCAGGCGTTCAGCCTTTTTGCCATTTACAAGCAACAATTTCCGCCAACGCCAACGCCAATGAAAATGAAAATATTTTGCTAACATTGTTTTGCAACACATATCGTTTTGTATCTTACAGATACATGCACTGCGTCAGCGAACACATGAAGGAACTGAAGCCATTTGGGGATGTGCCCGACAAGCTATCAGTGCAAATCAAACGCTCCTTTGTGGCCACACGCACCTACGGCCAGGCCTTGGCCACTGCAGCCGATGTTTCCAAGAGAATTTTAACTGTAAGTTATAATAAAAATATATAATAGAATTCAATCTAATTACAAATGTCAATTCCTTTTAGATTCGTCTCAATCCGGACTGCACGGGCGCATTGACAAAGATGCAACATTGCGGCGCCTGCAAAGGCTACACGGAGAAACCCTGCACCAATTATTGTGTGAATGTCATTAAGGGATGTCTACATTACCTTCATGAGTTCGACACCGAGTGGGAGAACTTTGCCCTGGCCATGGATAAAGTGGCGGAACGCATGCTGGGCTCCTTCAATATTGTGATGGTTGTGGAGCCCATTAATATTAAAATTTCAGAGGCCATTATGAATTTTCAGGTACACATATCAAATAATATAAAAAAAAATAAATAAAAAAAAGTTTAGCTAGTCGAAGTTTGTCCCTATCAATGCTATTGTTAGTTTTAAATAGTTACAATCAAATCAAGCATTAACATTATAGATTGATACTTTAATTTCTTAGTTAAGTTTATTTAATTGAAGTTCCTTTATCCAAAGTTTTTATTCCATATAAAATATTTAATTTTTGTCTTAAGTCAAATAAAAACTAGTAATAGAGCAAGAAAAATCTATAATGACAATACAAGAATTTTTGTATAACACTAGTTTACAAATTATTTTTTGATCGAGGGAGCTGGACTCTCATTAGTAAAAACACCCAAGATAAAATTCACCTTGTTCAGGTAAATTTTTTCTTGGGTGCTTTTACTAATTGCTGAATAACTATCACATTTACTGACCGATTTGGACAAATGTATACTTAAAATATTCGTAAAAGAATTATCTAACATAATTAATCTTAAAAAGTATTTAAATGAATTTTTAAATTTTTAAAAGACCAATTGAAATTCAGCAATTTTTCAAAAATGCAAAAAAAGTTTACATTTTTCAATTTCGAGGGTTTATAATGGCTTTGTTTCTTATTCGATTTGCATAAACGGCATGCCGTTAGAAAGAGGATACAATTATCTATTGAATTGTGTAACATTATTTATCAAATAAGATCTCATGTAGATATGAACAAATAAGTCGAAAGACTGACAAAAAACTAGCTATTCGCGGTTTTCTCGAAAACCATTCTTTGAAAAATAAATGGTTTGCATTTTTGAAATCAGCGACCAAAAATACATAAAAAAAAGTATATGAGAGCCCAGCTCCTTTTTTTGCTGTAAACTAGTGTAATCAGATATTTTAATTATATTTAAAATAAGAGTTTTTCCTAAAAAAAAAAATACAAACATCATTTAAGAGTAGTCGAAATATATATATATAAATTGAAATATAAAAAATTCAATAGATAAAGCATCGATACTATCGGTAGATTTATTATAAATAAAATATTCTTAATTACAACAAATTGAAACAATGTTAGAAAGCCAAGACCTACGGTAGCTAAAGTCAATAGTTTTCAAAACAAAATCTTATATATTAAAAAAAAACACTTCCCTATTCAAAATTGTTATTAAAACTAGTTTTTGGCTAACAGCTACTATATTTTATGGTTGTCTGTGGGTTTTTTTCATCCATAAGCCATTGATTTTTAAGTTTATAAATTATCTCATAAAGCTGTCAACATGGAACATTCTAATTTGAATAGCTCGACAGACCCGATCGCATAAGTTTAGGGGGAAAACCGATTTACGGAAAAGATTCTAATTAAATATTTTTGTTCCAAAATTATATTTTTACATCTACATAGTATTTTATATTAATTTTATTATCTATTTATATAATTCTATCTAATTTACTTAATTTTTCCAAACATCAATACGTTTTTATTTAATAATATTTATTTTCTATTTTTATACCCTTGCAAAAGGGTATTATAATTTTGTCTCAAAATGTGTAATGCATAGAAGGAGATGTCTCCGTCCCCAGAAGTATATTAATATATTATAATATATTCTTGATCAGGACGACGAGTCGATATAGATATATCCGTCTGTCCGCCTGTCTGTCTGCTTACTTTTGGGCTTTTTTTTTAGCTATCTTGATAAAACTTGGCACAGATGAAGCTTGATATTGTATGTAGTTTGAATGTCAATATCAGCCCGATCCGACCACTATATCATATAGATTTTATAGGAACAATCGAAGTCACTTCATTTTCCTGAAAATGCTCGTATGAAAAACTTCTTTGTTTTTTAAAATATCAAAACCAAACTTGGCACTTCGATTTGTACAATCTGACCAAGTTTGAATAAAATCGGACCACTATATCATATAGCTGCGATAGGAACAATTGCATTCAAAAATATTCAATATTTTCCTAGAAGGGTATATAGCTTCGGCGTGCCGAAGATAGTCGTTTCTTTTTTTTTGTCTCAATTACCATAAAATGCCAGAATTTACACATATATTATGCATAAAATTGTTGAAAATATTTACACATGAATAATGCTTATAACTTATTGATTTTTGATTACTGTAATATTTTATGGTCCCTTGGTTTTAAACCCCCTCTCCGTCTATCCTATCATTTTGTTTTCCTGTCCGGTTTATTGTTTCTTATTCAACATTTTGTATTTTGTTTGCCATTTTAACGATTTATTTGCACAACATTTGGTTCCCATATGAATTTAATTTATATTTCCATTTAAAATTTATACATTTTTACTTTGATTGTAGTATGTGTGTGTGCGTGTGTGTTTATTGTTGTTACTGTTAGTATTGTTGTTGTTGTTGTTGTTATTATTATTATTGTGCGGCATTTGTCTTTGAATGTGTTTATTTGCGCATTTATTTTGTATTTTGTATTTTTTTGTGTATTTGGCTCACAAGTCGGCCTCATAAAAGGCCAAATGCGAAAGCCAAATAGTTTTTTAATTTAATTCTTATTAGTTTTTTGACTTGAAGCGCTTTATTTTTAGCATATCAGAGATTGCAAAACAGCACAAACAGTTCAGCTATTACAGTTACCAGTTACCAGTTACCAGTGCTAAATACTTAGTTGGGATAGGCCCACAGAAGCGTGTCAAGCGGCCCCCTTTGAAGATCAAGTCCTAAACCTAACCCCAACACGAACCTCAACTGTACAAATTAAAATCTCACTGGTCCCTGGTCAAATGGTCATACTTACATATATATGGTAGTCGGTAAACTTAAATACCATTTCTATCTATGCTTCACTTGAGGTAGTCAACAACAAGTCAACAGCTAAAGCCACAGATAAAATATCACTGATAAGGCGGCAGCCCAGACAAAACCAACAATTTATTGACGTAGTCTCTTCTCTTGGGGTCGCTTCAAGTAAGGTTAAATAAGTGGCTGCTTAGACATATATATCTCAAGAGCTATAGTTTATCTTATTACAATATACCATATACCTATAAATAGCTATATGCACTCTGAGAAATTTATTATTAATAACACTGGTTTACAGCCAAAAAGGAGCTGGGCTCTCATGTACTTTTTTTGATGTATTTTTAGGCGCTGATTTCAAAAATGCAAACCATTTATTTTTTCAAAGAATGGTTTTCGAGAAAACCGCGAATAGCTAGTTTTTTAGTAGTCTTTCGACTTATTTGTTCATATCTACATCAGATCTTATCTTATCAAATAATGTTCCACAGTTCAACAGATAATTGTATCCCCTTTCTAATGGTGTACCGTTTATACGGATCAAAAAAGAATTAAAGCCATTACAAACCCTCAAAGTTGAAAAATGTGAATTTTTTTTGCATTTTTGAATAATTGCTGAATTTGAATTGGTCTTTTAAAAATTTAAAAAATTAGTTTAAATACCTTTAAAGATTTTATATGTTAGATAATTCTTTTACGAATATTTTAAGTATAAATTTGTCCAAATCGGACAGTAAATGTGGTAGTTATTCAGCTATAAGTAAAAACACCCAAGAAAAAATGTACCCTGTTCATCACTTTTCTAGTTATATTTGTCGAAAATTTACAATTTAAGAGAGAAAACAGTGATGCGTTGGTATATTAAAAGAAAAAATGTTGCATATTTCTTACGGAAAAAATAAAGCGTAAATATTCGATAAAGATACACCAATCTTCAGGATCATGATTCTCTCTAAATAAAGCAAACAATCCACTCAAATCGCCGCAATAGCTAAAGTTTCTAGTCAGTTGAAACTTCTCATCTCCAAATATGAGTATATGAGAGCCCAGCTCCCTCGATCAAAAAATAATTTGTAAACTAGTGTAAAAGATCTTTGTTTTATGGTATTAAAATTTTAGCAAAAATTTCAACTATAGTAAATTACATTTTTAATCATTTGTAAATATATAAAATATATTAAAACTGAATTAGATTCGAGTGCGCTTAAATGTTATTAGATGTTCATATTTACTAAAGAGAATCTCAAAAATTTAAATATCTTTGCATATAAAAATTAAACTGTTACAAAGAAGATTTGTTGTATTTAGTTTTAAATAGTTGGGGTTAACTAAATAAATATACTTATGTATTATTATATAATCCATATAAAATACGTTATAAGGCATTAAACATTAAATTAGACATTAAATTTTAATTTACTTATCGGGAATCAGTTCTTCAAATTAGAAAACAAAAACTATTTTGTGGACTTTGTCTGTTTGATCTTCTGATCCAATAAAATCTATATTTTCTGGATATTTAGTCATATTAACTAATATGTTTACTACATTATTATTATTTCAGGACTCTGGCCAGGATATTACCAATCGCGTCTTCCAGGGCTGTGGCAGACCCACTTTGCGACGCGCCAAGCGCTCCATTAATCCCAAACTATTGCTGGCGCCAGCTGCTGCAGCTGTGCAGGAATTGCGTGCGGTGAGCATACCAGAGGCGGACACACTGGACATTGATGCCACCTTGGATGAGGCAATTGTTTTGCGTGAACGACGGGCCGCAGAGCCTGGCTCACAGGAATCATCTGTGCAGCAATCACAGGAACAGGGCGTGACCATGTCTGGCAATGCCAATGGCAATGGCAATGGGAATGGAAATGGGAATGGAGGTGGCAACAAGCGGCAGCAGCAACGTCGCAAGCAGCAGCAACAGCAACGACGCAAGCAGCAGCAAAATAATCGCAATGACAATGAGGACGATGATGGCAACAGCAATGGCGGCAGCCGGGAGCCAATTCTGGACAAGATTGTGCGTGATATACGTCAGCGGGTGAAAGATTACAAAAAGTTCTGGTCTAATTTGCCGCACTCGATATGCAGCAATGAGGACATCGCTGCCTCCTCCGATGTGGATGGCATGTGCTGGAATGGCCACACCATAGACAGGTTAGTCCTATTCGGCTTTGTATCCATTGCAATGCTAATCCAATTTCAATTTTGTAGATATATGCACTCTGTGACCACGGAGCATGGCTCGAATCCAGAGTTCAGTGGGAATCCAGCGAGCACTCGCCAAACCGCACAGATGTCCACACAATTGTTTCATCTGAAGAATGCAATCAATCATCTGCGCAATGCCTACAATGGTCAGGATGTGGACTGGAGTGAGCAAGGTAAATGAACATAGATTGTTTAAATAGGAAGTATCCTTACTAATAATGCCTTTTGCATTGCAGAGGAACCCTATATGGGCAGCGGTGCTGGCTCCGGTTCGGGCTCCGAGGATGACGAAGACGATGACGAGGGATCCGGTTTGGGTCCGTTCGAGCCCAGTCATAAGCCAGACCTTGAGCATCCATCGGTGCGTGTGGATGCAGAGAATGATGATGATGAGGATACACATCCATCAGTTACCACTCACACATCACGTCCCAATGTGGATGACAAGAATCCGTTGGTGCATACTACGCATGTCACGCATGATCATAATGATCTAGATGAGCCAAACAATGACAATGATGACGGTGATGATGACGTTAATGATGAGGACGATGATACCGCGCACAACTCCTCGACAGATGGTGCCACACGCACCTCCAGTGCACCAGAGAAGATGACGCTGCGTCGAGCTCTGGTCGTCTATTTGCTGCCACTGTATATGGCGTGGTTCGGTGGCGTCTGCGCCGATTTGCTGTGATTACTCAAACGCTGCCCACAACGATAACGAAGCGAGCTAGCGAACAAGTGCAGCCGAGGTGGAACATATCACGCCCCATGTCCGCTGCACGCCCACACCTCTCAGTCATTCATCCATGAAACAAAAATGTTATTAGAAACTTCTTATATACGAAATGCAAGTCCAAAATTTTATAAAAACTTTTGTCAAAGCAATGAAAAAGCAATCAGAATATTGCAGTCGAATGGGCAAATTCTTTTGAAAGTGAAGAAAGGAATTACTGAAGGCGATGACATAATTGAATCCTTTTAGAGCCCATCACTCTGTAAGGAAAGGAATACGTAACGAGCCCCCATTTAGTTGTTAAGGTCCAGCGCCCTAAGTTATAAGTGCGAAATTTTAAGCTATAAGTGTGTGAATGAGTGTATGAGTGTTTGAATGGCTTTGTGAGTGCCTGTCCATTGTGATCGTTTAGCAAAAATTAACTATAAACATTTTAGCCGTAAACTAAGCCAACTTATATTTGTATTATATTTATACATATACACATGTACACATACAAATGTATGTACAAGTTGCCAGCATATTTAAATCATTAACAATTAACAACAACAAAAACAAAAACAAGAAACATAAGCAGCAATAACTAATTTTTAACTGTACTGATCTGTAATTTAGTAACTTAGTTGAGATATGTATCTTATAAATCGATAATCAGATGCTTGAAAGCCATCAGCTAATTACTCTGTAATTGGTAAACTAACAAATATATATATGTTTTATATATATAGTCACGTATATTTCTAGATATACAGATTTACTATATATATAAATATATATACATATATGTATTTTATTGCACGCCTTTTGAGTGCATCTAGGAACAATCGGTTTTCAAGCAAACGCATTTTTTAACTAAGCCGATAAGCGTAAATATTTATGGATATTTATTTTTGATTTTTATTAATTAATTTTTGATAATTGTATTATTTTTATGTGTATGTATTAAAAGCAAAATACAACAACAGTGAGAAAAAAAAACAAGAAAATTTGCCATTTATTGAATAATTTGGGATTGAGTATATAAATATCTCAGACTTTGAATGCCAATCGACATTCCGGTTCGTTTTACAAAAAATGTTATCCTTAGAATAACAGTATAATATAAGGCATATAAGTCGGTACACAGAATTTTAATGCATTTAAATAAGACCTTAATTACACAATTATAGAATAAACACTTAAACCACCGATGGGTTAAATTCGATTTCTACAAATCTGGAGCTCCAAATATTTAAATTTACTGGCTTAAATGAGATATTTAAATTCGGATGCTTGAGTGCATTGCAGGTCTGTAATGGTAAAGAGAGTTATATATAAATAAGCGTTCGATAAAGAAGCAAGTTTATTGAGATTTCTTTTACCTTTTCGATACTTTGTTCTAGAACAGTGTTGTGGACATGAACAGTGACAGGAGAACTACGTTTACTGAGCACTCTGTTTAGGCAGGATGCACTCAAATCCAAGAACTGCTTATCTAGCTTGCAGCTGGATAGGTTTAATACTTTTAAAGATTCGCATGCGGCTACCATGTCCCAGAGCTGTGTGGGTGTGGGCAACGAGCGCATTTTCATTAAATGCAGCTCCTCCAAATGTGGCAGATTGGCACAAATATTATACAACGGTTTCGTCTCAATGTCATCCTCCTGCAGTGCCAAACGACGCAGATTCGTCATGCGCATAATGACATTGCATACAGATGAGCTGCTCCAGAAGGCATCGTTAAATAGCACCGCTTGCACCTTGAGTGGCTGCAGATTGGCGACAGTTTGTAGCAGCTCCTCGTAATAGTCGCGGGTGTAGAAGGCAAGGCAACGTAATCCTGGTAGCTGCAGCAAATTAGGCAGAAAACCTCCCAGCAAATGATGATCGTCAATAACTACCTTCTCCAACGTGGCACACTTGGACGCAGACAAAATGCCCTTGTCCAGAACCACATTGTAGCCATAAAAGAGCAGGCTGAGTTTACGTAGCGGCAGCGTACTAAAGATCTGTTGAAACGTCGATGTATCTAAAGCTTCACAGCTAAACAAATGTAACTCCTGCAGCTGGCAGAACTGCCACAAATAACGTCCAGTGGTGCTGCTCTGCAGCGTCAGTTTGGTCAGATGTGGAAATAGTTCAGTCATTAGCAAAGTCTCCTTGTCGGCCTCCTCCGCGTCGTTCATGTACCGCAGACTGCAATCGAGGCTATACAATTTGGGAAAACTGTAGGATTGCCATGACTCTAAGCGCAACAGACTGCCTGTGTCTTCTTTTAGCACCAAGTTCTGCAGCGATCCACTGGCAAGCTGAAGGAACTCGTGCATTTCTTTAGGATTCTGTTCGAAATATGCCAGAACATCACTATCCATATGAGCCGATTTTAAGTGCTCCCAGTGGTATAGAACGTTGCTGTGTAGGTTTTTGGAGACCTGCGATAGCACCAGTTGATCCTTAAGGTCTACATATTTAAGAATGTTTAGCCAGCAGTCGTCGTTGAGCTTATCAAACATTTAAATTTTTCGCAATTTTCCAGAAACTAAACAAGAACAATCTGATACAAGAAACAAAGCAATATACATATGTATTTTCATTTTATTTTGAGAGCATTTACACGAGGTCTTTTAATGCAGCTGTCTTTAATTATTTTTTAGTTGTTTTTTGACGAGTATTTCAGTTAAGATTTCTTAAACAATAATTATAGATAAATGATAATTATAAATAAACACACGTGTTCAGTACATTATTACATCATGTTATATTCGAGCACAAGAAATAAAATAAAACACAAATCGAAAGAAAAAAACATGTGTTTGGCGCTTGTGTGTAAATGGTCTCCTAATCAGCTGATTGAACTGCTTGCTAGCTACTCAAAAAGGTACGCATGGGTATTCCTGAAGCTGATTTTTACTTAATATCGATGACAAAATGTAACAGGTGATTTAAATTTAGTTTCATTAAATATGCAAAATATACTTATTAAATTTATAATTTTTGATACAATACAAAAAATGCACAACATATTAACGTTTGTGGTAAAAAATAAAGTTATTTCGAAATAACATCTCGGAATTGATTCATTGTTAGATGTCATATAAGGTAATTGTATAGCTGACGAACTAACCAGTCAAGGCACTACGGCGCCTCTCTTCCCAGAGGAAGATAGTACACCTATGCCTATGGCTACCTGTAAGCTCCATATTCGTAACTACTTCAGGCGTGAAGCAAATAAAACATGGCAAAACGTCACAAACTGCCGTACAGCCAGACAAACTTGGCCAATTATCGAAGTCAAGTGTACCAAGGAGCAATGCAACCACAGCCGAATAAGCTGCTCCGTTGCTATTCGCGCTCTCTCTGGGCATTGGCTGGTGGGTGTACATGCAGCCAGACTAAGCGCCCCATACAATGATTTCTGCAGAAGCTGCAGAGATGAGGAAGAAGAAGAAACAGTTAAACATATTTTCTGTTCCTGCCCAGCCCTACACAGATATAGGCTAAAGCATTTAGGAAGCCTCGTCTTAGATAATATAGCTGTATTATTTATAATTCGGCCAAAACAAATAACAGACTTTATATCTGCCACAAAATGGAACCCCATCTAAGTTTAGGTCTCAGTGCGGAGAAGAGTCTCAAGATCCAAGGTATCACAATGCGCCCATTATGGCCTAAGTGCGCCGTACTGTAAATCAATCTGACTGCCATCCCAACCGAACCCTAGATGTTTTGTAACAAATTATAATGCTTTCTGCATAAAAATACCTTATTAACATAATAATAACTTATGTAGTAAATCGACCGACCTCGTTAAACAAAAAGCAACACATTTTAAAAATAGATTTAAATTGATCGCTATTTGTAATTCGAGAGATAGTGCAGTTTTTAGCACAATGCTTATGTTCCTATACTATTTTAATATATAAATACTATTGGTAAATACTCAAAGCAACTATAACTTATTTAAAAAAAAAAATATTTACAATCTTTAAAAGTATTAATTTTTGCTAAGAAAGCAAACAAAATTTTAGTTTTTTTTTTAATTTGAAAACAATTTCTTGACATACTGCATTTAGATATATAGATAGAGTGATTTCATTCTTTGCTCAACTTTGCTCATTTTTAAACCGCAGTTTCAGTATTTCATATAGTTGTTATATTATTTAATCAAATTTAAAATATGTAAACTGATGTGACTCAATATTGAATGAATGTTTACGATGCTGTCACACTTCATTATAATAAGAAAGTGTGGTTTTTCATAGGGCTGCACATATATATATATAAAGAATATTTTTAATATATGCTTGTAATTTCAGTATAAATTTCCTTGTTACCTTAAGATTATTTAATTATTTATTATTATTTACATGCATATATTCGATATATACGAGCGAACATAGCGAATTCTAATAGTGTTTCGCTCTGCTTCAGAAATGAAAAAACAATTCCAGCCCTGCCATGCATGATGTATATGGTTTTTTTTTAATATATATGAATATTAAATTGTATAATTTAAATAGAAATTTAGTATTTATTGAGCAATTGGTTGCATTAGTTGATTTATATAATATGAATTCCAAACTTTTATCGCTAGTTCTCTATAGCTTTTTGCTTCAAATTGCGACTCAGGACTCTGAATTCTCGTACAGAAAAGGTAATGTAAATATCTCTACATGGTATTTGTATAATCTAACAAAATTCTATAATTAATTCACTTTATTAGCCCCTTTCGCGATGAGTAAAACACATGGTATTAAAAAGGACTTCCATGCGGATTTACATCGCTTTCAGAAAATACTCTCGAATTATTACTATATTGAACGAAGAGAACGCCTTAGCTGGTTTGCAGCCTTACACAAGTGCCGTCAAATGGGTGCCGATTTGGTGAACTTTGAGAATGAAAAGGAATTAAATGCCGTTAAAAGGAAACTAAGGGTAGACTTGCGCTATTGGATAGATTTAACGATTCTCGGTAAGCAAGAAACCTATTATTCAATAACCACTGGGCATCCTCCAAGCTACGTAATGTGGTTCCCAGGTGAACCTAATAATTTAAATAAAAGTGAACACTGCGGCCAGCTGGCATCATTCTCCCAAACATATAAAAATCTAAAGATGAATGATAACGACTGCTCGGATAAATGTAATTTTATTTGTAAAACCAAATTACCTAGCCAAATCAACATTGCGGTTTGGTGAACAACATGTCAAATTATTATTATAATAGTACTGTGTACTATGAGTGTTCTAACTATAAGCTCAACATTTTAATAAGCATGTAATAAAATTGTGGACTTTATAAAAAATATGTCTGTTTTGTATGACTTAGAAATGCAATGACCATAAAGTATCTGATCGCGTTCTATCGGTCGTATTCACAGACACTTATGGATGCTCTCCAGCAAAGAGCAATGAGGTGAGTTTTTGGTCAAGACTGGGTGACAGAAGCTAACTTATTGTGTCCCCAAAAAAGAAAAAAAATCATATTGTGTTTATATAAACAAATTAATATTGATTAAATAACTTTACTTTAATAATAAATTAACATTAGATTATAATTTTTCTGCAGATTATAACAAATTTTTCCAAAATTATCTCTTTGAATTCAGTATATATATTTGTTATGCGGGTGGGGTCACTACTTCGTCATGGAAATTTACTACATCAACAATGGTGGGATAAAAATCTTAATGAATTTTTCAAATCTCTCTCTGAAAATTTCTTATACATTAAATATCATTACAATGTGATGTTTTCAACATCTATATTATTTTTAGAAAAAGCGACACAATAATGGACTATAATCAGAAATTTTCCCTTCTGACCATTACAAACATTGGTATGCCTTTATCATGACCTCATAACCAAACTTATATGAACAGGCTAAGAAACCTAAGCGATTTGCTCATAAGTTATTTTGTATTAACACTCATTCTGATTTTAAGTTCTTGATTTTAAACAATTTGCGAATAGGGTTATCTTCGAAATGAGCGGTGTTTCCAAATTTATCAATTGTCAAATTGGCATTAGACCAATTGATAAAAAAAAAAGAAACAGTAATAAGAATCCAAATTTAACAGCTGGCGACATTTTTAGCTTTATTTTAATGCTCCAAAATTTATATGCCCACTGTCAGCTACATATACCTATATATATATATAAACATATTTGTCAAATACTATTTAATAGGCGTACTGGTTGCTTCTCATTTAGTCGTTGTCACTTTCAGTTCAGTTCGGTCGTGTGATTGTCTCGTTTTATTGAAAATGAGTACGTAAATATTAATATAATAATATTATTATTAATATTATTATTATATATTATATTTTATCATTGTCTTATGCGAATTAACGCTAATGCATGCATGTGTGCGCGTGTGTTTTATGGAATCGACTAGAATCAGATTTTTAAGACAACTTTCTTAAACAATTTCTGCTCATAATTTTAATATTATTTAATAATTCTAGAGTAAATTAATTACCACAATTTATTTATTTTTAAAGGCAACAGAAAGTGATCTATCATTGAAATGCTTTAAATCTATTGCAGATAAAATATTAAACATACTTATTGGCCTCATTGGCCTAATTGTAACACCAGCCGTATCCGTGACTTCCAGTTTTGATCCGGATATCATTTGCACACTGGTTATTGATGGCACGAAAATGAACGATCCGCGTTCATGTAATCAATGGATACAGTGCATCGATGGCAAACCCATTAGTGGTACCTGCGATGCCGGACTGTACTATGACAGAGAAAGTCAAAGCTGTGTCCCGTCGAGTGATATCACGTGCCTCTCTAGCAATGCTTGTGCAATACAGGCAAATGGATTTTCGGCCGATCCTTACTCCTGCAATGGATATTACTACTGCAAAAATGGTGTGGGTACACGTGGAGAGTGTAATGCTGGATTGAACTATAATCCAGGCACTGAGGCATGCATACGTGACTTTCCCTGTAATAGGGAAAAAAGCAATCCAGACAGCATCTGCAACATACTACCTGATGGCGTCTTCATCAAGGACTACAATAACTGCAACGGCTATCAAATGTGCTGGAAAGGTGACGTCATCAATGGCACCTGTCCCGGCACATTCTATTTTAGTGCCAGTCAAGCCGAGTGCGATTATCCTCAAAATGTGGAGTGCGCATACACTGAGCCACCACCACAGACAGTTGAACCGGAGTTCTGTCCTGAGGCGGACAGCTTTGTGTCGGACCAGAGTACATGCAATGGCTATTACTACTGTACTGTCAATACTGATGGCAAAATGGTTATTGAGCACGGAGTGTGCGGCGATGGACGCTTTTTCTATGACGATCACGGTGGCGCCTGTGTGCCGCGAACAAATGTGCAATGCGACTACAATCGGTGTGTCAACCTAGGGTATACAACCATAGAGCTGGCCAACGAGTCGGATGATGGTTGCACGGGTTTTGCCATATGCCAAAATGGTACCAGAATCGGTGAAGGTACTTGCCCAAATGGCCAGTATTTTGATGAGCTGACTCAGCGCTGCACCACCCAAGTCGTATCTTATATAGCCTGCGCCGTATCAACCAAATCTACAACACAAATGATGGATGACGACACGACCACAGTTAAGTGAGCTGTAAAGGGAATGGGAATAACTTATACACAACATATTATATGTTTGTATATATATTTATTTTGATAGACGCTCGATTACACTATGCAACAAATTTTGAAAAAGTCTTGTATCCCAAATCTCTGAAAATTGCTTTTTTAAATTTTTTTAATTAGAAGTAAAAGACTACAGGCAAATCCCAAAAAAACTCAGAAAATTCGAGGAAAAACATTTGCTTAAAATGGCTATTTTTTACAAATGGCCAATTTTTATGCTATATTTTCAATTCGATCAGCCACTTCTGAATTAATAATCTAATTTAGAAATGTGTGTGTGTGTGCTTTTTACTACTTAAAAGTCAACATCTTAATCATTGTAAGGAGTTATTAATACTTATCCAAAGTTACCTTAATGAGATGTCGAAAATTTATATTTATTTCCAAATCAGCAACCGATTATCATGATGTTTTGGATACAAAATGCTGTTGCATAGTGTTATTGATAATAAATTATAATGAAACTAGAACCCTAAATATTAGTCTGACCAACGCCTTATCAATTTCGAAAAATACCTTTGTTTATCATCGAATTAGATAATTTTAAAAATTTATACTACGGTTCAATGCACAAAAGACAGTACGTATTAAATTAAAAATTGTTCCTTAATCTCACAGTTATTAGATAGCCGTTAAAAAGGCGTTTAACAAAGTCTTACTTTTAAATATAAATAAATATGTTTTTCTTGTTGGTGTCAATTCTCAAATACATTATACATCAAACCATATCCATATGCTCAAAAGTTCTATGACAATGTATGGCAATTTTTTTTTTGACAGAAATGTCTTTTTCAAAATTGCCTCTGTCGGAAAATAATTGGAAAATCTGAACTTTTTTTACCTTTTTTTTTTATGTATTTTTAAGATAAAAAAAATATCACCAATAATAACAAGATTCAGATGTTATATAGCCATAGAAGCAGATTCTTAAGTTCACGAAGAACATCGCATTTTTTACATTTAGCCCTAATTTTTTTGTCAAATTTTTTTATACACTTTCAATAGAAGATTATAATTTTGTCACGGATTGTGTAACGCATCAAAATAGTAACATTAAAATGGTGCCTATAAATCGATTTTATCGATTTGCTAGAGTCAGAGGGGAATTTCGGAAATTTTGAAGAAGCTTGATCTACAAATGGTATACAGGAACCTACATACCAAATCTGGTATCTCTAGCTGGAATAGTTTCTAAGACCAAAGCGTTCATGAAGATAGGGTAAAAATACGGAAAAACAAATTTTTAAACTTATTTTTTAAGAAATTATTTCTTTTAGAAATCTGAAACTAGTAACCTAACGCTATTAACTGCGATAATATATAATTATAAAAGCGTCCTTCAGTATAGTTGAACACAAGGCAAAGAGAAAAAATGGAAACAACTAACGAAAACTTTTTTTTCCGTACGTAATCCCCTATTTCAGGGTCCTACCAGGTCACTATATATTTTATTTGCTCCAAGATGCTGCATTATGCCTATTACATTAATGTCCACAGTCTTATGACCATTTTTTACGCATTTTTACATTTTTGGGAACAGCGTGTAAAAATCGCATAATAAAAATTTATTAATTAATTAATTAAAAGTTTAGTTTTGAATGTCTATAAGGTTTCCTCTTTATTAATATTGAGATTGATGTGTTGATTATCCTCAATCAATTTGCGCTGTACAATGTATTCTGCTTTATATCAATGTAGCCTGCCCGGCGCGGTTTGCTACGCCCTTCCTCCAAAAAAATCATAACAATAAAAAATACGTCTTGAATTTCTAAAATTTTTTGATGAATATATGTAATTTTTAAATGCAATTTTCTCAAGCTTCGAATCTATTTTTAGTAAACATTTTTAAAGTGTTAACCTACGAAATATAATAGGAAGCTACTGGTACTAATTTCAGGTTTCTAGCTTCTACCGTTTTGCCTGTCGGTGAGTCGCCAATCAGTCAGTCAGTCAGGTTTAAGTTATTTTTACTTGAGTTTAATAAGTGCCTTTCATGAACAATCTAGCCTCTTTTTGAGATCACTAACTTATTGGAAAACATAAAATAGTATTATTGACTAAAATCTCTTATCGGATTCCCGAAAATCAAATTCCAACGAATTCAATAAATACGAATACTATGTTCTGTACTCTGTACCTACCTTATGAGTGCTAATTAATACTGACGAGCACTGATAATTTGCAGGTGCTTGTACGTACTAGTAGTAAGTATCGTTGTTGCGATAAATGGCAAGGTAAGGAGAGGCAGCTACCATTAAAACAAACTGCCGAAATTTCAAGGTGTAATTGTATTGGGGGAGCCCGGAATGCTATCGCTCTGCTCATCTGATGAACATTTCCATTAGCTGGTAAAAATAAAACGATTGCAATTTGAAAAAAGAAAAAGATATCAAACTTTAAACAATTCGAGAAAATACTACAGTATGAAGATCTGGAGTAGTGTAAATTTATCTTAGAATATATTTATATATCAATTATTTTTGTTTGATCCATACAGAATTGAATAGAAACAATGCGCAATGCTTTCGACTTTCACCAAAGTTTGGATTAATTTATTTAAATTCAAGACGTACTGGTACCGACACTCGTACTCGCATAAATATACAGTATTATGTGGATCAGGCTGCGCAAGCGACATAGTTGTGGTTGACGGGCGTGCAGCCCTGGCTACGCTCATCAAAGTAATAGTCTGTGGGACAACGGCCAGAGCCGACGGTGGCACCACCCGAGCAGCGGGCATAGCTCTGGCAATCGCCAAGCACATTGACATAGGTTAGATTGGTTTCGGCGCATCGGTCCAGCGTGCAACGTACATTCAGACGGTCACGGCAAGATAGCTTCTCCTCATCGTAAAACTTGCCAATGTCACATTCCATATGAACAGGATGTGTATCGTGCTTGCCATTGACAGGCTTGGAGCAGACATAGTAATGACTACAGGACTCATCATCTGCAAAGTAGCCAACGCGCGCTGTCCCATTCACCAGACAGAAGGTATTCTCCGGCGGAGGTAACTTGGCTGTGGCATAGCAAGTGGCATTGGGTGAGGCCACACAGCGACCCTGGTTGACATCGTATGCCATTTGTGCGGCACATTCGCGCTCATGCAGCACTTCATTCATGCAGACATAGTACCTGTGGCAATGCTCCTCATTTGCCAGGCGAGTGTTGTTGGCCAAGGAGCGGCAGGCCGGTGACGGTGTCTTCTTGCCGTCCTGGGGGCAAGCGTATTGGGTAGAGTAGACGCAAGAGCGCGATTGAGGATTGAAGACCAGTTCATTGGGGCAGTTGGCCTTGACCTCTCGACGACCCTTGCACAGTAGATAGCCCTGACAGTTGCTGCTGCTGGAATCGGCCAGAAAAGTGCCGTCTGTCTCATTGGCGCAGACATTGACAATGGGTTTGGCGGTTGCGACAGAATCGGAGTATGGACAGACGACAGTTGCGGCCATGGCACAGCGGCCTAGATCCTTGTTATAGTAGAGTCCTGACGCACATGTGCCCTCCTCCAAGAGTGTGTTATTAGCCGGGCAGCGCACCCAGTAATTACAGGTGTTTGGACGCAGTAAACTGGTGTCTGACGGAACCAGTTCGCACATCTCTGTTACCGTAAGATACTCAAATTGGGCGACTTTATTGCCGGCACTGGTCATGCTGGCCAGGGTAAGCACAAGCAAGGGCAGGACTCCTTTAGCTGCAATTAATGGCAACTTGCTATGAAGATCAACGATCTAGTGTTAACAATTACAATTAACTTTTACCTTGCTTCATTCTGTATTATGCCAATAATATCCTTGAATCCTTGTGATTGTGATTGTAATTGTGTTTGTTAGCGAGCAACTCCACAGCTAGACTGATGTGATGCCAGCGTGTGTTGCTTTCTTAAATATGCAAAGATTCATTGTTGCTGCCGAATTGATTTTCGAGCGAAAAAAACAATTTTGAAAATGCACAGGGCCAAGGAAGACAATGTCGCTATAGATGTTGATATCGATGTTGATGTCGATGTCGATGTCGGTCGGTGTCTCTGCCTTGGCTCTATCTATCTATGTATCTATCTCAATCAATGTGAGCGATATCATTCGCATCAGATAGCGAGTAGCATGTAAATTACACGGCAATAACATCCCACTTTTGGTAGCTTCAATAAACTCACAACCGATGCTGATAGGGTAATTGGAAATGTCGAGGTGAGCGACATTTATTGACTGCCTGAATGAACGCACAATACCGCGACGCATTTCTGAATAAAATGAATGACTCTTTGTCAAAACTCTATTTGAAAAACAAATTGAATGACTTAGTTACAGTTGCGGTCAAAATAATAGTAGTGCGTGTAATGCAATGTGTAATGTTTGACGGCCTTGGAAGTGAATCTAGGCTGACATTCGGAATTTTGTGAATGCCTTACATATTGTCGAGATCCTCGGCTACCAAACAACACAATTTTGGAATCATCCGACCACAATAGTTCTCCATTTCTCAAGCGGTCATTTCTTACGTTCTTTAGAAAACCGTTTTCACTTTTGGACAGGTATTTTTTTCGAAAACGAAACTTTTCTCAAGCTTCTTGCTACTAGATTATTTTTCCTCAAACATCTACGAATCATTTCTATAACTTAGTCCATACCTAAGTCCTTTTTTATAGGTATTGCAGGAGCAAACGTGTCGCGCTTCGAATACATCTCAACATTTGTCACTGGTTTTTAGGACATGATTCGAGATCTTCCACTTTTCTCTTTTTTTGGCGAGTAATTTTTTGATGGATCTCATCATGATTGACGAGCCTTCAATCAAATTTTGCACTTCTTTCAAAGTTTTCCCTTCAAAAATCAATATTTTAATAAGAGCACGCTTCTCAGAAGTGTAAGGCTTGCCACGCCCCTTTGTTGCAAGTCTAAGCAAATAAAATTTTATAAAATATATTGTAATTTATCAAATTACAATAATAAATACCAAATCATATTCTCTTCTTGCTTAAAATAATTTTTTTTAGTTTTAATTAGTTCACTACTATTATTATTTTGACCGGATCAAATTAAGGGTTGATCACGAAAAAGCGGAGAATCTTAAAAATGAAAAAAGCTTTTATGTCCTAATGATACTTTTTCATAAAAGCTTATTCAACACTATGATCTGACAATGTCAGAAAACAAAAGTTCGAATGTACCTACGAAATATCAATGTTTTAATTTTATGTCTGGTGGCACTACTATTATTTTGACCGCAGCTGTATTTCCTGTTTAAGTTGACTTAGGAGATAGGCCTCTGCGGAAGATATTAAATATCTATTATTAAATATGAAGCTATGTAAATAAATATGTTTTAAGATTGCCAACATTTCTTTGCTTAAAGCTTGACGGACTTTGTACCTTTTATGCACATACACAAATTTGTACGTACATGAGTGTGATTACCTGTTGAAATATTTGCCAGGGTAGTAGCACAGCCTCAACAAGTGCTTTTAAATTTAAAATCGTACATTTCACCTTTGGAAACTGAATAACAAATGTTTTCCTAAAGTAAATAAATTCACATGTTGCTAGTTTAACTGATTTTATTAAGATGCATTTGACTTTAGCAGTATAGGAATAATACGTGCATAATAGACAATAGATAATTACGATAATTTTATCAAGTTCGGCAATACTGGCTTTAAGGTTTCTGCTGTTTTGAGACCACTTTTAAGGAACTGTGGTAGTAGCAGTACAAACAGTATATGGCAGTTTCGTCGTCACACATTTACCATTAATTTCATCATAATATGGGAAGTTGGGTGGACAATAGGCCTTGCTGCCATTGGGGCAATATGTATACTCGGTGCATGAAGTCTTTGCAACAGCCGCATATGTCAAATTTGTGTTGGCGCACCGATCCAAGCTGCAGGCCAGGGCTGCGGGTGAGGCACACTTCTGATTTGCATTGTCAAACTCTGTTCCATAGGGACAAGCGCCCCAAACTGCATCTACATCGTTACCAGCGGTTTTGCAGTAGTAGAAACCGTAGCAGGTCAATTGATCTGGATAGAATGTATCAGCTTTTAGGCAAATGCCTGATTTTGTCTCTGGTGGTTGGCCAGGATCAGTTGGAGTAACAACGCCACCATCACAAGGATTAGGTTCTTGACAGAGTCCGGAGGCTGCATTGTAGTATCTCTGATTTTGACATTGTCCCCATTGTCCGTAGCCCTTGATGCACTGCAGATATTGACCGCAGTTGTTCGGATCACCGACGTAAATATTATTTGGCATGAAACGGCAAATGGTATCCTGAGGACAACTGGGACCCCACACGCAGGTGTTATTGTTGGCGGCAAACCTTTGACCAGGTGGGCAGTTTTTACTGAAGGTCTTACCATCACCACCGCAATAGGCATACTTTGTACAATCGGAAGGATCTGCCATGAAGCCGGGAGTTGTCATTACACTGCATGTTTGCGAGACGCTGGTGGAGCATGGATATTTGGCAGCATATTGGCAAGATGATGACTGCGAGTCAAAAACTAATCCCTTGCCGCAGTTGCCGGTGGAAACCAGCTGCTGGCCTTGACAGTAACCCCAGCCAGTGCAATCGGAGGGATTGCCAATATATCCTTTGCCAGACCACTGTGCACACATATTTTGCATAGTATAGCCACTCGACTGAGTGGCCAACAAAATGCAAAGTGCCGCAAAAGCGGTTGCCTTCGAGTAGAAAGCTGTAAAGGAATTAAAGATGAATAAGTAACAATCCTTTGTTTGTTATCCAAGTAACCAAGTATCCAAGTATCCAAGTATCAAGGCAATCCCTACCTGCCATTATGCTCAGGTTATAAATTACTGATTAGCTAGCTTTGTATGCAATAGAAGCTTACCACCTCAGTACTAACCCCACCAATAGCATGATGTGCCTTTATATAGAGAATCAAACCTGGCACATCTAATACCATATCGTTGAGTTTAATTAAAACTGTTTGTAACTTGCAGATAAGCTCACCCACCCCAAAACACACCAAAAATTCCGTAATTAAAATTGATATTCTTAGCACAACTTGTGCGATAAATCTTTGTCTCACCTAACATTTTCTTAATATTTCGCTCGTTTTGCTATTTTCGGAAATTATAAACATTTGGGGAGTAACTGCCGTTCACTACTAACCCGAGAAACTTTTAAACATTCAATCGCAGACCAACCCAGAAAAACAATCGCCTTTTTTAGCTATTGTCCGATTAATATTGACATTATCTTATACTTAGTATTTTTGTATTATCAAATCTTTTCAATGACTACATATTTGTGGGTGTAATTAGTTTTTAATTCAATGGCATTTCAATTAATGATCATTCATCGACGACTCTCGTTATCTTTAAAAATGATTCATGAATAGAGTGAACCACGTTATTTCCGGCCAATTTTCAATTTCTCTTTGTGGCAACTACTGTAGATAGCCAGCCAGCAAACTCATGTTTAAATACAAGGTATACTTTTAGGATATCGTTCTAGTAAAGAAAAGTATAATTATACTCTTGCAAAGCGTATTATAAGTTGGACACCAGATATATAACATTGTCCGATTCAAAAAAGAATTTTTAATCAGTAATTTAATTCATTATATCATTTAACTGCCAGAGAACCGATCTATATATTTTATATATATTATATTTGTCACCCCAAATAAAAGGCTCTTTCTCAGCGTCAATTCACATGTGAATTCGCTCGTTGATTTCAAAAATTTAAATTTAATGCATCCTTTTTGGTTAAAAAAAAAAAAACAAAAAAAAAACATATTTACGACATCTCAAACGGATAAATGAAAATAAATATAAATTAGATTTAAAATAAAAATAATAATAATTTTATTTAGTTCTTTGATATTTAAATTAAACTTATTTTAAATTAGATTATTTATTCAGAAGTCATATGGGATTGAATTGAATATTATGCAAAAAAATATGACTATTTTAAACGAAACAATTTTTCCGCTACGTTTTTTGCTTACTCTTTAGATCTGTAGCTTTAAAAATAGAAAATAAATTAATTAAAACAAAAAAAATGGAAAAAAAAAACGTT
Source organism: Hirtodrosophila alboralis (assembly GCA_035043045.1). NCBI lineage: Eukaryota > Metazoa > Arthropoda > Insecta > Diptera > Drosophilidae > Hirtodrosophila > Hirtodrosophila alboralis. The sequence goes on along the minus strand of JAWNNH010000454.1, from coordinate 523,333 downwards.
TTGACTCTCAGATTTTCGTCTTGTAGATCATGTTGTTGTGCCTTATTTATTTTGGGTAGTTTTATATATTATTATATTGGAAAAAAAAACATAGGGAAAAACCACAACACAGTTTACAAATACATACTTATAAAATGGTCAATTAAAAAAAATTTGTTCAAAATCTTTTTGCTTTTTAAATTGATTATTAATTACTGAATCCAATTAAAGCCATTCTTATCACGTCTTTGCCGTTTAAACAATAAGCCATAAATAGTTGAAGGGGTTCTATATATATCAGATTAATTACTAGCTATACGTGTAAACACGAAATATAAGCCACACAACAAATTATTTCAATTGAGTGAATGAACGGTGTTAGCTTCTTTTAATCAGTTTATCAATTTGGCAGATTTACAAGGCAAAAAATGATTTGTACATATAGCCACATACAAACTCTACTCGCAGGCAGCATAAATATAGAATTGAAAGGAAGGGAAAATGCGTAATCTTTTAATCACAGCGAGGAGCGCTCCAAGAATTATTCTTATTCTCTGTCATCAAAAAAATACCTACACAATTCAAAAACTTAAGACATTATTCTTAATGAAAGTTAATGAACACTAAAAATTAACAATTAAACTTGTAATATATATATCGATGTTAAAAAATTAAATATTTTTAAATACAGTTTAATATATAGTTAAAGATTAGAGTAATCAAGCAGAATAGTACTTCATTGACGTCAGACAATTATTTAATTCAATGTTATTTATGCATTTCTACTTAATTCATATAATATATAGGTTTAACAATAGTAGACTTTTAATTTCCGACTACGAAATTTCAATAACTGCTCTCTTTATATGGTTAAACCATCTGCCAACTTTTAGCAAAACTAAGATAAGATTTGAGCCGCTTAGAACACATACCCCCTAATTTGTTGCAAAAATTTTGGTATCAGTAACATAACACCCTAAATATAAATGATTTTGGAGCACCCGTTTCCATTTAGTTCGCGACCAATCGTTTGAACAGCCACATCAAAACAAGAGCCAAATATTGGGCATTTCCAACTTAATCAAAAATGCTAAGTAAGTTTTATTTTCTTTTTAAGTTGTGAAATGTACAGCAGAAGGTGTGGATACAACGCAATAAACATGTGTACATTATGCGAGTTAAAATTTATGATAATCTGAGGCATTTTTTTATTTATTGCAGCGCGTTTTAAATTCGGCATTGGATTTTTCCTGCTGGCGTTATGTCTGCCGCATCCATTGCAAGCGAAGGAAAATTTTGAGGAACTCTGTCGTCTTGTCAAAAATGGTACCCTAATCCGTAAGCCGGCTTCCTGTGACGAGTATATACAATGTATCAATGACAATGGCATACGAAAGACCTGTGAGGATTCCATGGTGTTCGATGCAAATTCCCAGAAATGCGTGAAGGCAACGGCTAGTAACAGCGTTCACTGTGGCAATCTCTGTGAGGGATTAGATGGTCTCTGGGTAGCTGATCCAACGGATTGCCAAAACTACTTCTATTGTAGAAATGGAGAGTCCCTTTCTGGTCATTGCGAAGATTCGCAGCACTTTGATGAATTTTTACAGTCGTGCCAATATGGAGTTGACTCCAATTGCGTGGACGTTGCAAATATTTGCGAAATATTGCCCGACAAAGCCAAGTTCCGTCAAGAGAATGACTGTAATGAATATTACGAATGTAAGAGTGGAAAACATTCGCTGAAAACTTGTTCGTCTTCTCAATACTTTGACGTAAATAAGGGCGCCTGTGCACCCAAGAGTCAAGTGGCATGTGATGCTCATTCCAAGAAGGATGTATGCTTAAAAAATAAGAAGCCGGTGGTAGGTGGCGTGCCTGATGGTGCTACTTGCCGTGGCTTCTTTAATTGCGCCAACTTTGGAGCCGTGCATGATGTCAATCCTATGTGGCATCAGTGCCCGGAGGGTCAATTTTTCGATGCGACCACCAAAAGGTGTGACAAGCCCAAAAATGTGGTCTGCACCCACAATCGCTGTGAAGGACGCGGTACCAAGCTCGTTTCCAGCAGCAAGAACAACTGCCATAACTTCATTAAATGTGCTGATGGTGTCCAGATGGAGGAGATGACATGTCATTGGGATTACTTTTTCGATGAGGACTTGCAGTCCTGCGGTAAAACGATAATCTACGATGGGTGCTGTGATGGACGTGACTGATGCTCCCTTGGTCAAGTGTTCAAATGTGTACGTATGTACCTTCATACATACATATAAATATATGTATATGTAAATAAATTGATTGATTCGAAAATGTATAATTGCATGTGCGATAATTGTGGTATTCGGATTGATTAATAAACACTACATACAAAGCCTCATATTTTAAAAATATAATTTTTTCGATAAGAGGACTCGTAGTTGGTGCAAAGGTGGGCTCTAAATTATTAATTTGTGTTAATCCCGAATGATAGGCAAATTATTAGATAAAATGAGCATATTTATTAAATACTTAATGGTATTATAAGCAAATAAATGGATAAGTAATTTTTAGAATATCAGATTATAGTTTCTTTACTTTTAATATTAATTTGTGTACAATAGATATTTGTACAGAAATGCAATATGTAAGATTCAGCAATTTTTATCGATATCATACCATTTTTTGTTAACGGACAACTTACAATCGAGCCACTTTGAACTGGAACGTTAATTTTAATTGACAGGACCAGCTTAGGGAAATATATCGACATTTCAAATAAAAACTGTATTGCATGAAAACATTATTTAGAGCTAGATACAGACAAAATGATTTTAAGTTTTCCTGTGCGACCGTTTAGACCGTTGAGTGAAGTTATTGAAGAAACCGATTATTAATATTATCGATACATACTAGAACTAGTTCACTCGTCCAGTTCACTCAAATGACAAAATCTCCCACTGTTAAACTCACTGTTGATTAACAGTCAAAACATTGCTTTTTTCCATCCAATACAAGATAAAAACCGTCGCCACCGCAATTTTTACGCTAGAAAACAAACATTTTGAAAACTAAATAAAACACAAATTATTAGACCGACAATAAAAGCAAACAAACAAGCAAAAATGAAGTGAGTTAAAAAGCCCGGTGCTAGGCTCCTATATACCCAAATTTATTCGACTTGAGTTTTGATCTCATTGTTGCCATAAATATGTAAGTGATCAAATAATGAAGCCACGCGCGTCTTTTATTAAGTGCCCAATTTACGTTACAATTTTAATAATTCATCAACAGCTCGAAATGAAGCCTACTCAATCCGGTGGCGGTAGTTCCAGTTCCGGTGCCAACGCCGCCAAATCTGGCGAACCCATCGAATATGTAACTCTCATTAGTGATGAATCTGACGGGGAGCCATCGCCCAAACGCAACACCTCTTGTAGCAAAGTTAAGTTTGACGATGATTCCAATGACACGACCCACGCCACCACCAGTGACGAGCGTCGCACTAGCCGCCGCAACAAGCCCAAGGTCGACTATACGAATAAGTCGACAGCTACCGGTGCCGGTGCCGAGAACCCTACGTATGAGAAAAGCAGTTCCGGTTCTTCAGCTAGTAGCACTGGGGTGTTGGACAAACGCACTCAGGCGCAGACGGAACAACGTTCACGTAAGTCGGAAACGGCACCACAACAGACCGCGAGCACGGGCACGCGCAGCTCTATGCAAAAGGAAGCTGCAAATGGCAGCAATGGAGAGAGGGGAGATGCTGGCGCACCCACGGTGCTCTCAGGACAGGAAGGTGCCGTTTTTCAGTCACGTTTGCCCTTTAGCAAAATGACACCAAATGAGGAAGCCTGCTTTCCGGATATTAGTCGCTCTGGCATACTGGGCCACCGAGTATTCCTGAACATACGGAACAGTCTGCTGCACATGTGGGTGGATAATCCCAAAGAGCAGTTGACCTTTGAGAATGCGCTGAAAAGCCTTCCGCCGCCCTTCGACAGTGAACCAAATCTAGTGAGACGTGTGCACTCATTTCTGGAGCGGCACGGTTTCATCAATTTTGGTATATTCAAGCGGTTATATCCAATTCCCAGCAAGAAACTTGGCAAGGTAATCGTGATTGGCGCAGGCATTTCTGGCCTGGCTGTTGGCCAACAGCTTCAACAGTTTGGCATGGACGTCATTGTGCTAGAAGCACGGGATCGCGTTGGCGGTCGTATTGCCACCTTTCGCAAGAATAGTTATATAGCCGATCTGGGCGCTATGGTGGTAACGGGCGTTTACGGCAATCCCATGACCATACTCAGCAAGCAGATTGGCATGGATCTGGTACCAATTCAGCAAACATGTCCATTGTACGGTCCGGACGGCAAACCGGTGCCAAAGGAAAAAGATGACGTTATTGAGCGCGAGTTTAATCGTCTGCTCGAATCGGCCAGCTATTTATCGCATCGTCTGGACTTTAACTATGCCGGGAATAATCCTGTATCATTAGGCGACGCTCTAGAGTGGATAATCAATATGCAGGACAAGGCCGTGCAGGAGAAACGCGCCGCACACATGCACGACATTATTGCTGCCCAGACAAAAATCATTGAGCATCGCAAGAGACTAAAATGCATTATTCAGACTATTGCGACACTCAAGGCTGAGTATCAAGATTTGGTCAAGCAACGCACACCCAAGACCGCCCAGACGGAAACTTGTTATGCGTTGCAGGAATATACTATTCGCATTACCCAAATCAAGCTCGAGGACACTATAAAAGCCGAGAAGGAGATGCGCAGCCAGGGTCATAAACTGGAAATCAAACTTCAAGAGCTGGAACAAAGTGAACCCAGGTTAGTGTGATTTTAGATATATTCTCGATTTTCTTAACACAGATTAGTTTTTGTTTACTTAGTTTATTAATATTTGGATAAATATAAATTGAATGATTACATTAACCAGCATCGAGAGCAAAAATATTGATAATATTACATAGATATTTTTCTTTATTAATCCACTAAGTGCATCAGGATAATTAATACAAAACTCTCGCTAACTTCAAAGTGTAAGCTTATGTTGACTGAATTCTTTTCGAATACTTCAGACAATATCGCTTCGAAATTATCTCTCAAAATAATAAAAGCGTTTTGACATCTAGTTTCTATGATATATGAAAATACTCTAATTTCTAATAAATATATCAAAATGAATACATTTTTGTTGAATTGGAATGTTATTAAATGATCAAGTTTAATATATAAGAAATAAAAATATATGCATGTATATTTGAACTATTATTTATCTGTTGTGCCCAAGCGTGTCCTGATCCAACTATTTACCTTTGCTTACCTGACGGCTATATAAAAATAGATAGAATTTTGAAAGCTTTTTTTTTTTTGAATTTGAATTTATTAAGACCAAATTACCCAAGTGTTTAAAAGATAAAGAGTTTCTGTTAGGTGGTAGGTGTTTCAGTATTAATTTCTGAAAAGGTTTTAATTGTAATTTAACGTTGCGTTGTTCTATTCAATTTCATCTGTACAGCCAAGTATATTTATCGTCACGTGATCGTCTCATACTTGACTGGCACTTTGCCAACCTGGAATTTGCGAATGCAACACGGTTAAACAATCTATCGCTAAAACACTGGGACCAGGATGATGACTTTGAGTTCATTGGTCACCACACAACAGTTCGAAATGGTTATTCCTGCGTGCCAGTGGCTTTAACTGAGAACATCGACATTCGATTGAACAGTGCAGTCAAGGAAATAAAATACAACAGCAAGGGAGTTGAAATTGTAGCCGAGAATTTAAAGACTTCAAACTCTTTAATGACATACAAAGCCGACTTGGCTGTCTGTACACTTACCCTGGGCGTGCTGAAGGTCGCCGTTGCGCATGAAGACTCGAAACACGCGAATACCGTCAAATTCGATCCACCACTGCCAGACTGGAAACAACAAGCCATACGCCGGTTGGGATTTGGTAATCTCAACAAGGTGGTACTCTGCTTCGATCGGATATTCTGGGATCCAAATGCGAATCTCTTTGGCCATGTAGGCAGCACCACTGCCAGTCGCGGTAAGTAGCATAATTTTACATTTGCTGTTCAATTGAATAACACACAAAATTTAATTCAAAGGTGAAATGTTTCTTTTCTGGAGCATCAGCTCATCACCAGTTTTGCTGGCCCTCGTTGCTGGCATGGCTGCTAATATTGTTGAGAGTGTGACGGATGACATTATTATCGGTCGCTGTATGTCCGTTCTGAAGAACATTTTTGGCAATACATCTGTGCCGCAGCCCAAGGAAACTGTCGTGACACGCTGGCGAAGCGATCAGTGGGCTCGCGGATCATATAGTTATGTTTCTGTAGGCTCATCTGGCAGTGACTATGATCTTCTGGCCGCACCAGTCATACCTCCAACTAGCTTTGAACAACACTCCAACAAGGATGCCGAAGAACTGCCACGTCTCTTTTTTGCCGGTGAACACACGATACGCAATTATCCCGCCACCGTGCATGGTGCCTACTTGAGCGGACTGCGTGAGGCTGGCCGCATTGCCGACTATTATTTAGGCTATCCGGCGGGCACACCGCCCGATATTGGATACTCGGTTACTGAAGCGGCCAATTCAGTTTCTGTGGGCAACGTTGTTAAGCTACGCGATCTGTCACCACGACTAAGCGACTCGCCGCTGCCTAAAAAGTCTGAAGACAATTCAAACTTAGACGATTTGACGGAGTTACACTAATTTTTGTTTACTATTTGTTAGTTGCATGCGCCAAGACCGAAGAACCTATTTAGAAATATAGATTGACCAGTATACTTAATATTCTTTCTGTCACTTAATATTGGAATTTGCTATCAAATAGAATCAGTTCCAGCTAAAATATGCCAATAAACATAAAGATAGTTTAAAGTCATAATTCAAATTAGGATTATTTGTTAACTTCGGGTATGATAAAATATGCATTAATTTATTCACACAATCAACGAAGCATTTACGACCCCGTAAAGTTCAATATTTTAAAGAGTTTTATTAGACTTATTGAATCTGAAAATAATGTTAACTGTGTCAGTTAGATATTTTCAGAAATACACTCAACGTCACAGAACTGAGTAAAGAATTTGTATTTTGTGGTTTTGAATAAATGTAATAATAAGACAGAAATTGTGTCCTTTAGGTTTTTTTTTTTTGTTTTAAAATGTTAAATGTGTACAATATGTTTTCACTTACATTTTTCATAATGCATTTTGGCATTTGTAATTTATCTTAATTAACAAAATATAATATATATAAACGCATATTAATATTTTATTTATTAAAATTTTCCATAATATAAAATGCAATCAAAACTGTATATAAAGATAATGGAAAGCAGATTACTTGGTTGAAAGAATTTCACTAAACTGCAAACTAAGATCTTTACACTCTTGATCTCTATTAGATGCCTGTGGCAGTTCCTGCTCAACTATTTCATTAAAATCAATAACAATTTGCTTTTTCGTTGGAACATGCCGATTGTAGACGATGCCAACTGCATCGAGCATACGTTTAGATGCTCGGTAAATTGGTTTCTCTGCATACTTGTCGGACATGTAATATAGTTCTCTGATACCCGATTGGATAATTAATTTTGTACACTCGTTACAGGGGAATAGGGTCGTGTAGAGGCAGGTACCATCCAGACTGGTGCCATTGCTATTAAGAATCGCGTTAGCCTCAGCGTGAACCACATATAATTTTTTTACTTCTAAAGGATCGCTTTCGATGTGTTTTGTCCAGGGAAAAACATCATCGCTACAGTTTCGTGGAAAGCCATTGTAACCAATAGCTACAATTCGCTTATGTTTATCTACAATGCAAGCGCCAACCTGTGTGACAGGATCCTTGCTACGCTTTGCCGACAGTACTGCGGTGGCCATGAAGTAATCATCCCACTCTAAATAATCCTGTCGTTTTTGCGACTTTGAACTGGCACCAATCACTGCCGCATTCATGACATCGTCCTTCGGTTCCTTGGACATTACACTGCAAATAATTATGAAATCTATAGAGATATTTGTGTTGTGTGTGTTTGTGCTATGTACATTAAGTAATCATTAAATATTAATTAATTACATTACGATCAAACATGATTGTTTTGCGTAAAATCATACGTGCATTCTTTGTCTTACTTCTATATTTTATATATACTTTTTCCCTAAAAAAATAAATTTTTTAAAATCTGAATATTTTGATGCACAATTTTCAATTAAAAACTCAAATAACTTCTGAACGCATACTTCAAGTTAAGAGCATATAACGCATATAACGAATAGATTCTTTACCAAATTTTAAATAACGTAAACATCTATCTATCTAATTATCTACAGTTAACAAAATCTACCTTTATATGATGTCGAGTCCAGCTTTTTGCTATTTTACATACACAAATTCTTCACAATTTGTTTCATAGGGTAATAAGCGTAAATAATTTAAAAATAAGAAAACAATAAACATGAACGCTACCATTTCTATTAGGTGTATGATTGTTTATTCATGAAATATATAATAAATCATAGACAATATTATTAAATAACCTTTCATCAGCGATATAATAGAATAAACATATTTTATATAATTGGAATTTAAAGCAAATACTATTTTTTTTTATATCAGAATTTATATATATATTCAAATCAAAATGTTTGATTAGACGTCAGTATATTTTAGGCACTTTTCTGCAGTTGGATAGGATTCTGCTTAAGATGCAGGTAAATGGAGCGCATACGTGAAACGTCTTTGCCCGATTTGTTGACCTTGGGATTGAATTCACACAATTTAGCGATGCGCTCCCACTCAGTGCCCGGCTCAATGGCACCATTCTCCAACGAAGCGGCTTGAATTTCAGCGTTACGTGACGATAGTTTCGTTTTCGAGATAGATTCTTCAATTTGGCGCAGCCAGTCGTCTAGTTCCTTTTTCGACTGCTGTCGTAATTCTTCCTTCTTACGCTCCTCCTCGAGATCCTTCTCCTCTAGCCGCTGTTTTTGTTCCTCGCGCCACTTTTTTATCTTTTCGGGCTCCTCCCGCGATGGCGGTGGCCCAGAGATACCAACTGGTTCGTTTGACTCGCTGCCGATAACTTCAAAGCTGCCGGTTGATGATTCGAGACCACCGCCAACATTAGCTGACAGTTCACTTCCCAAGTCGGCACCAGCACCCACTAATCCACCTAATAGTCCATCCTCAGTTGGAATAGATGCAGCTGCAGTTGTGCCAGATCCACCTGTTATTTCAGCCTCAAGATCTCCAAGGACGGATTGCTCGCGTGCCAGAAACTCTGCTGCCGGATCGACATCCTCTTTTAATGCAAAATCGTCACCGAAATCCATGTTGTACTCTAGAAAATTTGACACACATACATTTAGACATGTTCACAGTTAAATGGGCGTAAATTTCACTCACACAAACGCAAAAATGAATTAATTCAAGATAACTAGAATTAATACATTTTATAAATATATAGATATACATACCAAACTTTTGGATTGCCTCGCAACAAAAATTAAACTTTTTTGGATTTGTATGATACGTATATATAAATATAATATTTGTATGTACGTGTTTTCTCAGATTTATCAATTTATTTTACAGAAACGACTGTCACTATTAGAGATGATTAGTTCCCGATAACATCGATTGTTATGAACTTATTCAATTACTTGTAAAGATGTTCCCCACTTTGATTTTGATACAATTTAAGTGCTACAATAATTACAAAATGTCATAGCACCTTTTTTGATTTGTTAGCATTATTGCATTGATAAAATTATGAATAGTAATATAAGGGAACTCTTTACAAACAGTCGATGCGATTAATACAATTAAAAGGAAAATGAGCTAAACATTTCTTTAATATTATAATTTTTTAATATACTTGCAGTTAAAACATAAGCTTTTAATATATTGAAATTGTCTCCCAAATGATAATACCAACTGCCAGTTTTTGATGAGTATCACCTTGATTCTTTCTTATTAAATCCCAAAATTTATCAGCATACTAAACATGTCAGACTGCGATTATTTAATTGGCCGCTAGTGTGGATTGAAATTACGTTTTACAACACTTATAGGAACGAATCCACCAAAATACATTGTATACATTAATATTATGTGCTTATGCCAATTTTAAATGTACAAGTAATGTACATATATGTATGTTCATAGATAATTCGGTAATCCGACTAGCTTAACTCACCAAACAAATAATGAATAACAGAAGATAACACAATAATATCAACACTTATCAAGTACAAGTTGTTCAATACTCAGGCACATTAGTTTCATGGAACCGATTCACGTGTGCATTGTTGAAATGAGTCAATAGTTCATTTGTACTTGAGCGGCCATTTTGGAGATTGTTTCACCCACAAAAAAGTTATGCAGCCACATTATAGAAGTTTACAAAATAAATTTACTTAAAATTGTATCGTATACTGACAAGTGCATAATCGAAGCTAAATATAAAGATGGTCTATCGCAGTGTGAATCCAACGAAGCAGTAAAACGACATAAATTGCTTGTTAGTGACTATCTCTCAACGCACGCACACATGTATGTATGTACATGCATACATACACTTTAAGCATACATACAAACATATGTATATACATGTTAAAAAAAGTGCTCAAAGGAAATATCAACTGATGTACAAGCATATGTATACATACATAGATAAGTGTGTAAATGAATTACAAATCCTAACGAATAACTCGCAAAAATATAAAATTGTGCTAAACAATAACAAATTAAGCATGATACAGTCTTTGCCTAAATTGTGCGCGGCATAATTTACTTTGTATGTATGTATGCGTGCATATGTATGTATGTACATATAAATATCAGTGTATCTGCGAAAAATGCACTTGCCGCCAGGGCTGCATACAACAAAAACTGTATTTAAGTATCCCATTAACAATACATTAGTAAATTAAATTTAACGTAACTGCAACTGTATTATTAAAAGTGTAGTTGCATCTTGCAAATACAAATGTATGTATGTATGTATGCACAAATGTATGTCTGCCCTCGTAGCCCTGGTTTATCAACCGTTGAACTAATAAAATGAACTGAACCAAACCTGCTTTCAGCCCAAGCCCCTCACATGGATCCCAACTCCAGCCCCTGGTCATACGCTTACAACCGCATTGTGCCCGGTTCCGCCGGCAGCACAGGAGGCACAGCGGAGGAATTTCAACATCCGCATTTAGCCACCATAACAGCAGCAAGCCTTGCCAGCTTTAACGCGGCTGCAGCCAGTGGCGGCAGTTTTGTGCCGCCATCGCCGATTGGTAGCTACAATCCAGTATTCCAGCAGATATATCATCATGCGGCTGCAGCAAGCGTGCAGCCCAAGCCAGCGCATTATGCATCAACGACGGTTAATACGCCGCACCGACAATTGCAGCAGCTGCAGCTGCCCAGCACACTGGACAAACAACTCAGCAGCTTTCAAAATCAGGCTGCCGTTGCGGCTGTCTCATCGGCAGCAGCTGCGGCTGCGGCCGTTAACAATGTTGCCTCAAATTATTATGGCGAGAATTCATCATCAAGCGGTGCCTCACCTTCGCCCACCACTGTGGCCCTGACCTCAACTTCGCTGACGTGGAACACTCCAAACATGATATCCAATACGTTCCTTGCCATGCAGCAGCAGCAGGCCCAACAGCAACAGCAGCAACAACAAGCCCAACAACAGCAACTAAATCTAGTTGCTGACAAAGTGGTAAGTATCAATTGTTATTGCAATCCAATTTAACAAAGATCCGGGAACTTCTAAGGGGCTCAGTATGTGTCGGCATTATAATCAAAAAATGTTTTAAATATTTCTCAATTTTTGAACTAGCATTACACAGAGTTGTTTCGTTTCGTTCAGAATAAGTTGCATTTCAACAGTTCATGTAAATGAACGACTTATCAAATTTAGTGATTCATGAACTGTTCATCTTGTTCAGTCCTTTAGTTGTTTATGAACGCAAAACTGTTGTTTAATAACAACAATTTCAACACATAATTAAATGTATATATTTTGCAAAAAGGACAAAACATTATTTTTAAATGAAAATTGAACGATATTGAAATTTCTTCATTAAATGAACCCAGCCAAATATATTACTTGGCCGTTTAAAGCATACCAGGTTGTAATCTATAGTTTAAAAATTTGAAAATTTGTTAAATAATGTTAATATATAAATGAACTGAACAAAATGAACTGTATGACATAAATAACTAAAGTAAATTTAAATTAATGAATTACTCTACGAAACCAATACCGTGATAATTGATAGATAAATTATGTTTTTATAAATCTGAGAACCCGTATAAATAGTTAAAGAACAGTTGAAATAAATTAAAAGTTGAAATATAACTAAAATTTATTTCATATTAAGTTTGTTACTCATATAAAATAAATTTGTTGACGGTGTAAAAACTAAAAAATAATGTATTTGTTGTGAGTACTAGGCTTAAAAAATCCCATTATTTATTGACGACAATCGATATCCAAATTGAACTAAATCCCCTAGAAACAGTTTGTCTTAATCCAAATTATACTTGCCTCATTTTCTTTTTCAACTGCATATTATTAATATAAATTTGTATTTGCTGGGCCCCCATTTGACGCTCCCTTGATAACTTGCACTTACCCTTATACTATGCTTAGACTATGCCTCAACTTATCCCTAACTACTGTCTATATATGTATATATATATACATATATACTTATATGTATGTATCAAAATTCGAACAAAACAATTTCCGTTTCCATCAAATTTATGTACAATACCAAAAATCAACCTGACAACCTTCCACGGCTACTACAACTACGAAAATCTGTAGCAAATCAAACAAGAAAACACACAACAAACAAAGGCGCAAATCAAAGCGTACAATGAACTAATTTACTTGACACAATTGCAACAACAACAACAACAGCAACAACAACAGCAGCAGCAGCAGCAGCAACAACAACAGCAGCAGCAACAATTGCAACATGATATTGCAGAGGCTGAAACCTACTACACAATAGATGGACAAAAGATAAAGCTGTCACGAAAGGATCCGCAATCCATACACATCGAACAGCAGAACGTTAGTCCTGCTTATGCGGCACAATATGCAAGTCCTGCGTTGAGTTCGGCGGACGGATCGCCTATAACGAATTTACACACTGTCGACGTGGTCGGAGCGCCTCAAGTGATTGTCTATAAGACAACGGCGGTGGCAGCGGATGGGGCGGCGACAGCGGCCGGATCGCCAGTATCGCGACGAACCGTTATGAACGTGGCAGGCGCTGGTTCGTCTGCAGCGCCCACAACGGTAGCCTACTCATCTGTGATACAAAGCACACTCCAGCAGCAACAGCAGCTTCAGCAACAGCTGCTGCAGCAGCAGCAGCAGCAACAACAGCAGCAGCAGCAGCACTGCTGGACGAAGCCAGAGGACGATCAAGAGGAAATGAAAAGTGTACTGCAACTGCACGTCAAGCAAGAGCATCGGCAGCTGGACTATGCCAATGATGCAGCTGGCGGCGCTGATAGCAGCGAGAATCTTGTGTTTAACCTGCCGCCAGGTCTTGAAATAAAACAAACATTCTATCAGCCGAACATTGTCGATGTTGAGTCAACCGCATCGGCGTCCTTGCAACAGGCACAGGCTGTGGTGCAGGAGCATCTGCTGCAACAGCAGCAGCAGAGTGCTGCCCTGCCCCAAGGTCGAAGACAGCACGTGGTGGCTAATATGATAATGTCACCCGGGACATCGAGCAGCTTAACGTCACAGATTCAAACAGTTCCAAAGGTTTGTATTTCTTTTGTATGTATTTATTTTCGATTATGTTTTTTTGTTTTTGTTTCTTTTGTTGTCTGTCTATTTTTGATGTTTTTAGTTTATTTTGCTTTTGCTTTGTTTTTTTGTTTATTTTTTTCAAATTTTATTAATTTTTGTGGCTCTAATAGGATGCAAAATAAATTCATAATGGGAATATAGGCTCTCTATCGATCTTATTTTGCCTTAACACAGTCTATTATTAACTCAGTACAGAAATAGCTTTTTTAAATCAATCAATCTTAATGCATCCACTTAAAAGCTACAAAGCCACAAAATTCCGCCTATCAAGTCAAGGAAAACAAAAAATATATATAATCTGTGTAAAGATTTTTTCCTTTGGGTATAGACTTGCTCACTAATAAATGTTTATTGGAATAATCTAATTATTAATCGAACTGAGCGATCGATATATCCTAGGCATGTTTTCAAATGCCTTCGTTTAAAATGTTCAAAGTATTTGCTAATGAAACTGTTTTATCATTATTCATTATTTACGTAAGTACATCTATTCTTCAATTTGTGGTGGTGCTAATACCTTCTATATTCTTCCTTCAATACTACTCTCATTGTTTATAACTTGTTGGTCTTTCGATTTTTATTTTATTATTACTTTTTATTTTCACATATAAATACATACGTACAATTTGTTTAAACTGTTCAATTTTAGCAAATATTTAAAATGTTTTGTTGAAAAAAAGAAAGAAATCTTGTGGTAAATTTGAAACTGTGACGTGACGTTGAAAAACTTGTGTGTCTTGTTGAGAAATGAATTTTTATGTGATCTTTGTAATATATTTTCTAGAATGTCCCAACTGCAAATTTACTGATAACCAAATCGCTGCTATCAAATCAATTTTTATGTTAATCGAGAAATATTATTGCTACCATTGCAGGAGGAGGTCAAGCCGCCGCCCAAGCCTGCGAAGACGCCACGCAAGCGACAGCCGAAGAAGACGCTGATTGCGAGTAGCGAATATAGCACCGTTCGCAGTCCACAGGAATCGCAGCATCATCAGCTGCAGCAGCAACAGCAACAGCATAATCAGCAGCAGCAACAGCAGCAGCAGAATACGTATTATGATTTTAATAACAAATGGAATACACCGCTCAAAACGGAAAATAATGCGGCGTCTGTGTCGCCAGCGACAACAATAAACATACCCACATATCCGCAACAGAGCCAGCAACAGCAACAGCAATCCTCCCAGCAACAACAGCAACAGCATCTGCCGCAACCTGCACATTTGCAATCATCGCAGGCGCAGTCGCATCTCACTCAGCTGGCACAATACTATCCAGCATTTCCGCAACCCATTGCATCCCAGTATACGGCGTGTATGCAGCAGCAGCAGCAGCAACAACAGCAGCAGCAACAACAACAACAGCAGCAGCAGCAACAGCAGCAGGTTTACACGCAGCAGCAACAACAGCAACAGCAGGTGTACACACAACAGCTGCAGCATCAACAGCAGCAACAACAGCAGCAGCAGCAACAGCATCAACAGGAAAAGGTTGAATCCGTGCAGCAGCAAGAGGAGGAAGCAGCTGCTGCAGCTGCAGCTGCGGCTGTCAGCGATGCTAGCAATAAAGTCATTGTGCCAAACATTGAGGAGGAGCTGGACTTTTTGGCCGATGCAAATAGTAAGCCCAAACAGGGGTATGCCAATTCGCTAACCACTAATGGCCGTGGCACTAACTCCTCAACGAATAACACAAACTTTGGCATACGTAATCCCAACAAAACGCCTTCGCCGGAGCCGCCTTCTTCCACATCGCATGACTGCAGCAATAATGGCCTAACGGCCGCCTCCGCCACTACGCACGGCACATCCAGTGTAGCTGCAAACTCGTATAGCCCAGCCGCGCCCAAGCCTGTCAGTGTGGGCACCTCAATTGGAGAAAAGAAGACACAGTTTATGGACAGCTATCTGAAGTTTCTGCAGGGCGAACGCGATGATGATCCACCACCAGTTGTGAAGCCCTCGCGCAAACTTAACTATCCCCGTGCACCGTACAAACGCAAACCCAAGGGAGTTGCGGGCGTTGATGAGGCATCCACATCACAGGCAACCGCCGCAAGCGCAGCGGCAACGGACAACCAGACGGTGCACGGCCTGACTGGTCTTGTCGGCGACGATGGTCATCGCATTAAAATACTCTCACAAACTCAAATACTGCCGAAAAAGAGGCCGCATGCACAAATGGTGGCGGCGGCAGCTGCAGCAGCAGCAGCCGCTGAGACAACAACTACCTCTGTCATTCAGCATCCTGCAGGCGATCAGACAACATCCTCATTTCGCCCATATGCCCAGCAGGAGCCAGCTGTCGGCCTGACCAATGCACAGCATTTTGTGCAACAACACTGCGCTCAATTACAGCAGGGCACAGGTGTTGGTGGAAGCGGGAGCGTCAGTGGCAGTGGCAGTGGCAGTCAAGGTATGTTACTTGACCAACAGCATAATTCCAATAAGCACTCTACTATCGCAACAACCTCTGCGGCATGCAACAACTACAACAACAACAACAACCACCATCACACACCCAACGCCGACACATCAACGGCGGCAGCCAGCATCAACGCAGCAGTTAGCGTGGCAACACCAGTCGCGCCCAATCCTCATCCCTTTATAAATCTGCTTTGGCCATGGCAGCATTAGCCGCAATAATGACAACTCGATGACTCGACAGACGGAACTGAAAACGAACCTGTGACCAGGGACTTGGACATGGGACATTGGGACATTGGACATTGGACGTGGACGTGGACGTGGACACTGTGCATATGTAAAAAACGAATACATAAACTTAACTTTTAAAATTGTTATAAAGACGAAACGCATGAGCATAAAAAACAAAAGCAAAAGCAAAAAAAAAAAGTATAAGTATTTTTGAGATGGAATAACGAGAACAAATATTATTACATAATTTAAAAGAAATGAAGAAAATCATCAGAAAAATAAAAACGTGTATTTTTATTATTTACTTGCGAGCTGAATGGCTGCAGCGCCAGCTGTCGTCAATGGCTTCTCGATGGCTATGGGTTGTTTAATGTTGTTGACGTAGTTGTTGTTCCGGTTGCCGTTGTTGCCGTTCCCGTTTCGCCCTCCACCATGACCAAATTGATGCTTGCTAACTACTTTTGTGCTCTTCACAGACCCTTTAAATTTGCCGCCACGTCGGGAGCAATGCTCCCGCAAGGCCAAGGAGAGCAGCATGCACGCGTTGCTCTTGAATACTTCAACAATTGGGGAGGGCGGTGCGGTGGGTGAGCCGGAGGAGTTCACCGACTCGGATACTGATCCCGTTTGGACACCGCAGGAGGAAGATGTAAGTTTTTCATCCTGCTTGCTCTCGCTCTGTTCGTTCGTCCTTTGTAATTCATTCCATACTCCCCACTATCCACTATCAAACAGAGCGACGACGGCAAGGGCTTTGGCAAGCGCAAAGCAGCCCGACGCACCAAGGGCACACCGCGCAAGAATACCTATTGCCAGCCAGCAACGCATATGCACCAACATCAGCAGTTGCAACAGTTACAGGCGTCACAGCAGCAACAACAACAGCACCAGCAGCAGCAGCCACAACTGCATGCGACGAACGATGGCTATAATCCGCAGCAGGATCTGCAAGGTGGTGCAGATGTTGGCTATGGCAGTGCATCCACGGGCACCCCAGCCACCGTTGAGAACTTTAAAGTACGTTTATCAGCAAAAGTCTTATATATCCATCAAATTTTCATTCATTACCTAGAGTCTGCATTGTGAAAAGTCATGTATTTTGGTAAATACGCTAAGAAATTATGAGAAATTATACGACTTTCATTAGCACCTATAATTTCATAGAATACATATAAAAATACACTGAAATTTTGCTCTTAACTTTCACACAGACCGGAGACTTTATCGTATTACGTTCGGATTTGGTTAACGATTGGCCAACCATTTGGCAGGTGGACTCCAAATGTATATTGCAAAAGTACGAGCCATTTCGACAGAACGGCAAGACTTTTTACCGTAACATGTCCAAGGTAAGTTTTGAATTGAACTAATTTAACAATCAAAATTATTAATAATATTTGTTCCCATTTAGTATGCTTCGTGGAATCTAGAAACGAAGAAACTCTACCTCAAGGCGCCTGTGCGCATCCAGCTGCAATCTCACACTGAAACAATTGTGGAGTTTATGCGTTCCGAGTTACTGGCCGACGATACCGAACAGTTTATAGAGAAGATAATGGAGGACTATCTTTCGTATCGGGATAATTTTGAAATTTATATTCAAACAATGATATCACAGTCCCTTGATCCAAGTTTCTTCTCTGAGATAACACGCGAGAAAGGTAAATTTGTCTTCTTATTTGCTTAATGGTTAAATGTATATTTAATGACCTGTACTTAAAACCACTTTCGAGCTAAACGATAAAACTAGATTTCCAACTATTCAAAAAGATATTTTTGGTTAAGTGAAGGAAACTACGAACATAGTATAATGATATAATAGATGTTTACCTATTAAAATAGGTAAACAAAAAAATTGTCTATCAACTATTTAAACATCATTTTTAAACTCGTCCCGAAGTTATTAGGTTGATGCCCGGCATTAACTTATGTTATTTAATACGAACAATATAACGTCATAAAAAAAGTTGTTAAAAATTCAATCAAATATTTTGCATCAAATTACAAAAGCCTATTTTAAAAATTCGCTATTTTTTCTCCAAAACTACGGATCGATATAATATTATTACAATTAAATAGAAAAAACTTGTAAAATGTAAACAATTCAATCTTATAGAGCTAATGGCAAAATAGTTAATTAATTTATTAATTAATTAGTTAGTATAAAATCATTCTATATAACAATAAAAATGTGTTTGTATTTAAATATGTATTTTGATCTTTATAAAATTAGCGCAGTTCACATCTGAGTTTTACAATTTATTTAAATAATAATAATACTAATTATTGATTCATCAATTAACATTTAATGTACTTTAATTACTATTTTCCAGATGACTACTTTTTGGGCAGCGTGCTCGTAATAGACAACATTATGGACAATTGCAAACGGAAACTGTTGGCCATTACCCCTTGGACACGCAGCATTATTTCGTCAATTGAGACATGGCCGAAGTGTCACGTATTCTCGGAGTGGGTGCAGAACAATCTGACCCAAAAAAATTGCGCTGGCTGCCATCAACCGGGCATCGCTGTTCGTTTTCTTCTTTTTGGGGAACCTTATAATCCAAACACCATGCAGACTATATCTGCCGATGCGCGGATCGTATACGAGAAGGTAATAAGTCTTTTTAATTGACTAGAAAAAGTTTGACTTAACTTTGATATGATTTTAGGACATTGTTTTGTGTCGCATTTGTGCCGCGCGTGCAGATCTTTTCCACAAGATTGCGCATGAAAAGTTCAATCTGTTTATCAATTGCTCGCAGCGTGTTACAGAGCAACAGCAACAGTTTCCCGGCAAGACCTCAACAGAAATACTGAACGATCTTTTGGCCGAACATAACTGGATAGATGAGGTTAGTGTTTAATCCGCTTTATTTTATTACATTGATTTTAATTTTTATATCTGATTTTGTTTAATTTTATAGCTGTTTCGTAACATGCGCAATTGTTGGGCCGAAGTCGAAAGTTTGGAGCGACAGAAACGCTTTCGCGAAGTAATGCAGTAATTCAATAATTTGGATTTACTAAAGCTGGAGCTTGAAAATGTATTTTAGTGTACAACAACGCTGCAATAAACTCAATGAGTTGTTAATTTTCTTGATAACAATATTCTTAAGTTGTGCTTTTGCGTTAAGGAAGTCTTTTGTATCAAGCCATAGGTTTTGCACATTGCATAAATTGCTAAGTAGAAAGTTTATGCTGTGTCTGGTTGTAGTCACGTATGAAACTAATGTATATATCATTATTTTATGGCTATTTTTAAGTTCAGTAAGCGATTTATTAAAAACTCTCATAAACTTAATTCTTTATCATTTGCCTTTGAATATATGTAAATGAATAATTTTCATATATATCAACGCATCCAAAATTTTATAACGTTATGGATAAGCACACCACAAAATATTTTGTACTCCTTTAGTATATGTTTAAAACACAACATTTTTATGTTCTCACAAAGACACAGCGTAGAATTTATAGTTTGCGGCCTTTTAATTTTTATGCACGATACTGAAGTAAAATACGTGTTTAGTTTTTATTTTTAGTTACATATTAAATGTAATATTTTTTAGCTCTTAAGTTCATGGAATATATAAAATACATTGCGTGTAAATATAATAAAATTACCTATACATTAAATATGTATGACTACCTATTCAACAAGTGAATATTTTTTAATCGACTTGGTCGACATTTGTCGTGTTTAAAAGGATTATTTTTTTCTTTCGAGAGCAATTATACTTGTCAGTAATAAGTACTTGTATTCCGCTGTTTATTTGGCAAAAAAAAAAGTAGTGTTGTTATTGATTATTTATACCCTGTAGCTGGCGAGAAAAATAATAATGGTGTCGCAAAATTGTGCACAAATATTTAACACACAGAATGCTGAATATTGGTTGCTACATGCGTTAATTCTTAATCAAATTATAATTTCGAAAAAAAAGCTGATAAATTTTTAAACTTATTACATACCTTATTTAATAAACTTCTTAATGATCGTTTAATTGACAAATGTTTTCAAGAAGAGACGTTCGAGGCGCACAGTAAGAGTGTAAGCATAAGTGAGTGTTTGCGATATAATACTTATATACAGGGTACCTTTGTGTCGAATACTCTCAACTGAAGCATTTCTAATTGGTTATTTTTTTATGTATGTATATTTCCTGTTTCCGTTGATTATCCAGTTTGTATGTGGCGCCATAGCATGGTCACACATAATAACCGTCCAGCCATTTGTGGCCCTGAGAAGTCACTTGGTCGCGCCCCCGTTTTGAATTTGTCGCCAAGTTTCACGCAAATAACAGTCAACGTTATATTAAAATGCTTTAACAGAATTTAATATTAATGATGTTACATTTTGCAAGAAGAAAAAATCATAGCAAATAAGTTATGTACATTTTTTGATTAATATAATGACCATACTCTATTTATCTTTAATTTTCAATTTTGCTAAGGTATTCTTTGCAGTTAATAGTATTTGTTCTGTACGAAAATAAATCATATTGTACTGCCATGAAAGAAACCACTTTAAGGATTAGAACGTGGCCAAGCTAAATGTTTTGCTTATTGCACAAGCTGCTCTGATATTTTTTTTACAAGTTTTCTTTTTGCACCAACTTTCTTTTTATACTCTTATTTACTATGTCATGTCTTCGTCCAACTCATGTGTACTTATGAAGGCAATTTTATTTTTACAGTAGGACTCAGTGTTTGGATCAGGGGACTTGATTGTTCCTCACAGTTGTTTCCATCAAATTTGATGTTATCCTTATAACTGTTTATTTTATATTATTTTTCCTTTTGTAGGTCGTTGGTCGATGAGCTCACGTGTGGCAAGCGGACTTAAAAAAAAATAGGTTTTTGGTGCAAAGACACAACATTGTGATAATTCAGTTAAAATAAAACTAGTGTGAACATCTGAACCGATTTCTTTTTATGAAACAGCTTTAACAATAGACAGAATTATAATAATATTCCAAGCACATATACTTTATTAAAATTTGTAACCTTACACCTTTGGTTCTCATTGTTTTTTTTAAATTTTGAGGTGATAGGCATTAGAAATTTTAAATAATTTGATTCAAAAGTATAAACGGATATAAAAGGATAGCCTTAATACTAAACTTAGTTTTCCTGGATCATATAAATAGATCACTGAGATTGTGTCCTGTTCACACAGAATAAAAGAAATGCCCAAATTGACTCGGCTTTAATAGATTGTAATAATTAATTAATAATTAGATAATTTCCGATGAAGAATATTCTCATATACACTATATAGAGTCTAGTGTGATATGTGTATATTATTGTGTACTCTTCAATCAAGAAGTAATGTAACAATCAGAACAATGACAATTTGTATATTAGCCTATTAATAATATTTAATAATTATTACCCTAGTAATAATATCACATCTAGTTTTATTTATATTTTAAAATTGTGTTCGATACGGCAGCTGAAAATCTTAAATTTTTTTTTTATATAAACTTTTTTTTCTTATTATATTATATTATTGATTTTACGCCCTGTATCCGTAAAATTTTGCTAAAACAGTCCAGATGAGTATTATAATTTGGAAGTCACATCTTCGACAATATTATTACATGATATAAAGTATATATATTCTTGATCAGTATCAACAGCCGAGTCAATCAACCACTGTTAAAGGTGCACACTTATAAAATTTCTTCAAAATATTCGTACATGATTTTAATACTTAAATGAAAATGGTTTTTACTTAAATTAAGAATTGCGCTCGTTTTAGGTTTCTCGAAACGTTTATTTTTGATATAAGAATAATATCCTAAAATCGTTATTAAAACATCAAGTAACTTCGAGTTATTCGTATACTTTACTCGATATTTTTTTCCCAGTGTATATTCCTGCTAAATTTCTGCTTCTGGCTCCGCTGCTCTCAAGTCACTTACTACGCTGAGCTTCAAATTCGGCCACTCGTTGTGATTTTTGTTTTCCTAATTTTGGAGTACATTGTCTGCAAAATGATTTATTTTTTGACATTTTTATTAAATTTTCTATATTTTAAATAATTCTTAAGACACTTTTTCTATTCTATTTGGACAGATAAGTCCAACTTTGGCTTTATGATTGTTTTCAAATAAGACATGGAAAGGTTTTCGATTTTCTATGGCGGGGAGACATCAATCAGAGATATACATTTATAAATATTTCTTTTATCTTTTTATTTTTTGGCAAATTATAGGAGTCAAACTCGAATAAAGAGCTTATGATAAAAGCTAAGCAAAAGCAGATAAAGCATCCCCCTCTCCATCGAGTCCATCGAGTCCATCGAGCTAATGCCGAGTCGATACATTCTGCCATTCCGACCGTGCGGTTTATGATGCATCGTTTTATTTACGTACTTACTTCGTATATTACCCTATATAAGAGAGTTATGGCGAGGGGGATATACAAATCGGCGCAACTGTGTGAGCTGAGCGTGAAACTGTGTGAACGCGCAGCCTCCGAACCGAAACAGACAGCATAAAAAGCGGCAAAAGCAAGGCAATCAGCTGATTTCGGCTAACGATTTTTGTTTTCTTTTATTTTCCTCTTTTTTTTTTTTTTATTTCTTTTTTTGCAATTTTGCTTGCTACGATGTTGACGATGACGATGACTGCGACGGCGCTAGCGACATCGACTAAAAGGATTTCCGTGCTTTCAGTTCGTATCGGAATTCCGTACAAGACGGAACGCGAGCACCAACAACGTTCCACACTGCGTATACGTAACATTGACATTGCTGCTGCTGCTGCTGCAATCGTCTTGTTTTGTGTTTTGTGTTTTGTGTGCTATTTCGGACTCATAGCCGTAACGCTCTACGCTCTGCGCTCTGTGTGTACGGCGTATTGTGTGTGTATTGTGTATGTTCAGTTATTGCTGGTGCTATTGCCACCGCATCAGTTCTCTGTTTTCTGTTTTCTGTTCTCGGTTTTGGTTTCTGTGTGGCTTCTTTTAATAAGTAATTTGCCGCTTTTTTTATTTTCTTCTGTTATTGTCGCTGCTGGCGCATACAAAATTAGCATCTGTATGTATATATACCTGCCGTCGTGGTCTTGGCATTATCTAAATAAATATTAAAAAAAAAATTGTAAAAAAAAAACACATAAATCTTTGCGGTGCATTAAACAGTAATCTCCTGTACCAACAATAAATTTACATAAGTCCTATTATACATCTATATATAAAAAACTCCATATTGGAATATATTTATTTTTATGCCGTATATACAATTATATTTAAGCTGAAATCCTAATTTAGCTTTCAGTATGCAGGCCCCAATATATTTTCTTTAATTAAAAAGTATTAAAATATATTTTCAAAACAAACTTTTTAAATGTACACCATCTGGTAATTACTAGAGAAAAGTTTGTGTATTCATACTTATATGTATTTATATAAATATAAATCAAAACAAAAACACGCTTCTCAGAGACACTCGGCAATAAAACGTATAATATATAAACAAAGCAAATTCTTTGCTATTTATGAATGTTTATAGTTATCATGAAAATACCTCATTTGAATTGAACTCTTAGTTCTTTAATATATGTTATAATTGTATATTTAATAGCGTTCATAAACTATCGACAACTTAAAATGTCCACCTGTCCTTGATATTAAAAAATGTTGTTATAATTAACACGGAATGGGAAATATATTTTAATTTAAAATCTAATGCATCTCCTAATGGGATTAAGGGCTTTTACTTAGCCCAATTTGTTAAATGTTAAGATCCAATTAAATTGTTAAGAATTCAACTATAAAGGCAAAAGTTAATTAATATTTTATTCCGTTTGCTTAGTTCACATTAAGTTTTATGTTCATTGTTTTTAACAAACAATGCCTAACAAGCTTGGAGGCTTATAAATCGGTCTCATGGGATCATTGTAACGCTTTAGAGTTACAGCATTTTTGCTTTGGCAAAACTTTAATAATATAATAAAAGTAAAAATTGAACATTTCATAAACTCCACCTTTTTGTAAGTGGTTTCTATTTACGCTGCCTGCAATATTTGCTAAGCATTTTAGCTGGCAAATTTGCTGATTGTCACAGAGCCTGACAAGCAATTTATCGTAATTGAGTCAAGCCAACCATCACTTTAGTAAGTAACGTGACACACGAACCACACTCTGTGGGGCACACTGTGGTGGGGCAGTGCCACCAAATTAACGGAGGTGGCGCGGCATTTGTGTGGCAGCGTATTATGTGTCGATTGGGAATGCTGGATATATCATGTTGGACTACTATTTCTATAGTCTAAAGGGCAGCTGACAGTTTATTGTTTCGTTCAATTCTGGCTTTATTAAGCAACAGAGCAAATTATTTCAGCAGATAACTTCATTACCAAGTTTGTTTTATATCCCTGCGGGCCAGATTTTGAGTTAACCAAGAGATCCAAGGACGGAAATTGACCTTAACGATGCGGCTAATTGAAATAAATTGTGTTGTAACTTCAATTTCATATCCAAAAGCAAAATTGCTCATTTAATTAGAACAAATGGTAGCAATATTATGCCTAATTCCTTTACCATGTACTACAATTACCACCACACAACAATTTCCTTTATTTCGCTTAATTTGATTGCTGACATTCATGAGTTGTCAAATATTAAATAAGAACCACAGACTCGCAGCTAATTGGTAAACAGTAAATGCCTGAAAGTATGTTAACTCTCAAAAGAAGCCTTCAAAATCAGTCAAGAATGTTTTACTTCTAACAGCATTTTACTAAAGAGGGATTTTATAGCTTAGCACAAATACTAAAGTTTTTTAGAATCACCCCAAAACCTGTTTTAATTAAACACTTCCAATAAATGTTAAGAATCGCCAATGAAGCTGTTTATTAACAAACAGAACATTAATATTATATACAGCTGCGGTCAAAATAATAGTAGTGCCACCAGACATAAACTTAAAACATTGATATTTCTTAGGTACATTCGAACTTTTGTTTTCTGACTTTGTCAGATCATAGTGTTGAATTAGTTTTTATGAAAAAGTATCATTAGGACATAAAAGCTTTTTTCATTTTTGAGATTCTCCGTTTTTTCGTGATCCACCCTTAATTTGATCCGGTAGCATTAACCAACAAATAATAATCATCTTTGGGAGATCGTTAAGAGCACCTGGAACTCAATACCTCCAAAACGATACCAAACTCTTGTGGACTTCAGGTTCCGTCATTGTAAGGCGGTATTTTACAATAAAGGCTTAACAACAAATTTTTAAATTTGCTATAAATTAAGTGTTTTTTAAATATCTAACCTTCTGAATAAAAAAAAATATCTTTAAGAACGTTTTTACCATTAAAATATTTGAATTTGTTCATCACTACTATTATTTTGACCGGCCATTTTTTAGGCTATTGCAAGAAAACAAATTCTAAATCTAAAAATAATAACTGTTAACTTATTTTGGTATCTCAGATGGATTAACAATATATTTACAGTCCATAAAAAAAATAAATTAAAAATTTAGATAAATTAAAAGTCCTTTAATTTTGAGTTTTTTGAATTGCAATACACGCACTACTATTATTTTGACCGCAACTGTATATTAAATGTTTTCAATTTATTTACCTTACCACAAGTTTTGGGCTTAGCGTTAAGATTAACACTTTGGTCAGCACGTCGATGAGTTATTGCCAATTAATTGACATTTTTACATTTTCTTAACGTTAAGTTCACAAATCGAAACGCAATTTAATTCACCCCAAATTTAATTTGGTGACAACTAATTTCTTTGAGCTTGACGGCCACAATTTTAAAAAGAATAATCTCTTCTTTAAAATATTTACAAATTGAAAATTAACTTTAACACATTTCCACTTTGTACAAATCGAATTACGATAAAAGTTTTCCAACCTTTCTCATGCCATTTTTGACGCCATTTTCAACACAATTTATGCGTTGCAGTGTTGTATTTTTTTCCCCCATTTTTATTTTCTTTTTTTTTTTGTTGTTGTTGCCGTTGGTTTGGCGCGAGAAAAGCGCCAAGGAGCCAATAAGAAACGCTGCGGGCTCCCTCATTGTATGTATTATACTTTGTTGCGAAATACATACATACATCCATGTAAAGGTGAGAAGAGCTTTGCTTTGTCTAACTTTAAGGTTGTATATACAATATACAATATTCATATGTACATATGTATATTCCCGTGTGCTCGAACACGCTTTACAATGTCATCATAAAATTGTGCGAATATATATGAAACAGGCAGGGGGGAGACCTTTTCAATCCTACAATATGTACACTGTAGCTGAATACGGAATAGGTTTGGATTCTATGATAAAAATGATTGAGAACCCAATGTTTCTAGTACTGTTTTTATGAATTGGCCATTAAAAATTCAAATTTTATTTGGCTCATCAGAAATAAGTACGTTTACAACAGCAGATGATATATTTATTTTTAATAATATAAAAGAAAAAACAAAATAAAAATAAAAAAGGTCTCTGATGGCATTTTGGTTTTAGAAAAGTCAATAAAGTCTGAATATATATACATACATGTATATACTATGTAAATCAGTCTGTCTGCCTGAGAATCTAGCTAAGAATATAATTCATATAAGCATTATTCACATATGTATATCTTTATATTATTAATATTTAAATATAATTGTAATTGATAGTATTTGAGATCTAAATACACGGTATTTACTACACTAAGAAAAAAGAAATTTTTTTAAAGTATAGAAACACTTTCGATAAATAAAATAAAATAAAATTCTACAAACAGAGTATAAATCTCTACAAAGAAGTGAAAATTTCCACAGTACGAATATATTTTCTATGATATGAATAAACGAAAAAAATTATGGGTTTATAATCGGAAGTATGGATTTTCTACAATATGAAATCCAGGTGTTCTATGAAATGAATATAAAATTCATTACCCCTGCAGAAAATTTTCTATGCTCAATATAAATTTTCACAAAATATGTTGACTTATTTCTTTAACCAAAGTAAAGTAATTTTTTTATTCAAATTTAAAAAAATAACGGATTTTTTTTATTATCGACATAAAATTATAGATTTTTCCATGTTTTGTAGAAAAAGTTTCCCCGAGTTATCGAAATAATTAAATAAAATAAATAAAACAGAAAATTTTATCTGCCAGAGTTACAACATTTTCTTCACTTTGTGGTAATTAAATCTACAGGGCATAAAAAAATTTCTATGGCTCTATTTCTATCCGGTTTTTCCAACCACTGACGTCAGTTTTCCACAATTGGATGTACACTTTTTTTTGAGTGTAGTCGACTGCTTATTCCAATATGGTTTCATTTGTTTTCTTTAAGGTATCCACATTTCGACTTTTTGCCATTTTAATTTCACACTTTGTAGTTTTCTACAATGTTTTTGGAGTCAGCGTATAAATGTTTGTGTCCTTATGGCTCAATTGTTGTTTGTTTACTTGGAAAACATTGTGTGGGACCTTTACTGCATGAAGGACAAACAGCAGCCACATCCTGATCCAATACAAAGGTTTCCCAGCCGAAGCATCGAAAAGTCCTTTGTCACGAACAGATATTCATTAACACTGACACCCCAATTTATAAAAATAATCATAAAGGGGAGCGTGGTGGCAGGTTTATGTGTTTCGGGCATGTTATGCTTATTTTCTCTTTATTTTATTTTTTTTTAAATAATTATTCAGTCATCCGCACAGTTTGCAGACTTCCTTTCTCGAACGAACACTAAAAAACAAATACATATATGTACACTCAAAAAAAAGTGTACATCCAATTGTGGAAAACTGACGTCAGTGGTTGGAAAAACAGGATAGAAATAGCGCCATAGAAATTTTGTTATGCCCTGTAGATTTAATTACCACAAAGTGAAGAAAATGTTGTAACTCTGGCAGAGAAAATTTTGTAAAAATTTATATTGAGCATAGAAAATGTTCTGCAGGTTAATGAATTTTATATTCATTTCATAGAACACCTGGATTTCATATTGTAGAAAATCCATACTTCCGATTATAAACCCATAATTTTTTTCGTTTATTCATATCATAAATAATATATTCGTACTGTGGAAATTTTCACTTCTTTGTAGAGATTTATACTCTGTTTGTAGAATTTTATTTTATTTTTTTTATCGAAAGTGTTTCTATACTTAAAAAAATTTCTTTTTTCTTAGTGTAGCACTATGAATATGTGTGTACTCTGTACACCCAAGGACGTAGTCAACTTTTCACCAAGGGGGTAGTAGGTGTATATAATAATAATATGAATATATATGCACTATAAAATTACTGAAAATCTGAAAATTTTTCTAAATTTTTCAATTGCTCTGATGACACCATTATCTACGTCCTTGTGTACACCTATGTAATACATATATATAGTATGTATAGGGTATTATTTAAGTGTGGGCTGCATAAATTGCCATAGAAATGAGGAAGGAAACTTTTAGTTGAGACCAAGGCAAAGTGTGTTTATGATTGAGTGAAAATAATTTGATTTATGCCTTGGCAGGGTAACATTTAATTGATATAGTGTTCTGTCCTTTTACAGGAGTTGTTTAAGTGTTTGAGTCTTTAAATTTGAAATATTAATGATTAAATTAAGTGTTTCAGCCTTTGCATTTTAGATATATAAACCAAAATGTTAATTAGATGCTATTTAAGCAATTTGGGTTATACTCATTCTCTAAATAAGTCAAATATTCAGATTCTAATTGAACTGTGAATATATCCGATTAGAAATTAAATTTATATGTTAGCATAGCTAATTTAATTCCTTATACTAATCTTAAGTCTACATAAATTTCATATTAAATTTGTTTGTTAGGATTCTGCTAAGAATAAATTCTCTTCTAGGGTTTTTATTTTTATAGAAAAAGAAATAATCCGTTTACTAATATTTAAACAAGTTTTGACATTCACAAATTTCAATTTTGTGAATGTCTTCATTTGTTTTAATGTAATTTGATTTCTTTCCTTTCTAGCTAATAATTTAATTAAAACTGTGTCAATTAATAAATTAAATAATAAGACAAGGAAAACGGATTTCACTTAAAACAGCAGACAAATCTCACACAAATAATAAAAGAAAAAAAAACACACATCCGGCAGAACACTGGGTGTTGCCCGGCACTGAGTGAAAGACGGACAACGCATTTTACGGAAAAGCTGAAGGAATCATATTACATTGTGGGTGAGTTGTTTGTGGAGCTGCTATTCAGACAGACCGTGTCGAAGACCGATGACAAAGGTGCCCACCTGTAGACCCGTAAGCGCGCTTTAGTACGCGGCTGCGGCGGTTTTAGTTACATAACCTGAACGCCAAGGTCGGAGGTTACCGCCTATCCGAGCTTAGCCCGCCCAAATCCAACATGCTGCGCAGTTGTGTGTGCTTGCAAAGAGCAGGCGGTGATAAGCGACGCAGCTCCTCCGTGGAAGACGCCTCGTCGTGTCGCTCATCGGAAATAGAGCGTGTCGGGGCCAGCATGCAGACGACCACATTGGGATCCAATGGCCAGCCCCAAATGGTGACTCCGCAGTCAACAACGGGCGCCTTCAGTCTGCTGCAGTTGTTCCACAGGAAAGCTTGGTGCAAGCGCTTCCGCAAACCGTTGCGAGGCATGAGCGCATCGAGGGCCGAGAAATGTGAGTATCCCAATCCAATAATATCGGATAATTAATATAAGATGTTGCACAAAAAAATAAACACAAATTTTTATTTAATTATAAATATTATTAGATATTTAATTATAAATACTATTAGATATTTATAGTTTATTTAAATTCCAGTTTCTCGTGCTGTAAAATAATTATCTATTGTTTTTTGCGCTACAGCGCATGTTCCAATACGAACTGATCTTAAGGTTCTATTTGTTCTGAAATATTCTTACCAGGAGTAATATTTTATTATACTTGGACTAAAGTACCAGCTCAAGCTAGGGGTAACAATAACAATTGAATTTTTAAATACTTGAGATACAGATTTAAAATTTCTTTCAGAATTCTTTTTGTTTATTTCATATTTAATTCAGATTATATCTGTCCGATCTCAAAATAAAACCCCACAAAATACAAAGATTATACACTAAGAAAAAAGAAATTTTTTTAAGTATAGAAACACTTTCGATAAAAAAAATAAAATAAAATTCTACAAACAGAGTATAAATCTCTACAAAGAAGTGAAAATTTCCACTGTACGAATATATTTTCTATGATATGAATAAACGAAAAAAATTATGGATATATAATCGGAAGTATGGATTTTCTACAATATGAAATCCAGGTGTTCTATGAATTGAATATAAAATTCATTAACCTGCAGAAAATTTTCTATGCTCAATATAAATTTTTACAAAATATGTTGACTTATTTCTTTAACCAAAGTAAAGTAATTTTTTTATTCAAATTTTAAAAAAATAACGGATTTTTTTTATTATGGACATAAAATTATAGATTTTTCCATGTTTTGTAGAAAAAGTTTCCTCGAGTTATCGAAATAATTAAATAAAATAAATAAAACAGAAAATTTTATCTGCCAGAGTTACAACATTTTCTTCACTTTGTGGTAATTAAATCTACAGGGTATACAAAAATTTCTATGGCGCTATTTCTATCCTGTTTTTCTAACCATAGCCGTCAGTTTTCCACAATTGGATGTACACTTTTTTTTGAGTGTACATATTAAATTAAAATAAGTAGTGTATATACTTTTATTTTTAAATTGCGTTAATTAAAATTTTATTGCTGTTGTGAAATGCAGGGGAAAATTAATTTAAATTGCACGTCGTCTAATATAGAATCAACATGCCAAATTTAATAGCCCTAA
This sequence comes from Hirtodrosophila alboralis, assembly GCA_035043045.1. Classification (NCBI taxonomy): domain Eukaryota; kingdom Metazoa; phylum Arthropoda; class Insecta; order Diptera; family Drosophilidae; genus Hirtodrosophila; species Hirtodrosophila alboralis. Next base: position 492,003 of record JAWNNH010000454.1, on the reverse strand, counting down.
ACACGCCTTAGAGGGACCTAGTGCTCTACTTTTTTCTTCCACTTTTCATTTCACCACTGAAAATAAGTGTAACAGCTACTACGAGTATAATACTAAAACTATACCATGGCCGACCACGGTCCCCAACCCCATTCAACCTTATTTCCAAGTTTGGCCAACACCCTTGTCGCTTTCGAGCTGAGCCGGTGGTTGTATATATATATAGTATATATATAGTATATTGTGTTTCAATTTGTGTGCTACAAACTAGTTTAGCTGACCACGAGAGCCAAGCCCGCCACTTTTCCAAAAAGGGCGGAGAAATCGACTGGACTGCCCTGGACTGATGTGTGAACAAGAGGTATCTACGACTTAAAGGTTGAATCAAATGTTGATCAATTTTCAACTGTTTCTATCTATTACACTAGCTTACAAATTATTTTTTGATCGAGGAAGCTGGGCTCTCATATACTTTTTTTGATGTATTTTTGGTCGCTGATTTCAAAAATGCAAACCATTTATTTTTTCAAAGAATGGTTTTCGAGAAAACCGCGAATAGCTAGTTTTTTGGCAGTCTTTCGACTTATTTATTCATATCTACATGAGATCTTATTTGATCTTAAATAATGTTACACAATTCAATAGATAATTGTATCTTCTTTCTAACGGTATGCCGTTTATGCGAATCGAATAAGAAACAAAGCCATTATAAACCCTCGAAGTTGAAAAATGTGAACTTTTTTTGCATTTTTGAAAAATTGCTAAATTTCAATTGGTCTTTTAAAAATTTAAAAAATTCGTTTAAATACTTTTTAAGATTAATTATGTTAGATAATTTTTTTACGAATGTTTTAAGTATACATTTGTCCAAATCGGTCGGTAAATGTGATAGTTATTCAGCTTCACTAAAAAAGTTTTTTTTATGCTGAAAATGATCCTAACAAAAAACTGTGTAAATCTATGCGTCAGTTATAGATAACAGATTATCAAATGTGAAATGCATTTTTCTGATTAATTTCATTCCGTTTGCAAAACGCAAAAGTTATGATTATAGAGTGTTTTCTAGTCGAGCATACTCAAATGGGGGCTTGTATATATGTGTGTATAGTCAAATACAAACAGACAACGGACATACAAATTGACGTTATGCGACGGGTAAAAAGAAAACCACAAGTAACACAAAAGCTTACGGGTTCAAGTCCCAGTCTTGCGTTGGGTTTCGCGTGTATAACAAAGAAAATAAATTCCTAAATTCTATAATTTTTTTGATTTTCACAATTATTATTGAGTGCCAGATATAAAGATTGTGTCACAAGATTTTTCACCAACTTCGTTATGCAACAATATTGCAAAAAGTCAACTTGTATGGAGTTTGGTCACTCCAATTAATGGCATTCTTAGACTGAATAAGAAATCGATATTTTAAATTAAATTCAAAACAGCACTGTATTTTTACATAGCGAGCAATATTAATAAATCGTAAAGGGAGTTGTAAAGCCTTACGTATAATATATACTTTGTATTAGGGACAAGGATACCCTTTGAAGTTTCTAGGGCCCTGAACTACCAGTGGTATTGCATAATAATGGATGAGAACGGCAAGTAATTCATTCATAAGAACTATCACGTTTATACGACCCGATATAATCTAGATTAAAACGCAATGTGAATAATTTTTACTATATTTTTTTTAAATAAGAGTTTTTTTTGTAAAACTGAATGTTTGTATGTATTAAAACTTAAAAATTAGTAAAAACGGCAAAAAGAAAATTATTTGTTGGCCAACGTAATCCAATAAACTGAGCAAAAACAACTATTCCATTGATTCCGATCTGTGGTCTCTATATAAATGCACTATCGTAAAAGCCTCTTAAATTAGAAGTTAAAAAATACATAATTTTTTCTTAGGATAATAAAGGAACAGTGCAAATCACTTTCATTATTATAAATATTAAAGAGACTATCAAGGCTATAAGAATAACAAATTTAGATTTATGTTCAATGAAAATACATACTGAACTTGATTAAAATAAATATAGTTTTATTTGCCATTAAATTTCAATTATTCGATATCAATAAAAATAAGTAGGCTCTCGCGCTGACAAAAAAAATACTAATATATAATATATTAATATTATATATAACTAAGCTTTTACACTTTGATTTAATATGTCTATGTTTAGAAAATAACTCTATAACAATAAATCTTTTTTAAATTTGTTCATTTTCATTTTTAAGAGCGTAAAGTATATATATTTCACTTAATTTTTCATATTCATTTTTTTCCCGTATGTATGCCTAAAAGTAAACTTAATTTTTCTTTTAAATTTTTAGCAATCAGAGCGGCAATATTTATCCAAAAGTGGTATCGAAGACATCAGGCACGACAAGAAATGCGAAAGCGATGCAATTGGCAAATATTCCAAAACCTAGAGTACGCCAGCGAGCAGGACCAGGCTGAGGTAAGATATATACTAAAGCAAGACGATTTTATAACACACATGCAACAGTACAAATATTTTGCAATGGGTATAAGCCCAAAAGGTCATTCAAAACAGAACATACGTCATCTATTTGCATTTGTTAAGATTCGAAATTCGATAAGTGTATGAAAAGAAATACATTTATATATATATAACATATGTATACGAGTACAAACTTTTTTTTAATTGTAGTCATTACTTATTATCTAATATTTTTATTTACAGTTGTACAAATTCTTCAATGATCTCATTAAGCACATGCCCCAAGCCGCTGGAACCGGAAATAAAAGTCAAACATCATCAAATAGTAAGGCTTAAACACTTTTATCAATGTATTTATTTAAACAAAATATTTATTTACAACTAGTTTCGGTTCTGGAAGAGAAAGATGACATTTTAGAGGAAGCTGGCGATATTGTATCTACCAAAATAGAAATACCAATTACAAATAATCACATAGATCTGTTGATTGATGTATTCCGCAAGAAACGGGTATGCCGAACTTAAAGAGCAAATTTAAATATATATAATTCCAACTTATATGCTTCAGGGCAACCGTTTACATCCAAAATATGTGGCAATGATATTGCGAGAAGCTGCTAAATCTCTCAAGCAAATGCCCAACATATCGATGGTATCAACTGCTGTATCCCAACAAGTCACAGTCTGTGGTGATTTGCACGGCAAACTTGATGATTTGCTGGTTGTGCTCTACAAAGTAAATATCAATATATAATTGCAATTCTTTCAGAAATTTCAGAAGCTTAGAAATTACATATTTTCTTGCATTTTTAGTTTTTTAGTTCCTGTTTAAACACTGTACAATGAAACTAATACTACACTCAAAAAAAAGTGTACATCCAATTGTGGAAAACTGACGTCAGTGGTTGGAAAAACAGGATAAAAATAGCTGCATAGAAATTTTTCTATGTCATGTAGATTTTATTACCACAAAGTGAAGAAAATGTTGCTTAAATGTTGAAATTTTCTGCCATGATCGAATTTATTACGATAACTCTTGGAAACTTTTTCTACGGAACATGGAAAAATCTATAATTTGATTGCCATAATAAAAAAAATCCGTTATTTTTTTAAATTTGAATAAAAAAATTACTTTACTTTGGTTAAAGAAATAAGTCAACATATTTTGTAAAAATTATATTGAGCATAGAAAATATTCTGCAGGTTAATGAATTTTATATTCATTTCATAGAACACCTGGATTTCATATTGTAGAAAATCCATACTTCCGATTATAAACCGATTTATTCATATCATAGAAAATATATTCATACTGTGGAAATTTTCACTTCTTTGTAGAGATTTATACTCTGTTTGTAGAATTTTATTTTATTTTATTTATCGAAAGTGTTTCTATACTTAAAAAAATTTCTTTTTTCTTAGTGTATATTTGAATTAATCAAATCATCTGTCTTTGTAGAATGGTCTACCTTCCAATAGTAATCCTTATGTCTTCAACGGTGACTTTGTGGATAGAGGCAAAAAAGGTCTAGAAGTATTACTGCTCTTATTGTCCCTCTATTTAGCATTTCCGAATTCTGTATTCTTGAATCGCGGCAATCATGAAGATAGCGTGATGAATGCGCGATATGGCTTTACTCGCGAAGTAGAGGCAAAATATCCTGTAAGTATGGCAACAAGATAATAGATTCATGAAATTCATTATTTTATCTAATATACTTAACTTATTGCAGCGCAATTACAAACGTTTACTAATGTTAATTGATGAGGTTTATCGCTGGCTTCCACTTGGATCTGTGTTAAATAGTCGCGTATTAATTGTGCATGGAGGTTTTTCAGATAATACGAACCTTGATCTTATCAAAAGTATTGATAGAGGCAAGGTAAATGTATATATCGCCATATATCTAGAAATAATAAATTAATCATAGGTTTATCAACCCACAGTATGTTTCCATATTACGTCCACCTCTGAGAGATGCCGAACCGCTGGATAAGGCCGAGTGGCAACAGGTGAAGTAAACTTTATAAAATTTGTATACTTTACTAAATTTTAACTCTATTTAGATTTTTGATATCATGTGGAGCGACCCACAGCCAACACAAGGCTGTACACCCAATACGCTGCGAGGTGCAGGGGTTTGGTGGGGTCCCGACATAACTGAAGTATTTCTAAAACGCCATCGACTGAGTTATGTAATACGATCACACGAATGCAAGCCAAATGGTCACGAGTTTATGCATGATAATAAGGTAAATTGATATCACAACAATTTAGGTTTCTTTTTTTCAAATTATCGATAACAAATTGGTCAATGCAACTCAATAAGTTGGGTGGAAATGTGTGCCTTACTCGGTGATTCTCAAAAAATTATGACAGATTTTATAGTGAGATTGTGACGTGTACAGCTGCGGTCAAAATAATAGTAGTGCCACCAGACATAAAATTAAAACATTGATATTTCGTAGGTACATTCGAATTTTTGTTTTCTGACATTGTCAGATCGTAGTGTTGAATAAGCTTTTATGAAAAAGTATCATTAGGACATAAAAGCTTTTTTCATTTTAAAGATTATGATTTGGTATTTATTATTGTAATTTGATAAATTACAATATATTTTATAAAATTTTATTTGCTTAGACTTGCAGCATAGGGGCGCGGAAAGCCTTACACTTCTGAGAAGCGTGCTCTTATTAAAATATTGATTTTTGAAGGGAAAACTTTGAAAGAAGTGCAAAATTTGATTGAAGGCTCGTCAATCATGATGAGATCCATCAAAAAAGTACTCGCCAAAAAAAGAGAAAAGTGGAAGATCTCGAATCATGTCTTAAAAACCAGTGACAAATGTTAAGATGTATTCGAAGCGCGACACGTGTGCTCCTGCAATACCTATAAAAAAGGACTTAGGTATGGACTAAGTTATAGAAATGATTCGTAGATGTTTGAGGAAAAATAACCTAGTAGCAAGAAGCTTTAGAAAAGTTCCGTTTTCTAATAAAATACCTGTCCAAAAGAGAAAACGGTTTTCTAAAGAACATAAGAAATGACCGCTTGAGAAATGGAGAACTATTGTGGTCGGATGAGTCCAAAATTGTGTTGTTTGGTAGCCGAGGATCTCGACAATATGTAAGGCATTCACAAAATTCCGAATGTCAGCCTAGATTCACTTCCAAGGCCGTCAAACATTACACATTGCATTACACGCACTACTATTATTTTGACCGCAACTGTACCTCTCTCGGCGATTTTCATAATTTAGTAATTAATTTTATTTTTTTTTATTTTTATTTATATTTTTAAACAGATTATCACCATTTTCTCAGCATCGAACTACTATGCCATGGGCTCCAATAAAGGCGCTTACATGCGCCTGAATAGCCAATTGAGTCCACATTTTGTACAATATATATCGGCTGCCTCGCAAACCAAGCAACTCTCGTTTAAGCAAAGAATGGGTATTGTGGAGAGTGCAGCTTTGAAGGAACTGGCGGTGCGGATGCGGGAGCATCGGGATGAGCTGGAGGGCGAGTTTAGGAAATACGATCCTGATGAAACTGGTTTTATGTCCATATCCAAATGGTGTTATGTAATGGAACAGGTGACCAAGTTGGGTCTACCCTGGCGACTATTGCGGGACAAACTGGCACCAGGCACCGATAGTCAAAAAGTGAACTATATTAGAACATTGGATCTTTTGGACATGGATGTTATTGTAAGTAAATTATAAAGTAATGTGTTAGAATGCATCTCAACTTAATATCTGTATGTAGATGGAAGCCGAGGCAGATGGAACAACAGTTATGGATGCTTTATATGCAAATAAGACCAGCTTGGTTACCATTTTTAATATCATTGATGCGGATAATTCAGGTGCAGAATCTGTTCAATTATTTATTATATTTTATAGAATTTGTCACGTTTATTTCAGGCGAAATAACTCTGGATGAGTTCGAGAAGGCAATTGATCTCCTGGTTGCTCACATGCCCGGTGTTTATTCAAAAGCTGAAATGTTGGAAAAATGTCGCATGATGGATCTCAATGGTGACGGCAAGGTGGATCTTAATGAGTTCTTGGAGGCATTTAGATTAAGTGATTTGCATAGGAAACAGCAACAGGAAGCGGACAAAAGCAGACGGTCAACGACTAAAAACTATATGGTTTACAGACCCTCCGATTCAGTAACAAGAATGGCAAACACAATATCCAAAAATACTGTGTTAGTTGAACGGGATATAGATCCGACTGATTGCGAGGCAAAACACATTGATCCCAAATAAATATATTGTTACCATAATAATAAAGTACAACATATGCAATTATTTTCCAGATAATAAGCTACCAAATCTAATATTCATATTGAAATATTAATTTAATTGCAATATTTTATAAGAAAATGTTTAAAAATATGCTATATGAAATGCAAGAAAGTTGATTGTAATAAGGAACTTCAACCATAAGTGTAATAATTTCTCAATATTTATATTATATGAACTTGTTTCAAATTGGGCAAATTCTCAATATTAAGTACGCATTGTTGCAGGCAAAGAAAATGCCAATTAAAATAGAAATCTCTGTGTTTTTATATAATGCATGAACATTCAGCTAATTCATATAACCATATGATAAAAATAAGAAAAAGTTCTTAAAAATGCAAACTAAAAACTTATAAGATCATAACCATTCCCAGCCTCTTCTTAATCTTATATATTTATAACTATAGTTGTAATAATATGTATTAAAGCTGTTGACAAAATCTGATTTTATATCACAAAAGGTTTTTTATAATTTAAATTTTACAAAAGTACAAAAAACAAAATGAAATCTCAAAAAAATACATCAATACTCGAATGTTCAACAATTGAGTGTATAGCTAAATTTTTTAATTTTAATTGCTTTAAAGCATAAAATAAAAACTACTACAACATAGTTCAAGCCAAGGGATCAAAAATCGAACATTTAAATTGTTTTTGAAAACCTTTCATATTGCAATAATAACAAAATAATATATAAAGGCCATGTTATTGATATTCAGAAAAATATATATTATTGTTATTAAGCGCAACTTTAACCTAAATGCAAATATATATATATTTATATATATTTTGATAAGTCTTTCGTATTACTTAAAAATCAAATTATGATAAGAAAATATATATTTAGCTACAACTAATATGTTTGCTTAATGTTCTCAATCGAAAACTCACTCCAATCAGTAAGAACTTTACTATATGTCTACAACAAATAAAAATAGCCACAAATGAACATTAAAATCTTCGTCATTTCACAGGGCCTATTAAGGATAAAAAGTTTCTCATGAATAAGGAAAATCGCAATTCAAAGTTAAAGTTAAAGAGAAAAACCAAATTTAATATGATATTTACAGACAAGGTTTGATCGACATCTTGGTATGGTTCTTTTATCAACTTATAGTTGAAGAAAAACATTAAAACACAACATAATACTAATATAGCAATTATATATAGTGATAAACATCCGAATGTAGTTAACATAAAACTATTTATTTACACAACTATATCATAGGTCATGTACCATTCATTACCTATTAACTAAGTAGTAGCAACATCCTATCAGGTATTTAATTTTGAAAACCATATTGTTATTACAATATTCATACTGTATCTGTCATAAATAATATACATTTAAAATTAGCACACATATACCTACATAAATGCGTATAAAATTATATATCTACATATATTTACATATGTTATAATGTTATAGTTTGAATATTTATCAATAACATAACGCTTACTTACAATTAAATTTAAATTTATAATATATATGAATGAACTATATTGTAGCACGACAGGACCAATTATGTAGCCAAGCATGGCAAACACCTTTAAATGTTATATTAATATTAATATAATTATATTATATTAATATATAATTAATGCAACAATAATATGCATATAATAATAAAAATCTATTTAGCACGAGTCTGCTTTTATTGTATTTATTATTGACAAATTTGCGATGGCTTGACTACTAATAAACCAAATAAAATTATTTTAATTTAAATTTCTTGTATCTTATAATTTTTTTTATTATTTTTTATTTTAAATAGGCATACAAATATTCTAAATTGCTTTTATTGTTAAAAGTTATTAACGTTATTTTTCATTAATTACATTCTTCCTTGTTTTATATAGTTTCCTTATTTTCCAATAGATGCATGGATATGAACTGTATAGATGATCTCCTTTGATATAATATACTCATACCTATATATATTCCCTAAAAGGCGTAGAAATAATTTTGGAAAATCCGATATATGCTGTATTTTCATGTATAACTTCGGTGTTCATTATTCAATCTGTATAAAAATAATATAATATATAATAATGGTTATAAGAACTACGCCTACTTTTAAAATCGATTTTTTTTCGATTTTCTGGGCAGGATTTTGAAAATTTTAAATTGACTTAACGTGCGGCCGGTATACGGTAAAATACCCACGGAATTTAACTCTTATAAAGTGTTCAATAATACGGGCAGACATGTTAAAGCAAGTCAAAAATTATGCTGATCTGGAATATTTATACTTTTAATGATAGGTGAAGCCTCCTTCTGCCTTTTACATAGATTTGCAATGTTTTCGGAACTCCTGTAACCAATATTGTATTTCGAACAGGGTATAATTATTTATTTTCAATCGTTTTCAGAACAGATTACTCTTGTTAACAGCGGAAGTAACTCTTAACATTATACAGCATAAATAAATAAATCTTTTCGATTTCACAGCGTTCAAATATTGTTTAACATATTAAGGTAATAATATGGCCTATCAACCTGTCATACAACATTTCTTAAATTAAAATGTTTGTTTAGAAGTTATTATCGACTAAAATGAAAATTTTGCATTAAAATATGCCCATTAAAAAAAGAAGCTATTTTTTGTGAAATTTTTTCTGCCAAAACTCGAATTTTGGTTTTTTGTGTCACTCTGTAGTTTTTACTAATTTAAAAATAAATACAAAATTTGTTTATGTATCAAACGACAAATATAGAAATTATTAGCGTAGATAATACAAAAATTGTTTTATGGCTTTAACAATTAGTAAATCTATAGATCCAAAGAGTGATGTAAAAAAAACCAAAATTTTAGGTTTCCAGAAAAAAATTACACAACGAATAATCTAAAAAAAAAAAAATAGCATGGCAGGTTGATAGGTTATTTTATTACCTTTTTAAAAATATAAACACCTTTAATGTCAATAGAGCTATGTTCGGATTTATTGTCACTTTACTCAAGCTATCTTCTTGAAAAGTGGAAAATATAGCTTTTTTCGGAATCAGCTACCCATTTTATATTAAATTCGTCTCTATATTATAATAAAGATATTCAACTTAAGCTCTTAAATGGTAGATCACTTACAACAACGCCCCAAAATAATCTTAATGTTTCACCTAAATATGCTTTATCAATAGTATTTTCCTTCTATTAAAAGTTTTTGGCGTTACGCCTGATTTGTTATGATAGACAGACAGTTGAAATTAGTTTGAAAGTCGTCACGACACGACATAACAAATTCACAAACCTTGCCGATAAGTATTATAAGTACTATATAGTACTATAAATATACAGTTTGACTGAGAGGTGGGAGGTGGGAGCTGTCACTCACATTACATGTGCGTTTAGTTATCTCATCTCGGTTCTGAGGTTCAGCTCAAGCCTTTAGCTCTGGGAACACGCTCACAACAAATGTTAAATGATCTAAATTTAAACAACTTATGTCCCTAGTGTAATAATTAAATTATATTATATACATTTTATTATATGTATATATATAACGATTCTATATATTGTGGAGAATAAAAGTACCATTTACAGTGGCATAACTGGCTTCAAGGAGTGTAGTACAGCCGAGTATATACTATTTATTATTTGGCGACAGAATATAGGCCATAATTAATTTAATGATAACAAAAATAAAATCAAATTAAAAATAAAATAATCTACAACGTATGTGGCTTTTCCACAATTTTTTCTGATTTTTTCAGATTTTTCAGGATCTGGTTTGGAAGTTTCGTGGCTTTACACGTGCAAAAACAGCTGATAGACAGCTGATTGCAGTGCCATTAGATAGATTAGGGAGGCTGGTTTTAAATAAGAAATGTTATTAAAAAACATTTCAAAGTGCAATGAGGAATTCTAAAAATAATTTGGATTTGGTAAGCGATTCTATATTAAAATAGTAATTGATCCCATGAACCTAATATTTAAAGCACATTAACTGGAACAGTCTAATGGCGGAACTCAATACACTCTCTAATCAAATATACATATATATATGTACTATATATAGTATATATATATATTGTACATACTTAAGTCGATTGCATTCCCAGTACACACAGTGCCAAGTTCCCCCTAAAAGTACATTAGTAAGTCAAGACCCGAACCAGGGGCTATCTGTCACTCATAAGACATACTTATATGTATATAAATGTATATATATATATATATATATATATATATATGTGCAGGCATCACCTAGGCATTAAAATGCGCCATAAATCAGAACACCAAACAAAAAAATGCAACAAAATACCAATTGGGGGTCTCTTATCAAAATGAGGGTCTTTTGAAAAAATTAAATAAAATTTAAATAAAATTTGTGTTGAGAATATGATTCGAGCTATGCTTAACCGGTTTTAAATAGTATTATTCCCGAAATACAATATAAATCATAAATTCACCAGTCTACTATATTTCATTATCATATTTTAAAGATTGCATGGGACATGATATCACATACCTCTGGAAAGTAAAGTATTTAACTAATTTTAATCCAGGCATGACTGATTGTATGCATTTATCAAAAATTTATCTTGCATCACATAATTAAATGATATAACAAAATTCCATGATAATTCGCTTTCAGTTCGTTACAGTTCAAAAATTTTAAATTAAAAATGTAATTATTTAATCTTTAAAATAATGCGCTTTTAAATAATATGTGCAACTGAAATCTAAAGACGTTTATATATACTATGTATGTGGGTTTATTTCAAAAAAATGTCAAAAGTGGGCGACAACAAAGCAAACACATACAATATGAAACAAACAAAAGAAAGCAGAAAAAATTTGGTTTGTCAGTAGAAAAAATGATAATAGACAATGATAAAGAACGCAATAGATTGTTGAGGGAACAATAAAATGAAAAGAAATTTTGAATAAACAGAAAACACAAAATTCAAAAAAAATATCACTAAAAATGTAATCTCAACGATTAAAGCAGGATGCTATTAATGACTTCATTTATTTAGCTTACTTATTTGTTTTTATAATTGTGCCGCTTTTTACTTGTAACTTACTTCTCTCAGCTTCCCACAATACCAAAAGCACGCCGAAGATATATACCCTTGAAATGGTCTTCTAAGAAAATTTTATATAAGATATAGTAGTCCGATTTTATTCAAACTTAGTCTGATTGTACAAATCGTATTTCTACATCGAAATGTCTACTTTGGTTTTGATATCTTGAAAAACAAAAACAAAAGTTTTTCAAACAAACATTTTTCATGAAAATGAAGTGTCTCCGATTGTTCCTATAGCAACTATATAATATAGTGTTCCGATTGGACTGATATTGACATACAAACTACATACAATATCAAACTTTAACTCTGAGAGCATACAAAATTGACATAAAGTACCAGGCAAACAGGAGTTCTTAGAAGGTCACCAAATAGTAAAATAGTTTACTTAATAAGAGAACAGTCTCTGGATAAAAATATAGGGGAAAATTCTTTAGGGAACTCAGAGAGCATACAAAATTACCAGGTGAACAGGAGTTCTTAGAAGGTCACCAAATAGTAAAATAGTTTACTTAATAAGAGAACAGTCTCTGGATAAAAATATAGGGGAAAATTCTTTACGGTTCTCTGAGTGCATACAAAATTGCCATAAAGTACCAGGCAAACAGGAGTTCTTAGAAGGTCACCAAATAGTAAAATAGTTTACTTAATAAGAGAACAGTCTCTGGATAAAAATATAGGAGAAAATTCTTTAGGGACTCTGAGAGCATACAAAATTGCCATAAAGTACCAGGCAAACAGGAGTTCTTAGAAGGTCACCAAATAGTAAAATAGTTTACTTAATAAGAGAACAGTCTCTGGATAAAAATATAGGGGAAAATTCTTTAGAGAGTTCTCTGAGTGCATACAAAATTGCCATAAAGTACCAGGCAAACAGGAGTTCTTAGAAGGTCACCAAATAGTAAAATAGTTTACTTAATAAGAGAACAGTCTCTGGATAAAAAGTAAAGGAGAAAATTCTTTAGAGAGCTCTGAGAGCATACAAAATTGCCATAAAGTACCAGGCAAACAGGAGTTCTTAGAAGGTCACCAAATAGTAAAATAGTTTACTTAATAAGAGAACAGTCTCTGGATAAAAATATAGGGGAAAATTCTTTAGGGTTCTCTGAGTGCATACAAAATTGCCATAAAGTACCAGGCAAACAGGAGTTCTTAGAAGGTCACCAAATAGTAAAATAGTTTACTTAATAAGAGAACAGTCTCTGGATAAAAATGTAGAGCAAAATTCTTTAGGGTGCTCTGAGTGCATACAAAATTGCCATAAAGTACCAGGCAAACAGGAGTTCTTAGAAGGTCACCAAATAGTAAAATAGTTTACTTAATAAGAGAACAGTCTCTGGATAAAAATATAGAAAATTCTTTAGGGTGCTCTGAGTGCATACAAAATTGCCATAAAGTACCAGGCAAACAGGAGTTCTTAGAAGGTCACCAAATAGTAAAATAGTTTACTTAATAAGAGAACAGTCTCTGGATAAAAATATAGGAGAAAATTCTTTAGAGAGTTCTCTGAGTGCATACAAAATTGCCATAAAGTACCAGGCAAACAGGAGTTCTTAGAAGGTCACCAAATAGTAAAATAGTTTACTTAATAAGAGAACAGTCTCTGGATAAAAATATAGGAGAAAATTCTTTAGGGTTCTCTGAGTGCATACAAAATTGCCATAAAGTACCAGGCAAACAGGAGTTCTTAGAAGGTCACCAAATAGTAAAATAGTTTACTTAATAAGAGAACAGTCTCTGGATAAAAATATAGAGCAAAATTCTTTAGGGTTCTCTGAGTGCATACAAAATTGCCATAAAGTACCAGGCAAACAGGAGTTCTTAGAAGGTCACCAAATAGTAAAATAGTTTACTTAATAAGAGATCAGTCTCTGGATAAAAAGGTAGAGCACAAATTCTTTAGAGAACTCTGAGAGCATACAAAATTGCCATAAAGTACCAGGCGAACAGGAGTTCTTAGAAGGTCACCAAATAGTAAAATAGTTTACTTAATAAGAGAACAGTCTCTGGATAAAAATATAGGAGAAAATTCTTTAGGGTTCTCTGAGAGCATACAAAATTGCCATAAAGTACCAGGCAAACAGGAGTTCTTAGAAGGTCACCAAATAGTAAAATAGTTTACTTAATAAGAGAACAGTCTCTGGATAAAAAGTTAGAGAAAATTCTTTAGGGAACTCTGAGAGCATACAAAATTACCAGGCAAACAGGAGTTCTTAGAAGGTCACCAAATAGTAAAATAGTTTACTTAATAAGAGAACAGTCTCTGGATAAAAATATAGGAGAAAATTCTTTAGGGTTCTCTGAGTGCATACAAAATTGCCATAAAGTACCAGGCAAACAGGAGTTCTTAGAAGGTCACCAAATAGTAAAATAGTTTACTTAATAAGAGAACAGTCTCTGGATAAAAAGTTAGAGAAAATTCTTTAGGGAGCTCTGAGAGCATACAAAATTGCCATAAAGTACCAGGCAAACAGGAGTTCTTAGAAGGTCACCAAATAGTAAAATAGTTTACTTAATAAGAGAACAGTCTCTGGATAAAAATATAGGGGAAAATTCTTTAGGGTTCTCTGAGTGCATACAAAATTGCCATAAAGTACCAGGCAAACAGGAGTTCTTAGAAGGTCACCAAATAGTAAAATAGTTTACTTAATAAGAGAACAGTCTCTGGATAAAAATATAGGGGAAAATTCTTTAGGGTTCTCTGAGTGCATACAAAATTGCCATAAAGTACCAGGCAAACAGGAGTTCTTAGAAGGTCACCAAATAGTAAAATAGTTTACTTAATAAGAGAACAGTCTCTGGATAAAAATATAGGAGAAAATTCTTTAGAGGCTCTGAGAGCATACAAAATTGCCATAAAGTACCAGGCAAACAGGAGTTCTTAGAAGGTCACCAAATAGTAAAATAGTTTACTTAATAAGAGAACAGTCTCTGGATAAAAATATAGGAGAAAATTCTTTAGAGGCTCTGAGAGCATACAAAATTGCCATAAAGTACCAGGCAAACAGGAGTTCTTAGAAGGTCACCAAATAGTAAAATAGTTTACTTAATAAGAGAACAGTCTCTGGATAAAAATATAGGGAAAATTCTTTAGGGTTCTCTGAGTGCATACAAAATTGCCATAAAGTACCAGGCAAACAGGAGTTCTTAGAAGGTCACCAAATAGTAAAATAGTTTACTTAATAAGAGAACAGTCTCTGGATAAAAATATAGGGGAAAATTCTTTAGGGTTCTCTGAGTGCATACAAAATTGCCATAAAGTACCAGGCAAACAGGAGTTCTTAGAAGGTCACCAAATAGTAAAATAGTTTACTTAATAAGAGAACAGTCTCTGGATAAAAATATAGGAGAAAATTCTTTAGAGAGCTCTGAGAGCATACAAAATTGCCATAAAGTACCAGGCAAACAGGAGTTCTTAGAAGGTCACCAAATAGTAAAATAGTTTACTTAATAAGAGAACAGTCTCTGGATAAAAATATAGGGGAAAATTCTTTAGGGTTCTCTGAGTGCATACAAAATTGCCATAAAGTACCAGGCAAACAGGAGTTCTTAGAAGGTCACCAAATAGTAAAATAGTTTACTTAATAAGAGAACAGTCTCTGGATAAAAAGTTAGAGAAAATTCTTTAGGGACTCTGAGAGCATACAAAATTGCCATAAAGTACCAGGCAAACAGGAGTTCTTAGAAGGTCACCAAATAGTAAAATAGTTTACTTAATAAGAGAACAGTCTCTGGATAAAAATATAGGGGAAAATTCTTTAGGGTTCTCTGAGTGCATACAAAATTGCCATAAAGTACCAGGCAAACAGGAGTTCTTAGAAGGTCACCAAATAGTAAAATAGTTTACTTAATAAGAGAACAGTCTCTGGATAAAAATTAGGAGAAAATTCTTTAGGGAACTCTGAGAGCATACAAAATTAGCCAGGCAAACAGGAGTTCTTAGAAGGTCACCAAATAGTAAAATAGTTTACTTAATAAGAGAACAGTCTCTGGATAAAAATAAAGGAGAAAATTCTTTAGAGAGCTCTGAGAGCATACAAAATTGCCATAAAGTACCAGGCAAACAGGAGTTCTTAGAAGGTCACCAAATAGTAAAATAGTTTACTTAATAAGAGAACAGTCTCTGGATAAAAATATAGGGGAAAATTCTTTAGGGTTCTCTGAGTGCATACAAAATTGCCATAAAGTACCAGGCAAACAGGAGTTCTTAGAAGGTCACCAAATAGTAAAATAGTTTACTTAATAAGAGAACAGTCTCTGGATAAAAATATAGGGGAAAATTCTTTAGGGTTCTCTGAGTGCATACAAAATTGCCATAAAGTACCAGGCAAACAGGAGTTCTTAGAAGGTCACCAAATAGTAAAATAGTTTACTTAATAAGAGAACAGTCTCTGGATAAAAATATAGGGGAAAATTCTTTAGGGTTCTCTGAGTGCATACAAAATTGCCATAAAGTACCAGGCAAACAGGAGTTCTTAGAAGGTCACCAAATAGTAAAATAGTTTACTTAATAAGAGATCAGTCTCTGGATAAAAAGTTAGAGAAAATTCTTTAGGGATCTCTGAGAGCATACAAAATTCCATAAAGTACCAGGCAAACAGGAGTTCTTAGAAGGTCACCAAATAGTAAAATAGTTTACTTAATAAGAGAACAGTCTCTGGATAAAAATAAAGGAGAAAATTCTTTAGAGAGCTCTGAGAGCATACAAAATTGCCATAAAGTACCAGGCAAACAGGAGTTCTTAGAAGGTCACCAAATAGTAAAATAGTTTACTTAATAAGAGAACAGTCTCTGGATAAAAATATAGGGGAAAATTCTTTAGGGTTCTCTGAGTGCATACAAAATTGCCATAAAGTACCAGGCAAACAGGAGTTCTTAGAAGGTCACCAAATAGTAAAATAGTTTACTTAATAAGAGAACAGTCTCTGGATAAAAATATAGGGGAAAATTCTTTAGGGTTCTCTGAGAGCATACAAAATTGCCATAAAGTACCAGGCAAACAGGAGTTCTTAGAAGGTCACCAAATAGTAAAATAGTTTACTTAATAAGAGAACAGTCTCTGGATAAAAATATAGGGGAAAATTCTTTAGGGTTCTCTGAGTGCATACAAAATTGCCATAAAGTACCAGGCAAACAGGAGTTCTTAGAAGGTCACCAAATAGTAAAATAGTTTACTTAATAAGAGAACAGTCTCTGGATAAAAATAAAGGAGAAAATTCTTTAGGGAGCTCTGAGAGCATACAAAATTGCCATAAAGTACCAGGCAAACAGGAGTTCTTAGAAGGTCACCAAATAGTAAAATAGTTTACTTAATAAGAGAACAGTCTCTGGATAAAAATATAGGGGAAAATTCTTTAGGGTTCTCTGAGTGCATACAAAATTGCCATAAAGTACCAGGCAAACAGGAGTTCTTAGAAGGTCACCAAATAGTAAAATAGTTTACTTAATAAGAGAACAGTCTCTGGATAAAAATATAGGGGAAAATTCTTTAGGGTTCTCTGAGTGCATACAAAATTGCCATAAAGTACCAGGCAAACAGGAGTTCTTAGAAGGTCACCAAATAGTAAAATAGTTTACTTAATAAGAGAACAGTCTCTGGATAAAAATATAGGGGAAAATTCTTTAGGGAGCTCTGAGTGCATACAAAATTGCCATAAAGTACCAGGCAAACAGGAGTTCTTAGAAGGTCACCAAATAGTAAAATAGTTTACTTAATAAGAGAACAGTCTCTGGATAAAAATATAGGGGAAAATTCTTTAGGGATCTCTGAGAGCATACAAAATTGCCATAAAGTACCAGGCAAACAGGAGTTCTTAGAAGGTCACCAAATAGTAAAATAGTTTACTTAATAAGAGAACAGTCTCTGGATAAAAATATAGGGGAAAATTCTTTAGGGTTCTCTGAGTGCATACAAAATTGCCATAAAGTACCAGGCAAACAGGAGTTCTTAGAAGGTCACCAAATAGTAAAATAGTTTACTTAATAAGAGATCAGTCTCTGGATAAAAATATAGGGGAAAATTCTTTAGGGTTCTCTGAGTGCATACAAAATTGCCATAAAGTACCAGGCAAACAGGAGTTCTTAGAAGGTCACCAAATAGTAAAATAGTTTACTTAATAAGAGAACAGTCTCTGGATAAAAATATAGGGGAAAATTCTTTAGAGAGCTCTGAGAGCATACAAAATTGCCATAAAGTACCAGGCAAACAGGAGTTCTTAGAAGGTCACCAAATAGTAAAATAGTTTACTTAATAAGAGAACAGTCTCTGGATAAAAATATAGGGGAAAATTCTTTAGGGTTCTCTGAGTGCATACAAAATTGCCATAAAGTACCAGGCAAACAGGAGTTCTTAGAAGGTCACCAAATAGTAAAATAGTTTACTTAATAAGAGAACAGTCTCTGGATAAAAATATAGGGGAAAATTCTTTAGGGTTCTCTGAGTGCATACAAAATTGCCATAAAGTACCAGGCAAACAGGAGTTCTTAGAAGGTCACCAAATAGTAAAATAGTTTACTTAATAAGAGAACAGTCTCTGGATAAAAAGATAGGAGAAAATTCTTTAGGGAGCTCTGAGAGCATACAAAATTGCCATAAAGTACCAGGCAAACAGGAGTTCTTAGAAGGTCACCAAATAGTAAAATAGTTTACTTAATAAGAGAACAGTCTCTGGATAAAAAGGTAGAGCAAAATTCTTTAGGGAGCTCTGAGAGCATACAAAATTGCCATAAAGTACCAGGCAAACAGGAGTTCTTAGAAGGTCACCAAATAGTAAAATAGTTTACTTAATAAGAGAACAGTCTCTGGATAAAAAGATAGGGGAAAATTCTTTAGGGAGCTCTGAGTGCATACAAAATTGCCATAAAGTACCAGGCAAACAGGAGTTCTTAGAAGGTCACCAAATAGTAAAATAGTTTACTTAATAAGAGAACAGTCTCTGGATAAAAATATAGGAGAAAATTCTTTAGGGTTCTCTGAGTGCATACAAAATTGCCATAAAGTACCAGGCAAACAGGAGTTCTTAGAAGGTCACCAAATAGTAAAATAGTTTACTTAATAAGAGAACAGTCTCTGGATAAAAATATAGGGGAAAATTCTTTAGGGTTCTCTGAGTGCATACAAAATTGCCATAAAGTACCAGGCAAACAGGAGTTCTTAGAAGGTCACCAAATAGTAAAATAGTTTACTTAATAAGAGAACAGTCTCTGGATAAAAATATAGGGGAAAATTCTTTAGGGTTCTCTGAGTGCATACAAAATTGCCATAAAGTACCAGGCAAACAGGAGTTCTTAGAAGGTCACCAAATAGTAAAATAGTTTACTTAATAAGAGAACAGTCTCTGGATAAAAATAAAGGAGAAAATTCTTTAGAGAGCTCTGAGAGCATACAAAATTGCCATAAAGTACCAGGCAAACAGGAGTTCTTAGAAGGTCACCAAATAGTAAAATAGTTTACTTAATAAGAGAACAGTCTCTGGATAAAAAGATAGAGGAAAATTCTTTAGGGAACTCTGAGAGCATACAAAATTGCCATAAAGTACCAGGCAAACAGGAGTTCTTAGAAGGTCACCAAATAGTAAAATAGTTTACTTAATAAGAGAACAGTCTCTGGATAAAAATATAGGGGAAAATTCTTTAGGGTTCTCTGAGTGCATACAAAATTGCCATAAAGTACCAGGCAAACAGGAGTTCTTAGAAGGTCACCAAATAGTAAAATAGTTTACTTAATAAGAGAACAGTCTCTGGATAAAAATAAAGGAGAAAATTCTTTAGGGTGCTCTGAGAGCATACAAAATTGCCATAAAGTACCAGGCAAACAGGAGTTCTTAGAAGGTCACCAAATAGTAAAATAGTTTACTTAATAAGAGAACAGTCTCTGGATAAAAAGGTAGGCGAAAATTCTTTAGGGAGCTCTGAGAGCATACAAAATTGCCATAAAGTACCAGGCAAACAGGAGTTCTTAGAAGGTCACCAAATAGTAAAATAGTTTACTTAATAAGAGACAGTCTCTGGATAAAAATATAGGAGAAAATTCTTTAGGGATCTCTGAGAGCATACAAAATTGCCATAAAGTACCAGGCAAACAGGAGTTCTTAGAAGGTCACCAAATAGTAAAATAGTTTACTTAATAAGAGAACAGTCTCTGGATAAAAAGGTAGAGCAAAATTCTTTAGGGAACTCTGAGAGCATACAAAATTGCCATAAAGTACCAGGCAAACAGGAGTTCTTAGAAGGTCACCAAATAGTAAAATAGTTTACTTAATAAGAGAACAGTCTCTGGATAAAAATATAGGGGAAAATTCTTTAGGGTTCTCTGAGTGCATACAAAATTGCCATAAAGTACCAGGCAAACAGGAGTTCTTAGAAGGTCACCAAATAGTAAAATAGTTTACTTAATAAGAGAACAGTCTCTGGATAAAAATATAGGGGAAAATTCTTTAGGGTGCTCTGAGAGCATACAAAATTGCCATAAAGTACCAGGCAAACAGGAGTTCTTAGAAGGTCACCAAATAGTAAAATAGTTTACTTAATAAGAGAACAGTCTCTGGATAAAAATATAGGGGAAAATTCTTTAGGGTTCTCTGAGTGCATACAAAATTGCCATAAAGTACCAGGCAAACAGGAGTTCTTAGAAGGTCACCAAATAGTAAAATAGTTTACTTAATAAGAGATCAGTCTCTGGATAAAAAGGTAGAGCAAAATTCTTTAGGGAACTCTGAGAGCATACAAAATTGCCATAAAGTACCAGGCAAACAGGAGTTCTTAGAAGGTCACCAAATAGTAAAATAGTTTACTTAATAAGAGAACAGTCTCTGGATAAAAATATAGGGGAAAATTCTTTAGGGTTCTCTGAGTGCATACAAAATTGCCATAAAGTACCAGGCAAACAGGAGTTCTTAGAAGGTCACCAAATAGTAAAATAGTTTACTTAATAAGAGAACAGTCTCTGGATAAAAATATAGGGGAAAATTCTTTAGGGTTCTCTGAGTGCATACAAAATTGCCATAAAGTACCAGGCAAACAGGAGTTCTTAGAAGGTCACCAAATAGTAAAATAGTTTACTTAATAAGAGAACAGTCTCTGGATAAAAATATAGGAGAAAATTCTTTAGGGAGCTCTGAGAGCATACAAAATTGCCATAAAGTACCAGGCAAACAGGAGTTCTTAGAAGGTCACCAAATAGTAAAATAGTTTACTTAATAAGAGAACAGTCTCTGGATAAAAATATAGGGGAAAATTCTTTAGGGTTCTCTGAGTGCATACAAAATTGCCATAAAGTACCAGGCAAACAGGAGTTCTTAGAAGGTCACCAAATAGTAAAATAGTTTACTTAATAAGAGAACAGTCTCTGGATAAAAATATAGGAGAAAATTCTTTAGGGTGCTCTGAGTGCATACAAAATTGCCATAAAGTACCAGGCAAACAGGAGTTCTTAGAAGGTCACCAAATAGTAAAATAGTTTACTTAATAAGAGAACAGTCTCTGGATAAAAAGGTAGGGGAAAATTCTTTAGGGTTCTCTGAGTGCATACAAAATTGCCATAAAGTACCAGGCAAACAGGAGTTCTTAGAAGGTCACCAAATAGTAAAATAGTTTACTTAATAAGAGAACAGTCTCTGGATAAAAATATAGGGGAAAATTCTTTAGGGTTCTCTGAGTGCATACAAAATTGCCATAAAGTACCAGGCAAACAGGAGTTCTTAGAAGGTCACCAAATAGTAAAATAGTTTACTTAATAAGAGAACAGTCTCTGGATAAAAATGTAGAGAAAATTCTTTAGGGAGCTCTGAGAGCATACAAAATTGCCATAAAGTACCAGGCAAACAGGAGTTCTTAGAAGGTCACCAAATAGTAAAATAGTTTACTTAATAAGAGAACAGTCTCTGGATAAAAAGGTAGAGCAAAATTCTTTAGGGAGCTCTGAGAGCATACAAAATTGCCATAAAGTACCAGGCAAACAGGAGTTCTTAGAAGGTCACCAAATAGTAAAATAGTTTACTTAATAAGAGAACAGTCTCTGGATAAAAATAAAGGGGAAAATTCTTTAGGGAGCTCTGAGTGCATACAAAATTGCCATAAAGTACCAGGCAAACAGGAGTTCTTAGAAGGTCACCAAATAGTAAAATAGTTTACTTAATAAGAGAACAGTCTCTGGATAAAAAGGTAGAGGAAAATTCTTTAGGGTTCTCTGAGTGCATACAAAATTGCCATAAAGTACCAGGCAAACAGGAGTTCTTAGAAGGTCACCAAATAGTAAAATAGTTTACTTAATAAGAGAACAGTCTCTGGATAAAAATATAGGGGAAAATTCTTTAGGGTTCTCTGAGTGCATACAAAATTGCCATAAAGTACCAGGCAAACAGGAGTTCTTAGAAGGTCACCAAATAGTAAAATAGTTTACTTAATAAGAGAACAGTCTCTGGATAAAAAGGTAGAGCAAAATTCTTTAGGGAGCTCTGAGAGCATACAAAATTGCCATAAAGTACCAGGCAAACAGGAGTTCTTAGAAGGTCACCAAATAGTAAAATAGTTTACTTAATAAGAGAACAGTCTCTGGATAAAAATATAGAGGAAAATTCTTTAGGGATCTCTGAGTGCATACAAAATTGCCATAAAGTACCAGGCAAACAGGAGTTCTTAGAAGGTCACCAAATAGTAAAATAGTTTACTTAATAAGAGAACAGTCTCTGGATAAAAAGATAGAGCAAAATTCTTTAGGGATCTCTGAGAGCATACAAAATTGCCATAAAGTACCAGGCAAACAGGAGTTCTTAGAAGGTCACCAAATAGTAAAATAGTTTACTTAATAAGAGAACAGTCTCTGGATAAAAAGGTAGAGCAAAATTCTTTAGGGTTCTCTGAGTGCATACAAAATTGCCATAAAGTACCAGGCAAACAGGAGTTCTTAGAAGGTCACCAAATAGTAAAATAGTTTACTTAATAAGAGAACAGTCTCTGGATAAAAATATAGGGGAAAATTCTTTAGGGTTCTCTGAGTGCATACAAAATTGCCATAAAGTACCAGGCAAACAGGAGTTCTTAGAAGGTCACCAAATAGTAAAATAGTTTACTTAATAAGAGAACAGTCTCTGGATAAAAATATAGGGGAAAATTCTTTAGGGTTCTCTGAGTGCATACAAAATTGCCATAAAGTACCAGGCAAACAGGAGTTCTTAGAAGGTCACCAAATAGTAAAATAGTTTACTTAATAAGAGAACAGTCTCTGGATAAAAAGGTAGAGCAAAATTCTTTAGGGTACTCTGAGAGCATACAAAATTGCCATAAAGTACCAGGCAAACAGGAGTTCTTAGAAGGTCACCAAATAGTAAAATAGTTTACTTAATAAGAGAACAGTCTCTGGATAAAAAGGTAGAGCAAAATTCTTTAGGGAGCTCTGAGAGCATACAAAATTGCCATAAAGTACCAGGCAAACAGGAGTTCTTAGAAGGTCACCAAATAGTAAAATAGTTTACTTAATAAGAGAACAGTCTCTGGATAAAAATATAGGGGAAAATTCTTTAGGGTTCTCTGAGTGCATACAAAATTGCCATAAAGTACCAGGCAAACAGGAGTTCTTAGAAGGTCACCAAATAGTAAAATAGTTTACTTAATAAGAGAACAGTCTCTGGATAAAAATATAGGGGAAAATTCTTTAGGGTTCTCTGAGTGCATACAAAATTGCCATAAAGTACCAGGCAAACAGGAGTTCTTAGAAGGTCACCAAATAGTAAAATAGTTTACTTAATAAGAGAACAGTCTCTGGATAAAAATGTAGAGGAAAATTCTTTAGGGTGCTCTGAGAGCATACAAAATTGCCATAAAGTACCAGGCAAACAGGAGTTCTTAGAAGGTCACCAAATAGTAAAATAGTTTACTTAATAAGAGAACAGTCTCTGGATAAAAATGTAGAGGAAAATTCTTTAGGGTTCTCTGAGTGCATACAAAATTGCCATAAAGTACCAGGCAAACAGGAGTTCTTAGAAGGTCACCAAATAGTAAAATAGTTTACTTAATAAGAGAACAGTCTCTGGATAAAAATATAGGGGAAAATTCTTTAGGGTTCTCTGAGAGCATACAAAATTGCCATAAAGTACCAGGCAAACAGGAGTTCTTAGAAGGTCACCAAATAGTAAAATAGTTTACTTAATAAGAGAACAGTCTCTGGATAAAAAGGTAGAGCAAAATTCTTTAGGGAACTCTGAGAGCATACAAAATTGCCATAAAGTACCAGGCAAACAGGAGTTCTTAGAAGGTCACCAAATAGTAAAATAGTTTACTTAATAAGAGAACAGTCTCTGGATAAAAAGGTAGAGCAAAATTCTTTAGGGAACTCTGAGAGCATACAAAATTGCCATAAAGTACCAGGCAAACAGGAGTTCTTAGAAGGTCACCAAATAGTAAAATAGTTTACTTAATAAGAGAACAGTCTCTGGATAAAAAGGTAGAGCAAAATTCTTTAGGGATCTCTGAGTGCATACAAAATTGCCATAAAGTACCAGGCAAACAGGAGTTCTTAGAAGGTCACCAAATAGTAAAATAGTTTACTTAATAAGAGAACAGTCTCTGGATAAAAATATAGGGCAAAATTCTTTAGGGTTCTCTGAGTGCATACAAAATTGCCATAAAGTACCAGGCAAACAGGAGTTCTTAGAAGGTCACCAAATAGTAAAATAGTTTACTTAATAAGAGAACAGTCTCTGGATAAAAATATAGGAGAAAATTCTTTAGAGGCTCTGAGAGCATACAAAATTGCCATAAAGTACCAGGCAAACAGGAGTTCTTAGAAGGTCACCAAATAGTAAAATAGTTTACTTAATAAGAGAACAGTCTCTGGATAAAAATATAGGAGAAAATTCTTTAGGGAACTCTGAGTGCATACAAAATTGCCATAAAGTACCAGGCAAACAGGAGTTCTTAGAAGGTCACCAAATAGTAAAATAGTTTACTTAATAAGAGAACAGTCTCTGGATAAAAATAAAGGAGAAAATTCTTTAGAGAGCTCTGAGAGCATACAAAATTGCCATAAAGTACCAGGCAAACAGGAGTTCTTAGAAGGTCACCAAATAGTAAAATAGTTTACTTAATAAGAGAACAGTCTCTGGATAAAAATATAGGGGAAAATTCTTTAGGGTTCTCTGAGTGCATACAAAATTGCCATAAAGTACCAGGCAAACAGGAGTTCTTAGAAGGTCACCAAATAGTAAAATAGTTTACTTAATAAGAGAACAGTCTCTGGATAAAAATATAGGAGAAAATTCTTTAGGGATCTCTGAGTGCATACAAAATTGCCATAAAGTACCAGGCAAACAGGAGTTCTTAGAAGGTCACCAAATAGTAAAATAGTTTACTTAATAAGAGAACAGTCTCTGGATAAAAAGGTAGAGCAAAATTCTTTAGGGTTCTCTGAGTGCATACAAAATTGCCATAAAGTACCAGGCAAACAGGAGTTCTTAGAAGGTCACCAAATAGTAAAATAGTTTACTTAATAAGAGAACAGTCTCTGGATAAAAATATAGGAGAAAATTCTTTAGGGAACTCTGAGTGCATACAAAATTGCCATAAAGTACCAGGCAAACAGGAGTTCTTAGAAGGTCACCAAATAGTAAAATAGTTTACTTAATAAGAGAACAGTCTCTGGATAAAAAGGTAGAGCAAAATTCTTTAGGGTTCTCTGAGTGCATACAAAATTGCCATAAAGTACCAGGCAAACAGGAGTTCTTAGAAGGTCACCAAATAGTAAAATAGTTTACTTAATAAGAGAACAGTCTCTGGATAAAAATATAGGAGAAAATTCTTTAGGGATCTCTGAGAGCATACAAAATTGCCATAAAGTACCAGGCAAACAGGAGTTCTTAGAAGGTCACCAAATAGTAAAATAGTTTACTTAATAAGAGAACAGTCTCTGGATAAAAATATAGGGGAAAATTCTTTAGGGTTCTCTGAGTGCATACAAAATTGCCAAAAAGTACCAGGCAAACAGGAGTTCTTAGAAGGTCACCAAATAGTAAAATAGTTTACTTAATAAGAGATCAGTCTCTGGATAAAAATATAGGGGAAAATTCTTTAGGGTTCTCTGAGTGCATACAAAATTGCCATAAAGTACCAGGCAAACAGGAGTTCTTAGAAGGTCACCAAATAGTAAAATAGTTTACTTAATAAGAGAACAGTCTCTGGATAAAAAGGTAGAGCAAAATTCTTTAGGGTTCTCTGAGTGCATACAAAATTGCCATAAAGTACCAGGCAAACAGGAGTTCTTAGAAGGTCACCAAATAGTAAAATAGTTTACTTAATAAGAGAACAGTCTCTGGATAAAAATATAGGGGAAAATTCTTTAGGGTTCTCTGAGTGCATACAAAATTGCCATAAAGTACCAGGCAAACAGGAGTTCTTAGAAGGTCACCAAATAGTAAAATAGTTTACTTAATAAGAGAACAGTCTCTGGATAAAAAGGTAGAGCAAAATTCTTTAGGGTTCTCTGAGTGCATACAAAATTGCCATAAAGTACCAGGCAAACAGGAGTTCTTAGAAGGTCACCAAATAGTAAAATAGTTTACTTAATAAGAGAACAGTCTCTGGATAAAAATATAGGGGAAAATTCTTTAGGGTTCTCTGAGTGCATACAAAATTGCCATAAAGTACCAGGCAAACAGGAGTTCTTAGAAGGTCACCAAATAGTAAAATAGTTTACTTAATAAGAGAACAGTCTCTGGATAAAAATATAGGAGAAAATTCTTTAGAGAGCTCTGAGAGCATACAAAATTGCCATAAAGTACCAGGCAAACAGGAGTTCTTAGAAGGTCACCAAATAGTAAAATAGTTTACTTAATAAGAGAACAGTCTCTGGATAAAAATATAGGAGAAAATTCTTTAGGGAGCTCTGAGAGCATACAAAATTGCCAAAAAGTACCAGGCAAACAGGAGTTCTTAGAAGGTCACCAAATAGTAAAATAGTTTACTTAATAAGAGAACAGTCTCTGGATAAAAATATAGGAGAAAATTCTTTAGAGAGCTCTGAGAGCATACAAAATTGCCATAAAGTACCAGGCAAACAGGAGTTCTTAGAAGGTCACCAAATAGTAAAATAGTTTACTTAATAAGAGAACAGTCTCTGGATAAAAATATAGGGGAAAATTCTTTAGGGTTCTCTGAGTGCATACAAAATTGCCATAAAGTACCAGGCAAACAGGAGTTCTTAGAAGGTCACCAAATAGTAAAATAGTTTACTTAATAAGAGAACAGTCTCTGGATAAAAATATAGGGGAAAATTCTTTAGGGTTCTCTGAGTGCATACAAAATTGCCATAAAGTACCAGGCAAACAGGAGTTCTTAGAAGGTCACCAAATAGTAAAATAGTTTACTTAATAAGAGAACAGTCTCTGGATAAAAATATAGGGGAAAATTCTTTAGGGTTCTCTGAGTGCATACAAAATTGCCATAAAGTACCAGGCAAACAGGAGTTCTTAGAAGGTCACCAAATA
The DNA here is from genome assembly GCA_035043045.1 of Hirtodrosophila alboralis. Classification (NCBI taxonomy): domain Eukaryota; kingdom Metazoa; phylum Arthropoda; class Insecta; order Diptera; family Drosophilidae; genus Hirtodrosophila; species Hirtodrosophila alboralis. The sequence goes on along the minus strand of JAWNNH010000454.1, from coordinate 464,736 downwards.
GTAAAATAGTTTACTTAATAAGAGAACAGTCTCTGGATAAAAAGTAGAGAAAATTCTTTAGGGAGCTCTGAGAGCATACAAAATTGCCATAAAGTACCAGGCAAACAGGAGTTCTTAGAAGGTCACCAAATAGTAAAATAGTTTACTTAATAAGAGAACAGTCTCTGGATAAAAATATAGGAGAAAATTCTTTAGGGTTCTCTGAGTGCATACAAAATTGCCATAAAGTACCAGGCAAACAGGAGTTCTTAGAAGGTCACCAAATAGTAAAATAGTTTACTTAATAAGAGATCAGTCTCTGGATAAAAAGTTAGAGACAAATTCTTTAGGGAACTCTGAGAGCATACAAAATTACCAGGCGAACAGGAGTTCTTAGAAGGTCACCAAATAGTAAAATAGTTTACTTAATAAGAGAACAGTCTCTGGATAAAAATAAGGAGAAAATTCTTTAGGGAGCTCTGAGAGCATACAAAATTGCCATAAAGTACCAGGCAAACAGGAGTTCTTAGAAGGTCACCAAATAGTAAAATAGTTTACTTAATAAGAGAACAGTCTCTGGATAAAAATATAGGAGAAAATTCTTTAGGGAGCTCTGAGTGCATACAAAATTGCCATAAAGTACCAGGCAAACAGGAGTTCTTAGAAGGTCACCAAATAGTAAAATAGTTTACTTAATAAGAGAACAGTCTCTGGATAAAAATGTAGGGGAAAATTCTTTAGGGTTCTCTGAGTGCATACAAAATTGCCATAAAGTACCAGGCAAACAGGAGTTCTTAGAAGGTCACCAAATAGTAAAATAGTTTACTTAATAAGAGATCAGTCTCTGGATAAAAATATAGGGGAAAATTCTTTAGGGTTCTCTGAGTGCATACAAAATTGCCATAAAGTACCAGGCAAACAGGAGTTCTTAGAAGGTCACCAAATAGTAAAATAGTTTACTTAATAAGAGAACAGTCTCTGGATAAAAATATAGGAGAAAATTCTTTAGGGTTCTCTGAGTGCATACAAAATTGCCATAAAGTACCAGGCAAACAGGAGTTCTTAGAAGGTCACCAAATAGTAAAATAGTTTACTTAATAAGAGATCAGTCTCTGGATAAAAAGTTAGAGAAAATTCTTTAGGGAACTCTGAGAGCATACAAAATTGCCATAAAGTACCAGGCAAACAGGAGTTCTTAGAAGGTCACCAAATAGTAAAATAGTTTACTTAATAAGAGAACAGTCTCTGGATAAAAATATAGGGGAAAATTCTTTAGGGTTCTCTGAGTGCATACAAAATTGCCATAAAGTACCAGGCAAACAGGAGTTCTTAGAAGGTCACCAAATAGTAAAATAGTTTACTTAATAAGAGAACAGTCTCTGGATAAAAATATAGGGGAAAATTCTTTAGGGTTCTCTGAGTGCATACAAAATTGCCATAAAGTACCAGGCAAACAGGAGTTCTTAGAAGGTCACCAAATAGTAAAATAGTTTACTTAATAAGAGAACAGTCTCTGGATAAAAATATAGGAGAAAATTCTTTAGAGAGCTCTGAGAGCATACAAAATTGCCATAAAGTACCAGGCAAACAGGAGTTCTTAGAAGGTCACCAAATAGTAAAATAGTTTACTTAATAAGAGAACAGTCTCTGGATAAAAATATAGGGGAAAATTCTTTAGGGTTCTCTGAGTGCATACAAAATTGCCATAAAGTACCAGGCAAACAGGAGTTCTTAGAAGGTCACCAAATAGTAAAATAGTTTACTTAATAAGAGATCAGTCTCTGGATAAAAATATAGGGGAAAATTCTTTAGGGTTCTCTGAGTGCATACAAAATTGCCATAAAGTACCAGGCAAACAGGAGTTCTTAGAAGGTCACCAAATAGTAAAATAGTTTACTTAATAAGAGAACAGTCTCTGGATAAAAATATAGGGGAAAATTCTTTAGGGAGCTCTGAGTGCATACAAAATTGCCATAAAGTACCAGGCAAACAGGAGTTCTTAGAAGGTCACCAAATAGTAAAATAGTTTACTTAATAAGAGAACAGTCTCTGGATAAAAATATAGGGGAAAATTCTTTAGAGAGCTCTGAGAGCATACAAAATTGCCATAAAGTACCAGGCAAACAGGAGTTCTTAGAAGGTCACCAAATAGTAAAATAGTTTACTTAATAAGAGAACAGTCTCTGGATAAAAATATAGGGGAAAATTCTTTAGGGTTCTCTGAGTGCATACAAAATTGCCATAAAGTACCAGGCAAACAGGAGTTCTTAGAAGGTCACCAAATAGTAAAATAGTTTACTTAATAAGAGAACAGTCTCTGGATAAAAATATAGGGGAAAATTCTTTAGGGTTCTCTGAGTGCATACAAAATTGCCATAAAGTACCAGGCAAACAGGAGTTCTTAGAAGGTCACCAAATAGTAAAATAGTTTACTTAATAAGAGAACAGTCTCTGGATAAAAATGTAGAGAAAATTCTTTAGGGAACTCTGAGAGCATACAAAATTGCCATAAAGTACCAGGCAAACAGGAGTTCTTAGAAGGTCACCAAATAGTAAAATAGTTTACTTAATAAGAGAACAGTCTCTGGATAAAAATATAGGGGAAAATTCTTTAGGGTTCTCTGAGTGCATACAAAATTGCCATAAAGTACCAGGCAAACAGGAGTTCTTAGAAGGTCACCAAATAGTAAAATAGTTTACTTAATAAGAGAACAGTCTCTGGATAAAAAGGTAGAGCAAAATTCTTTAGGGATCTCTGAGAGCATACAAAATTGCCATAAAGTACCAGGCAAACAGGAGTTCTTAGAAGGTCACCAAATAGTAAAATAGTTTACTTAATAAGAGAACAGTCTCTGGATAAAAATATAGGGGAAAATTCTTTAGGGTTCTCTGAGTGCATACAAAATTGCCATAAAGTACCAGGCAAACAGGAGTTCTTAGAAGGTCACCAAATAGTAAAATAGTTTACTTAATAAGAGAACAGTCTCTGGATAAAAATATAGGGGAAAATTCTTTAGGGATCTCTGAGAGCATACAAAATTGCCATAAAGTACCAGGCAAACAGGAGTTCTTAGAAGGTCACCAAATAGTAAAATAGTTTACTTAATAAGAGAACAGTCTCTGGATAAAAATATAGGGGAAAATTCTTTAGAGTGCTCTGAGTGCATACAAAATTGCCATAAAGTACCAGGCAAACAGGAGTTCTTAGAAGGTCACCAAATAGTAAAATAGTTTACTTAATAAGAGAACAGTCTCTGGATAAAAATATAGGGGAAAATTCTTTAGGGTTCTCTGAGTGCATACAAAATTGCCATAAAGTACCAGGCAAACAGGAGTTCTTAGAAGGTCACCAAATAGTAAAATAGTTTACTTAATAAGAGAACAGTCTCTGGATAAAAATATAGGAGAAAATTCTTTAGAGAGCTCTGAGAGCATACAAAATTGCCATAAAGTACCAGGCAAACAGGAGTTCTTAGAAGGTCACCAAATAGTAAAATAGTTTACTTAATAAGAGAACAGTCTCTGGATAAAAATATAGGGGAAAATTCTTTAGGGTTCTCTGAGTGCATACAAAATTGCCATAAAGTACCAGGCAAACAGGAGTTCTTAGAAGGTCACCAAATAGTAAAATAGTTTACTTAATAAGAGAACAGTCTCTGGATAAAAATATAGGGGAAAATTCTTTAGGGTTCTCTGAGTGCATACAAAATTGCCATAAAGTACCAGGCAAACAGGAGTTCTTAGAAGGTCACCAAATAGTAAAATAGTTTACTTAATAAGAGAACAGTCTCTGGATAAAAATGTAGAGAAAATTCTTTAGAGAGCTCTGAGAGCATACAAAATTGCCATAAAGTACCAGGCAAACAGGAGTTCTTAGAAGGTCACCAAATAGTAAAATAGTTTACTTAATAAGAGAACAGTCTCTGGATAAAAATATAGGGGAAAATTCTTTAGGGTTCTCTGAGTGCATACAAAATTGCCATAAAGTACCAGGCAAACAGGAGTTCTTAGAAGGTCACCAAATAGTAAAATAGTTTACTTAATAAGAGAACAGTCTCTGGATAAAAATATAGGGGAAAATTCTTTAGGGTTCTCTGAGTGCATACAAAATTGCCATAAAGTACCAGGCAAACAGGAGTTCTTAGAAGGTCACCAAATAGTAAAATAGTTTACTTAATAAGAGAACAGTCTCTGGATAAAAATATAGGGGAAAATTCTTTAGGGTTCTCTGAGTGCATACAAAATTGCCATAAAGTACCAGGCAAACAGGAGTTCTTAGAAGGTCACCAAATAGTAAAATAGTTTACTTAATAAGAGATCAGTCTCTGGATAAAAAGGTAGAGAAAATTCTTTAGGGAACTCTGAGAGCATACAAAATTGCCATAAAGTACCAGGCAAACAGGAGTTCTTAGAAGGTCACCAAATAGTAAAATAGTTTACTTAATAAGAGATCAGTCTCTGGATAAAAAGTTAGAGAAAATTCTTTAGGGAACTCTGAGAGCATACAAAATTGCCATAAAGTACCAGGCAAACAGGAGTTCTTAGAAGGTCACCAAATAGTAAAATAGTTTACTTAATAAGAGAACAGTCTCTGGATAAAAATAAAGGAGAAAATTCTTTAGAAAGCTCTGAGAGCATACAAAATTGCCATAAAGTACCAGGCAAACAGGAGTTCTTAGAAGGTCACCAAATAGTAAAATAGTTTACTTAATAAGAGATCAGTCTCTGGATAAAAAGTATAGGGGACAAATTCTTTAGGGTTCTCTGAGTGCATACAAAATTGCCATAAAGTACCAGGCGAACAGGAGTTCTTAGAAGGTCACCAAATAGTAAAATAGTTTACTTAATAAGAGAACAGTCTCTGGATAAAAATATAGGGGAAAATTCTTTAGGGTTCTCTGAGTGCATACAAAATTGCCATAAAGTACCAGGCAAACAGGAGTTCTTAGAAGGTCACCAAATAGTAAAATAGTTTACTTAATAAGAGAACAGTCTCTGGATAAAAATATAGGGGAAAATTCTTTAGGGTTCTCTGAGTGCATACAAAATTGCCATAAAGTACCAGGCAAACAGGAGTTCTTAGAAGGTCACCAAATAGTAAAATAGTTTACTTAATAAGAGAACAGTCTCTGGATAAAAATATAGGGGAAAATTCTTTAGGGTTCTCTGAGTGCATACAAAATTGCCATAAAGTACCAGGCAAACAGGAGTTCTTAGAAGGTCACCAAATAGTAAAATAGTTTACTTAATAAGAGAACAGTCTCTGGATAAAAATATAGGGGAAAATTCTTTAGGGCTCTCTGAGTGCATACAAAATTGCCATAAAGTACCAGGCAAACAGGAGTTCTTAGAAGGTCACCAAATAGTAAAATAGTTTACTTAATAAGAGAACAGTCTCTGGATAAAAATATAGGGGAAAATTCTTTAGGGTTCTCTGAGTGCATACAAAATTGCCATAAAGTACCAGGCAAACAGGAGTTCTTAGAAGGTCACCAAATAGTAAAATAGTTTACTTAATAGGAGATCAGTCTCTGAATAAAAAGTTAGAGACAAATTCTTTAGGGAACTCTGAGAGCATACAAAATTACCAGGCGATAAAAATAAAGGAGAAAATTCTTTAGAGAGCTCTGAGAGCATACAAAATTGCCATAAAGTACCAGGCAAACAGGAGTTCTTAGAAGGTCACCAAATAGTAAAATAGTTTACTTAATAGGAGATCAGTCTCTGAATAAAAAGTTAGAGACAAATTCTTTAGGGAACTCTGAGAGCATACAAAATTAACAGGCGAACAGGAGTTCTTAGAAGGTCACCAAATAGTAAAATAGATTACTTAATAAAAGAACAGTCTCTGGATAAAAATATAGGGGAAAATTCTTTAGGGTTCTCTGAGTGCATACAAAATTGCCATAAAGTACCAGGCAAACAGGAGTTCTTAGAAGGTCACCAAATAGTAAAATAGTTTACTTAATAAGAGAACAGTCTCTGGATAAAAATATAGGGGAAAATTCTTTAGGGTTCTCTGAGTGCATACAAAATTGCCATAAAGTACCAGGCAAACAGGAGTTCTTAGAAGGTCACCAAATAGTAAAATAGTTTACTTAATAAGAGAACAGTCTCTGGATAAAAATATAGGGGAAAATTCTTTAGGGTTCTCTGAGTGCATACAAAATTGCCATAAAGTACCAGGCAAACAGGAGTTCTTAGAAGGTCACCAAATAGTAAAATAGTTTACTCGATTAAGCTCATCGTCCTTACCAAGAATATAAATACTTTTTAGGGTCGGAGACGTCTCCTTCTATGCATTACACATTTCGAGACATAATTATAATACCCTTTTGTACGGGTATATAATATATAGGGCATCCTGTACATAACACTGGAAAAACTACCCCGGTAGCTGATTAAGCATAGTCAAAAAATCATACACCTATGTACTATAAATATGTATATATATATAAAATATAAACGACATGACGAAACCTCACGTTTAAGTTTAGTCATTGAATTTAACATTAGAAGTGGAAGAAGAAGAAGTTCAAGCAGGGTCAAAGATTGTATACCTCATAATTCGCCTCTTGTCGGGCGACTTTTTTCACATATAGACCCCAAAATTCCCCACAAAAAATTCCATGATTAAGCTAAAAAAAAAACTTGATTAAGCTGCAATTAGACACAGTACACAGTATACACATAGCCTGGAGCCTACCTTCGGTCTTCCAAAGTCTTCAAAAGTCTTCAAAACTTGCAACGCCTATCCGAGGTTCGGTTTCTGCCACCAGGTGGCGTTTGCGGTGTGGGCGTATAACAATTCCAGTATTTTAATGGCAGATTTTTCTGATTTTTTTTGATTTTTGATTAATTTTTCTCAATTTTTCAAGTGGGCGTAAATAGCGTAATACATAAGTAAAAGGCTTTAATTTTTTTTTTTTTTTTTTTTGTGGGAAACATTTAATTTTACTGTTATTTCTCAACAACTTACATTAAACTTAACAAACAATAATAACAAAAACAACTTAACAAAAAAAAAAAATAACAAAATTAAGTCTGGTTAAAAAAAAAGGCTTTAAACTTCCCAAATTATAAACTGGTTTCCAACTTTATTACATCACAGTTTGCATACCATAATTAGGAGGTAACAACATTAAATATTACCAAATCAAATGTTATTTCCTTTACTATCACGTGCTACATATATGGTCTGTAACTTGCGACACCTACAACTATTTCAATAATATATATATATATATGTTTATTTACAGAAATAATCACAGAAATAAATCCATTGACGTCACTACAATACAATTGCAATAATTTGTAATTGGCATTGAACCTTACTTGTAGATAACACCTGCAACCCTTTATTGCTAATAATATAATACTTAATACGTAGGTTGATTCCTACCAGTTATTAAAAAAAAATTACACAAATTTTATATAGATAAAAAAAGAAAAATAGGATTAAAAGGATATTTACATAAAATGTTGCCATGAGATTGCCAAAAATTTATATTTATTTAAATTTAAACTTTGTATAAAAATTATTTTCAAAATGAAAACATAATATAATTTTTGCTTATTGTTAATCAAGGAGTTAAAATGGAAAATTCCACTTTGGTTTTTTTTTTTTAAATATTCTCATTTTATTTTATGGTTATGACAGCAAAAATTGATTGCAAAATAATTTTTAATCGTATCGTTATTTATTTATACATGATTTTATATACATAGGTAGTATATATAGACGGCAACCAAAAGTTAATCAGCTTTAATATTATTTTATTGGCATTGATAAGCCAAAAGGTGACCCAGTTGGGACTAATGAGGGTTTAAAAATTACCAGACAAGAGAGATTACTGCAAAGGTTTTGAAAAGGGTAATACCAAGTGTGGATACCCTGTATTTTCGGTTTTATTTTTGCTACAGACTGATGATGATCATTATCATATAGTCTTGCACTTCTTCTGGAAGAGAACACAATTCTTCACAACATGATGATGTTGTCTTAATCAAATAAATAAAACAATTTGCCAGGCATGCAAAACAACTGAAATAAACAAACTGATTGCAAAATGTTATTGAATTTTTGCCAGAGCTACTAATAAAGTTCAATGTGCCCAATAATTCGGGCTAGATAGTTTTTTATATAGTCTTTCAATTGATAACCCAGTAAAAATATAAAAGACATTTCAAGTGACCTCATTACGAAGGCTAATTTAATTAAGTTCACGTCCGAAAATCAAAATCAAATTTTTGAAGCGCATTTAAAAAAAATTAAATAAAAAATAAAAATAATCAAATATTTTCCTGTCGACACGTTTGGCAAATTGTTTTCCCGAATGACTCATATGTCTAAAATTTTTTAGTTGCATCCATTAACTGTATAGAAGCAATAGATACATTTGTATCTATGTATCTGTCAGTGCAATGCACACATAACATTGAATGCAATTTTCAAACATTTTTTATTTTGCCTCGTTCGCTTTTATGTTAATGTCCCATAAACCGGAACCGGAATGGCAATCACTCTGTGAAGTTTATATATCTATATATGTATATAATATGTATATAATATGTATATAAGTAACTGCCATTTACTCTCCTAAATGTTTAGTTTCAAAGAAAGGCGGAATTGCTTGAGATCGATTACGATTATTTTTAGTTTAATTGTAAGTTTTTTTTTTTTGGCTATTCAACGCTTTTCAATACTTAACTGCAGCACATATAAATCAAAAACTAATAACAATCACATCTTAATGTATTTTAGCTTGCTATTCAGGACTATTTCCAGCTTATTGTACTTTGAGTTTGTCCAAAATTAATAAATTTATCGATTAAATTATTTTCGGAAATAAGAACAGCTACGATTTATTTTTTTAAACTATCTGATTGAAATAGAAAAACCCCATTGCCATTGTTAAGTGTAAAAGAAATTGGTCTTTATACTGATATTTCATACAGGGTATATTTAAGTCGAATACTATTGATTAATATAATTTTAATTGTTTTATTTTAGGCTATTTGACATTGCATTGTGCGAATGAAATTTAAAATTAATTGGCAGTAAAATTGTTTTGATTTGACAATTAGTCAATACAGTAGCGTACGCAAGGGGGTAGAGGGGTGTGGGAGTTAAATCATTTATAATTTAATCATTCATAATTTTAAGCATATACTACTATTAGTGAAATTGGATTACCATAATATCTAATTTATTTTAGCCTCTCTACACTTAAAAAAAGGAATTGAAATGTTCCAAATTATATTTGTGAACTGCGCCATTTTTCGACTATAAATTTATTTATCAGTTAAATAAAAATTGCATTGTTTGTTGTTTCTTTTTGTCAACTGACATACATAATAATGCAATTTACAGCCTCTTAATTGGTGAATGTTTTTAAATTTTTATCAAAATCATTGGAACAGGTTTCGTATCGTAGAATTTTGTTGATTGTGATTGCAAATTTATAAAACTTCTCTGTTGGCAACCGAGCTCAGATAAGCAAATGTTAAAAAAATAATGCGTTGAAAAGTTGACAAAAATTGTTTATGGTATTAACAACTAGCGCCTGTTCGAGACTTGAATCTAATATCTTACCAAATACACTAAGAAAAAAGAAATTTTTTTAAGTATAGAAACACTTTCGATAAAAAAAATAAAATAAAATTCTACAAACAGAGTATAAATCTCTACAAAGAAGTGAACATTTCCACAGTACGAATATATTTTCTATGATATGAATAAACGAAAAAAATTATGGGTTTATAATCGGAAGTATGGATTTTCTACAATATGAAATCCAGGTGTTCTATGAAATGAATATAAAATTCATTAACCTGCAGAAAATTTTCTATGCTCAATATAAATTTTTACAAAATATGTTGACTTATTTCTTTAACCAAAGTAAAGTAATTTTTTTAATCAAATTTAAAAAAATAACGGATTTTTTTTATTATGGACATAAAATTATAGATTTTTTCCATGTTTGGTAGAATAAGTTTTCTTGAGTTATCAAAATAAATAATAAAAGAAAATAAAATAAAAAATTTTCTCTGCCAAAGTTACAACGTTTTCTCCACTTTGTGTTAATAATATCCACATGGCATAGAAAAATTTCTATAGAGCTATTTCTATCCTGTTTTTCCAACCACTGACGTCAATTTTCCACAATTGGATGTACACTTTTTTTTGAGTGTATAATCATTCAACTTGCAACTCTCATCTATTTTCAGCTAAACAAACATTTTACAGACATATAGACAGACTCGTCTGCCTCCCTATAGACTATAATTAGCAAACCCCTAAATCGCAATTCGAATAGTTTGAATATTTTGATAAGGCGCCAAACTGTTTGCTCGCTGATAAGCACGATTACCATGAGAGTTTCAATTTATATTTTTTATGAGGCCAGTTGCATAGTTCGATGTGGAGTTCTTTGCTTATCAGCAGACACAATAAGCGATATCATAATTACAGGCAGACGTCGCGTCGCGTCGCGTCGCGTCGCGTCTGTCTGATGTCAATAAAACAGTTTTTCAGTTTTTCAAACCAATCTGATGTTTACTCGAGTTGTACTAAGTATTATGTGTGGTTTTGAGCGTTAATCTCAAACGGGTACCGAGCACTATTGAAAAACGTGATCAGCTCATGTTCAGGTTCAGACAAACCACAAACGATGCCTGCGTCTTTAAATAGATGTATTAGTTAGTAGTAGTAGAATAGCGTCCCGTCTTTCTGTCTTTTTATTTTTTTTTTAATATTATAATTATAATAAATCGCATAATTGAGTTGCAATGGCAATTTATGCGATGAAAATATGTACATTGATGATTTTCGATTGCAGTTGCTAATGGAGTATTCATTGACCGCCTACAACAAAACGATAACAAGCAATTAATCGATTTTGAATTACAATTTATCGCTGAGCATAAATGTACTAGTTTAAATAGAGATGGCCAATGTTTTATTGTGTTTATTACTCTGTTATATTATTATATAATCTAACATAATTTATTTCTAATTATGTCGCCGTTTTATGTGGTCTGTTTCCGTTTCCGTTATCCAAGTAAATTAGTGAAAGAATTTAAACATATATTTATTTGTATTTTCTTAGCAGATTTCTTGCCAAATAGTTGATCACGCCCCGATCAGGTGCTCTAGGTCAGTTACGGCATGATTTTCGTTTGCCAAAAATAAATCTAGCGCTATATTTATGAATTTCGTAGTATTTAGTTTATGCTACGCAGTTCATTAGCTGCCGCTCCCCTTGTGCCCCATACCCCCTCCTGCTTGTCTGATCATCTGGTACACGACTGCATTGATAAGCATTGAGGCGTGTGCCTTGCTACTAAATTTAAACTTTCGGCTTGGATTTACCAACGTATACTATATTTAAATATATGTATATGCTTAGTTCGCACTACAAATGGTACACTAAGAAAAAAGAAATTTTTTTAAGTATAGAAACACTTTCGATAAAAAAAATTAAATAAAATTCTACAAACAGAGTATAAATCTCTACAAAGAAGTGAAAATTTCCACAGTACGAATATATTTTCTATGATATGAATAAACGAAAAAAATTATGGGTTTATAATCGGAAGTATGGATTTTCTACAATATGAAATCCAGGTGTTCTATGAAATGAATATAAAATTCATTAACCTGCAGAAAATTTTCTATGCTCAATATAAATTTTTACAAAATATGTTGACTTATTTCTTTAACCAAAGTAAAGTAATTTTTTTAATTCAAATTTAAAAAAATAACGGATTTTTTTTATTATGGACATAAAATTATAGATTTTTCCATGTTTTGTAGAAAAAGTTTCCTCGAGTTATCGAAATAATTAAATAAAATAAATAAAACAGAAAATTTTATCTGCCAGAGTTACAACATTTTCTTCAATTTGTGGTAATTAAATCTACAGGGCATAAAAAAATTTCTATGGCTCTATTTCTATCCTGTTTTTCCAAACACTGACGTCAGTTTTCCACAATTGGATGTACACTTTTTTTTGAGTGTAGGTACGCCTATTTAATACTACGTAAAAGTATATGCATAAGTATATTTACATGATAGATTATTATCTCTTTTACTTTTGGCGTCGCTGATGTTGCTGATATTGTCAGTTCTACTGATTTCATCAACTTGTTATATTTATGTAGTAGACCCAATCGTAGATAAGCGATTACAGCCTGTACCTATTAAAAATGGGTATTTAATATAATATAAAAAATATATAAAAAAGTACCAAAGTATTTAAGAATAAAAAGAAGACATCTTCAACGATATAAAGTAAATATACATACATGTGTATACGACGGCTGCTCTTTATGTATCTGATCTACTAATGAAACAATGAATTTTTAAATTGTTTTTCAAAGTATTCTACTTGAAGATCAATACACTTTTGCACACGATAAAAACCAATTTTCGAAACATTTTTACCACTCCGAATCTGACACTTTCAAAAAGTGCATTTTGAACGTGTCAACCGCTTCTTCGGGCGTCAAATACCGCCAAAATACTAAATACTAAAATGTATATTCTTGATCAATTTAATTTTAATTTTTCCGTAGACAATATGCAACATTTTTTTCTTTTAATATACCAACGCATCACTGTTTTCTCTCTTAAATTGTAAAATTTCGTCAAATATGGGTGGAAAAGTGATGAACAAGGTGAATTTTATGTTGGGTGTTTTTATGGACCGATTTGGACAAATTTATACTTAAAATATTCGTAAAAGAACTATCTAACATAATAAATCTTAAAAAGTATTTAAACGAATTTTTAAAATTTTTTAAAGAGCAATTGAAATTCAGCAATTTTTAAAAAATGCAAAAAAAGTTCACATTTTTCAACTTTGAGGGTTTGTAATGGCTTTAATTCTTTTTTGATCCGTATAAACGGTATAACGTTAGAAAGGGGATTCAATTATCTATTGGATTGTGTAACATTATTTGAGATCAAATAAGATTTGATGTTAATATGAACAAAATAATCGAAAGACTGTCAAAAAACTAGCTATTTGCGGTTTTTTCGAAAACCATTCTTTGAAAAAAAAAAATGGTTTGCATTTTACATCAAGAATAGTCTATAAGAGCCCAGCTTCCTTGATTAAAAAAAAATTTGTAAACTAGTGATATTGTCAAAATACTAAATACTAAAATGTATATTCGATCTAGCCCTGTCGGTCTGTTTGTCCGTTTGCCTTAATGAGCCCATAGATCTCAGAGAATATTAGAACTAGATATACCAAATTTTATATGTGGGTTCCATATTCACATTAAGTTTAAATTTCATATTATTCCAACCGAAACTCACTGAAAAAAACAAATATTATTTACTTAATGGTACTGTACAAATTTCAAACTAATTGAATAATAAAAACCGAAGTTTCTTAAGAAATTATTTCTTAGACAGCACAGCAGCAATTAAATTAAATTAAATTAAATTAAATTCTTAAATTCTACAATGTTTAAATTTTATTTAAATTAACATATGTTTACGGGTATTCAACTGGGTACAGGGTGTGCCGTAGTCGAGTATGTAACATGTGGATAGTAAAGCAAAACGTGGCGTTTTTATTCCCTAGAAAAAATGTGTATTAACATTGGGATTTTGATGAATTTCACGCAGTCTGCATATGATATATATTTAAATCGCAAATATCAATAATATCGTGGCATTTCCAGATCAGAAGGTTCTATGAATAAAGCATATATTTTTTTATAAAGTATATTGGAATATATATTTTAAAGTAGAGGCTTTTATTATTTATTTATATAATTATTATATGCAACACATTGTGGAAGATTTTTAAGCTCCATAGTCCATACCATACCTTATTTTTATTTGAGATCATCAATCTTTGTAGAGCTCAATTTTTTTAATGAAGTCAGTATTATATTTATTTGCGAAAAACTGTATCTGATCACTTTAACATAAGGCTATCAAAAGAAACCATTTATCAGAATATAATCCTATTTAAGAATATCCTTATAACGAGTACATTTCATTAATAACATTTGAAAGATGTTCCATATTAAAATATTTTGCGAATTTATGCATATTTTCATTTCTAAGCGAATTTAAATAAAAATCCGTTTTCTACCTAAAATATTTATTAAATTTTGTTTCATAAAATTAATAATGACTTATATAAAGATAATAAATATTTATGACAACATTTAGCTATCTCAACAATTTATAAAATGTATATGTAGCTTAATAGAGATATTTGGAAAGCAGCTTTTCCAACCAGTTTTTCTAAGCCAGAAATAAAATAAAACTAAATCACTGCCAAGGCGGCAACCCACACACAGGCCAAAAATGAAAGTCTCTCGCTAAATAATGCAACACATCCGCCGATCAACTTGGAATTATAATTTGCGTTTTTCACATATGAAAAGTGTAACAGAAATAGACGACAGCTGGCTATATACATACATAATTCACAAAAAAGTTGAGTGCAGTATTTTCAAGTGCAGACCATAATCGAGGCTGCCACAGACTGAGAATTGTGGCTGCCACAGACTGCGACTGCGACTGCGAGTTGTGGCTGCCACATGGCCAACACTTCAAAGGGCAGTGCACCAAGAAATCAGCAAGAGAGCGAAAGAGGATCACCCTGAGTACAAAACAAAAAAAAACAAGGCAACTCAAGTTGTCTATGTAAGTATTTGCGAGTAGGTACATACATATGTATATAGCCAAATGCTGATGAAGTGGCCAGTGGCCAGTGGCCGGCAAAAATGCAACGAGCCACTCAAGAAACGATGCATCTTTAAACCGGCTTTTAGCCAGACCAAATTAGCGGATGAGGGGGAGAGGAGGTCGCAGACTAGGCGAACAAGTGCCAGCTTGCCGGCCGGCCGGCAGATCTGGGAATTGCACTCTGAAATTCGCCTCAAGATGCTGCCAAAGCCAAAGCACATAAATTACTTGGGACTCGGGGCAGCTTGCCCACCTCAAGTGCCACCACCCAAAGAAAGTGGCACAGTGGTATTTAAACAATATAATAGTAAATCCTAAAAACAAAAATGTAAAACATAAAAATCTGCATTATCATCACGCATGGTGAGAGCATTTCTCCGACTACCTAAGGCCCACAGGCGGCCATTGCTGAATGTCAGCGAGTCACGCACACCAAACACAACAAATACACACACACGCACACACACCTTCTATGCACCGCGCACCGCGGCAATAAATAGACGCAGTTCCCAACGATGCGTAGCATGAAAATGTCGACAATTTCCACAGAGATGTCGTCGTCATCCTATGAATTGTGAAATGAAAATGGATAAATCCTCAAAAAGGTCAAGTTTTGGGCACCTCAATACTACTTAAAATTCACTTAATAAAACATTAAGTGAATTATATGAACTTTATTGTGAATAGATTGTGTTTGCGTCGGCGTTAAGTAAATTATTACAAAAGAAAGGTATTCTTGGTCAACAGTCTACTCACAAAAGGAGATTTAGGAGGCTTGTAGGACCGGCGATATTTACTCTAGACGCTCAGTAGCCTGGCAGAACTACAATTTGTATCTAATAAAATTTATTTATTCTAATATAATTATTTTCAGTAGTTTCAAATAAAAAAAAATGTTTTTAAACGAATGAAATCAAAAATCATGTTAATGCCAGGCTTTAACTAAATATACATGCTATGAGTCGATATAAGTCTTAAGTTTTATGATATATAACTATAAGTACTTGTCAGCTACAGTCTATATTAAATGCTCTTTGAGAATTAAATCATTCAACTCATTAACAAGCTCAAGACTTCTAAAAAGTTTGTTTAACAAGTCACTATGAGTTATCTATTCAAGTCAAGTAATTCAAGCCTTTCAGCTGCACTCGAATAGCTTGAAGATTTGATTGAAAAAAGCACTTGAAATGACAAACAATTCATTGTCATTTTAGAGTAAAAAGCTAATTAAATTTAGTGTCTAACCAAGCCAAACAATTAAGGCTACACTTCAAAGCTTGCAGACTTTATTTAAAAACATTTGCAAGCCACCAAGTAACTTGAATATTTTATGTAATTTAATTTTCTCTGCTATAGTAATATTGGGATAATAATTATTATAATTATTTATTGTAAATAAGGAACTGAAAAAAGTCTACATAGGCATATAAAACTTGCAGAAAAATAATAAATATTATGTATCTAGATTCTACACAGTTAAATGTTATAATTTGTTTAAGATTTATTCAAAATTTATACAAAATTTAAGCAATTTTTTTGAATTTCCATTAAAAAATCCATTTACTCAAAGTACAATTCATCTTGATTAATTTTGAATACATTTGAGTGTTCAAAACTTGTAACTCCGACTCCCTTGCCAAGCCTATAAACAATGCGTTTGTTGAATTTTAAAGTATCGCATGAGAAAGTCGATGAAAAATGCGATTACATATCTAAAACGACAAACTTTTACACAATTCCCTAAAGCATAATTGATTTAGAGCTGACAACTCGACAAAGCCAACGTGAACCAAACATAAATTGCATAAAGAAAAGCGTAGGCTGTAAAGCTCTAGTATGTATGGGTCTCTCCGGTTGCAACCTACCTACGTATAGACCCAGACCCCAGACCCTCTTAAGAGAGAAAAAAAAAAACACTCGAAAGACAAACATAAAACGTCAGCAAGTCTGCATGAGTACACTCAATGGAACTGAGTGGGCACTCAAAACACACTCGATCAGTGAGTTTTCTTTTTTCAGACATGTAAAAAGTTGAACTGATTTTGAAAAATACAGACTAAGATAGCAATGCAAATAAGAATTGATAAGATAAAGATGTAGTAATAATAGTATATAGTAAGTCAACAACTATTTAAATACGTAGACGCCATTTAAAAAATTCCAAACACATGGAGAGTTGTTTGACATAACAAATAAATACAAACATACCAAATATATATGAATATTTGCATTTATTATATTAAAACAAACCAAAACGATCGAACGAGCTATTCGGCGAAATACACTGATCATGTCTATTAAAGCTGACACATGTAATGACTTTGCCTCTGATGCGGCGCCTTAAACTAACAAAAATAGCAACTAAACAAAACTAATCTAACTAAAACAAAACTAAACTCAACGCAACCCCAACTATCAGTGCAATCAAAATGCAACAATGCAGCGCTGTGTTCACAGAGAGCATGAGTATGAGAGAGAGAGTTTCTGGTGAGAGTACTAGCGCCTTCTCGAGCACGATCGAACGCTCTCTGGAAATTGAGATTGGTGGAACAGTCTTGACGGTGAGTTGCCCTAACAACGTCCGTTTATTCGTCTCTGAATCGTCGAGGCGTACGGTACTGAAAGCCGGACAGCACCAGGCCACAACAAAACGCGATGCGGTTCTAATTTTTGCGCGTCGTTCAAACTACAACTAAATATAATAGTATATAGGTGGAAAAAACCACAAAAAACGCGCAAATTTTATTAGTAAATCAAAGAAAATTATATATACTTCAGTTATATATTCTCAAGTTATTGTAAATTTATTTGTCAATCGTCGTTTTGTGTTGTGCGGTGCTGCTACTAAACATTGTGTGTTTTTGTGTGTTTTAAAATATTATAAATAAAATTTTTACACAACCAAAATTTCATTGTCTGCCGCGCGTTGACAGGCCATGAACAGCGCGCGTGATGAAAGTTCAGCTAAAGGAGAAAAGAAATAATAGTGATGCCAGTAAAGTTCCTTACCACCGCGTTTTGAGAGAGATTCAAAGAGTAACAAAGAGGGAGAGAGAGAGAGTGATAGAGTGATTTGATATCAAAAGAAACACACAACAAAGTCATATAACAACGAACGGTTAGTTTCTTGTTAAACGCTCTAAAGCAAAACAGATAAATATAAACAAAATATGAAATAACAATTTTTTCATAATTATCAAGCCTGACACTACTATTAATTCAAGCCATTTTATAAACAATTTGCATTCAGGCATTTTCTTTTTAATTATTAATATTAAAAGTGCATTGAACGCGTTTCCGCTTCATTTAAATCAAAATATTTATACAATATTCGTTTTTTTTAAACTTTATCAATCTTTTCTGATTTACAGGCAACAACACCAACCACATAAATAATAGTTCCTTGTTAGAGATCTATATAAAAACCCAGCTATAAAATGATTTCACACAGTCCACCCATATTCAGTCACAGTCCACCCGTTAGTTTCTTAGCTGACTACATGAGCGGACATCAACGTCAAACATTGAAGTAAGTTTAATAAACTCAACATCTACACTAAGAAAAAAGAAATTTTTTTAAGTATAGAAACACTTTCGATAAAAAAAATAAAATAAAATTCTACAAACAGAGTATAAATCTCTACAAAGAAGTGAAAATTTCCACAGTACGAATATATTTTCTATGATATGAATAAACAAAAAAAATTATGGGTTTATAATCGGAAGTATGGATTTTCTACAATATGAAATCCAGGTGTTCTATGAAATGAATATAAAATTCATTAACCTGCAGAAAATTTTCTATGCTCAATATAAATTTTTACAAAATATGTTGACTTATTTCTTTAACCAAAGTAAAGTAATTTTTTTATTCAAATTTAAAAAAATAACGGATTTCTTTTATTATGGACATAAAATTATAGATTTTTCCATGTTTTGTAGAAAAAGTTTCCTCGAGTTATCGAAATAATTAAATAAAATAAATAAAACAGAAAATTTTATCTGCCAGAGTTACAACATTTTCTTCACTTTGTGGTAATTAAATCTACAGGGCATAAAAAAATTTCTATGGCGCTATTTCTATCCTGTTTATCCAAACACTGACGTCAGTTTTCCACAATTGGATGTACACTTTTTTTTGAGTGTACATATATGCTCAATAAATCTATAACGAACCCAAGCCCAATACCCAAAATTTGTTGCATTCAATCAACATTCAATTTGTTTAAAATTAATTGATATTAATTGAAAACACAAGTTGCGCCAAAACCAATCAAAGTATGATATTATTTTTATTTTTTTTTAGTAGTTTAAAAACGATTTCTTGAGCATAATATTGCTTTATTATTATTATCATTTTCTGATAAAAACCCAAACAGCTGTGAACGTGTTAAAGAAAAAGAGGAAAAACAAGTTTTTTCATTATAATCTTAATAAAGTGCTGATATATTGTGCATTACAAATATAAAACTCGCTTCCGCTGTTAAATCATACATTTTTCTTTATTTATGGCATTATCGATAATAAAAGTGATATGACAAATAAATCAAGTAAATGACATTATAAAATTTATATATGTATATAAAAATAATGTTTAAAAGTGTAATTAAGTTATAGCACACTTTAGTAGTTATTTTGAATTGAAATCTTTTAAAATTAATACTTTCCAAGAATTGAATTTTACGAAAATGGGAATTATAAAACACATTCCCAAATGTGAATTAGGTTTTGTAAACAATAAACTGTAAATATCCATGTAACTGTCACGTTTAAATATTGATGCATATGTAGTATATTATATACTTTAAACTTAAGTCATATAATATACAGAAACACTTGTGCTTAGGTCATGTTAATGTAAACACCGGCTGTTAAAATATATTGCAAAATCTCAATAATTAAACATTATGATGTTATACTATATATAATTATATAGAAGTATATTCACACAGTCGTGTGTGTGTATTTTCACAACAATGAAGCACACGCACTAAAAATATAAATATGTATGTTTGTTCAGGTTGCTCTGGTTGACAACAGATTTGCGAAATTTCTTGTGAAAGCATTCAAGATCAAGGCGATGAACGATCAAAACAAACTTTTGCTTAGAATTAGAGAGAAGATTTCTGTAGCCTGAACACGAGTACGACGACGATGACGATGACGCTGACAAAACCATTAATTTTTGGTTTTTTTGGCAAAATTAAAAAAAATATAATAAAAAATATTTACTTGGATACCGGGATCTCTTGACGCAATTGATTTAAATTATGCTTGACCATATTTTCTGCGCTCCATTGGCTGCACACGCCCTAAATGCAGTCTAGACCTGTTTTTTTTTTTTCGTTTTTTTGGGCAATAAAAATTACATATTTATGTACATATATTCCACAAATTTTATTCAAAACAAATATAAGCTAAATATAGAATATTGCTGAAAGATATATATTAATTTAAATGTTGGCTTTAAATTAAAAAAAAATTTAGAAAAATAAATTAAAATTTTTAAAACAGATGAAAGTTCAAATAAATATCTATATATTTATGGAGACTAGTGTAAAAACACGTGATATATATTAATTTACAGATATATATTAATTTAAATGTTGGTTTTAAATAAAAAATTAAAATTTGAAAAAATAAATTAAAATATCTAAAACAGATGAAAGTTCAAAAAATATCTATATATTTATGGAGACTAGTGTAAAAACACGTGATATATATTAATTTACAGATATATATTAATTTAAATGTTGGTTTTAAATAAAAGATTAAAATTTGGAAAAATTAATTAAAATAATTAAAACAGATGAAAGTACATAAAATATCTATATATTTATGAAAACTAGTGTAAAAACACGTGATTTTTGAAATTTCTACAAATCAATTGACTAAATATTTTTTTTTACAGTGTCATTTTATTTGCATTTTTTTAAGGTCTAGGCAAAAAAGTCGATAAAATTTATCTAATTTTTAGTAATATTGTGAGTCTAGGTACAATATAAAACAATATTCAGACTTATCAGACATTGACTTTATAGTTTAGCTATGACTAGCCAAAAAAAAAATAAAAAATTAAAATAAAAATTGATATGAACTACATAAGTGAATCAGCACAAAAAGTGGAAACAATTGTTTTCTATCTCAAAATATTTCCAAAAATAAAATATGCCTCCAATGCTGATGAATCATGAGTGCTAGCGACCCAAAATAAATTGTGAATACACAAAAACAAATACATATTCACGAATACTATTCAAATCAAGTGCGGAGGTCGTGCGTACGAGACCTGACAACTTCTTAGCTTATCAATGACAGTAGCCTGACGCTATTTCTTTACAGAGATAGTATAAAATATACATAAGAATATACATATATATAGTATACATATATGGCGACTGAACAATGCCATGTTATGTATATACATTATCGCACACAAGTAAAAGACAGAGCTAGTATAAAGGCAACCTTATCAGGCTGATAAAAGGAAAGTAAACGTGAGCGCCTCGTGGCCTCATAGGCCGACATAAGATTGCAATTATTTATACTATATGTAATGTGCAGATATTTTATGTTCTATTCCAAAAAAAATAAATTGAGATACTTTAATGTTTGCATCTTCTAATTGCAGCTACAATGACGAAACTAACAGATCGTCCGCCCGCTATTGTCGTCCCCAGGCGGTAACTTTGGCCTCCAAGGCCATGGTCAACAATGCATCCAACATGTTTGCCCAGGGACAACAGTTGCCCACAAAGACTGGCGGCACACCCCTGGGCGTTGGCAGTCGCTCTGGTCGCAGCTATTTGGAGCGCATGGCCTCCGCACCATCGCTCAATACACAGCCCAAATCATGCCTCAGTCGTAAATCCTGCCTGCAGAAATGCAACCAAAGTTCCAATACCAGCAACCAGGCTGCTGATCCCACGGAGAATGCCGATGTAACAGACAGCAGTTGCCACAATTCATTGGAGATCGATGGTGTACAAAGGTGAGTCTTTCTGGACTTGCATAAGGGCGTAACTCGAGTTTTTCCAGAGCAACCACAAACACCTCGGGGTCTCCGTTAGTTGGTCTCTTACCACAATTTGAACTACATTGTGGTTGGGTTTGTGGCTTGTTCAATAAGCCTGAAATTCAATCAGTTAAGTAGAAAGCGAGCCAAGAACTACAAGCTGTCTGAAATATCAATAAACTGTTTTAAATTCAAATATATAAGGGAAATTATCTCACAACCATACATATTTAGACACATTTTTATTGCATTCGAACCAAATTTGGCCAGTGTTCAAGTTAAAAAAAGCAAAATACCGCAATCTAAACATTTCTTTTGGCAGTTCCAACCATTTTTTTAGACGTCATAGCAAACACATGTCGTGATCATAAAATATAGTCGTACTATAGAAACTGCATACTACTTTAATTCATCAATATAATTATTTAAATATTTCAAGTGCTCAGTGCAGGTTTACAAATTAAAATGCTAAAATTTATCTTAAGATTTGGCCAATTTCTTAGCCAAAAAGCGCAAAACACGCCACTGTCTACAATATACTTATATATGTATAATATATAAAAATTTAAAAAAAGCCAAAACAAATTGAGACTGAAATTGGATTAAGTATAAAGACTTTAAAAACATGGCGCCATTATTTGCCTTTCTCTTTCTGTATGATATATACTATATAAGTATGTATATATTATAATCTTGAAACATTGCACAAAGCCAGCAAATGAAAGTGTTCTCTTATCATTTGGCATATATATATTTTTATAATATCGTAGAACACATCTAAACTGTTTTCGTTTAGGCTAAAAGCTTTCAACTGCACTTGAATTTGACATTTGAAAATAAATGCTTAAAAATACAAAATGGAAAGTGCAAAGTGAACATATATGTATCAGACATTAGCGCAAGTATATAATGCATTAGTAGTAATACTATTTTTAGTTAGCCAATGTCCAGACGTAGCAGTTGTCTACTAAAATCATCAAAAAGAAATAAATACATATAAAAATGTATATATTGCATAGTAATTATCAATGTATACCTGATAGACAAACATACACAAAAACAAACTGATGTACACACTGTAATTGCGTACACTTAGAGAAATTAGTACTATACACTCAAAAAAAAGTGTACATCCAATTGTGGAAAACTGACGTCAGTGGTTGGAAAAACAGGATAGAAAAAACTCTATAGAAATTTTTCTATGCCATGTGGATATTATTAACACAAAGTGGAGAAAACGTTGTAACTCTGGCAGATAAAATTTTCTGTTTTATTTATTTTATTTAATTATTTCGATAACTCGAGGAAACGTTTTCTACAAAACATGAAAAATAACTATAATTTTATGTCCATAATAAAAAAAACCCTTATTTTTTTAAATTTGAATAAAAAAATTACTTTACTTTGGTTAAAGAAATAAGTCAACATATTTTGTAAAAATTTATATTGAGCATAGAAAATTTTCTGCAGGTTAATGAATTTTATATTCATTTCATAGAACACCTGAATTTCATATTGTAGAAAATCCATACTTCCGATTATAAACCCATAATTTTTTTCGTTTATTCATATCATAGAAAATATATTCGTACTGTGGAAATTTTCACTTCTTTGTAGAGATTTATACTCTGTTTGTAGAATTTTATTTTATTTTTTTTATCGAAAGTGTTTCTATACTTAAAAAATTTCTTTTTTCTTAGTGTAAGGAATAATAATTCTTAAAGATTACAAATAGCTGAAATTAAATATATAAAAGTTTACAATTTATATAGTCAAAAAATTCTATATTTTTTTGTTTTATATTCTACAAATTATTTCTTAAAAATTCTCTGGTTTCCTTAAATCAGCAATTAACATATGCTGTCATATCATTAATCACAATCAGATGTCCTCAGAACAGTCTGTCACTCGGATATGTCGCACTTTTAATAACCCAACAAGATGTGAGACGATTTACCAGGTCACGCCAAGGCCATTAAATAGGCGACAACATTTTTCTGACTAAA
Source organism: Hirtodrosophila alboralis (assembly GCA_035043045.1). NCBI lineage: Eukaryota > Metazoa > Arthropoda > Insecta > Diptera > Drosophilidae > Hirtodrosophila > Hirtodrosophila alboralis. The sequence goes on along the minus strand of JAWNNH010000454.1, from coordinate 441,017 downwards.
CGCGTGATTATTATAATTTTTCATTTTTTTTTTTCGTGTGTTCGAAAATATTTCCACATTCAGTTTACTAAGTTGATGTATATAAATGTGTAAATATGTATGTAATATGTATATATACATAGACAGATTGTGCATGCATTCATCACGTGAGAGATTTGTAAGATTTTCTAAAATTTTGGCGCACACTCAAAAAGTAAATTTTGATTTTGATTTTGGGCTCGCCACAAATGTAATTTGCTAACTTATGAACACATAAGATCTATTTAAGATCAGAATTCTATTAATTAGTAGATGAAAAGGGGGAGAGGTGAAAAATAATATCAGATCTGTGAAAGTAGTATAATACAGACGGAACCACCTTGTCATAATTAAAAGCTATATACAAGGTTTTTTGTAAAGGTCAGTGGAATGACCATCATATGTCAAACACAATCTGTTGTAAAATATTTGACAAGGTCTTGGCACACTGGACTAGACATAAGGGTTGTTGACTCTACTAATCTATAGGAAATACAAGACTAGTGATAAGTTATAACACACTTTTTAGGGAAGGTTAAAACTAGATTGTGTTAATAAGCTGCTAGTAGTTTCATTATCATTTCAAGTTTCTACATTTTAAGAGACTTTTGTAATTCCTTCCTTTTGTAAACTTGTTTATTTCATATTGAACACACAAAAGTTAATGGATCTGTTAATTTTTTTTTATTCCCTGTTGTAAACCGGACTCAAACGAATTATGCATTTATTTTTTTTTGGGTAGTGCATATAAATGAGTGCAGTAAAAAAAAATAAAAAAATTTCAGAAAACAAGAAAGAAATGTTAACTCGTTTTGAGGCTTCCTCAAGCCAACGAGCTGGCCTATAAAATCAAATGCTGCTAGAGCAAAGACAATTTTGTTACAACAGTTGACACGTTCAACATATTTCGATAGCAGGAAAGTGCGTTAAGAAAAAAAAAAACGAGACCTGCTCTGAGACCCACTCGATAAGCAATCGTCCGACCAACCAGACAACAGCAACAAAATATATATAAAAACCTGTTGAAGAAAATGCAGCGACGATTGCACGCCTTCAATGCGTGATCATCGAATGTTGGCTGCCAGTTTAGACCAGCCGGCTGTTTGATATTGGCGTCGGTTAATAAACTGAGCCAACATAGCAATAGCCACAATTGTTGGGCGTATATAGAAAGTATACATACTATATATAGATAGCGATCGGTACATTTTGTTTGCAATTCATTTAAAACACAAACAAATAACCAAATGCTTTTGCGATACTAAATGTTCTGATATATTATATATAGAAGTGGGTTTGAACGGAGTTAATTAGCGTGCCTTTGTTTCATTATCGAGTTGCTGTTTTGGGGGTCTGTCGGACAGATTTTTAACTCTTTAGTCAGAATTTCTATTTTAGTTCTTGCAACAAGCCCCTAACAAGTTTTATAATTGCCTCATAAATCTTAATCTTATCACAGCAATCGGGCATTAATTTTTTTTTATTCTATTTTTATATTATTGTAAAGTGTGTAAATCTAGTATAATGCTTTGGAATATAGATTAAATAAGCTGATAATAAAAATAATATTTACAAGCATTTTATGTAATATATTAAAGTGCACAATTCCTTAAATATTATTTAAATGTTCATCAGGTTGCAAAAAGTTCACATTTGTTCTTTTTTCCGAATTTTAAAAAACGCATTTCGTGTTTATTTTTTTTTCTGTATACATTGTGGTATATATGCCTATATTTATATATTTCATTCCATACTTATTCAAATGGGCGTGTTTTATTTACATCAAAATATTGTGGGATTTCTTCGTCATATGCAAAAAAAAAAGAAGAAGAAGAAGAAGAAGAAGAAAAACAATAATAAAAATGAATCTGCAAATTACTAGACATCCTATAGTATATATGCACATACACTAAGAAAAAAGAAATATATATAGAAACACTTTCGATAAAAAAAATAAAATAAAATTCTACAAACAGAGTATAAATCTCTACAAAGAAGTGAAAATTTCCACAGTACGAATATATTTTCTATGATATGAATAAACGAAAAAAATTATGGGTTTATAATCGGAAGTATGGATTTTCTACAATATGAAATCCAGGTGTTCTATAAAATGAATATAAAATTCATTAACCTGCCGAAAATTTTCTATGCTCAATATAAATTTTTACAAAATATGTTGACTTATTTCTTTAAACAAAGTAAAGTAATTTTTTTTATTCAAATTTAAAAAAATAACGGATTTTTTTATTATGGACATAAAATTATAGATTTTTCCATGTTTTGTAGAAAAAGTTTCCTCGAGTTATCGAAATAATTAAATAAAATAAATAAAACAGAAAATTTTATCTGCCAGAGTTACAACATTTTCTTCACTTTGTGGTAATTAAATCTACAGGGCATAAAAAAATTTCTATGGCGCTATTTCTATCCTGTTTTTCCAAACACTGACGTCAGTTTTCCACAATTGGATGTACACTTTTTTTGAGTGTATGTACATATACACTCTCCCGATCATTATTGGTCGTATATTACTTGGCCTGAAAATGAAAATTGTATATGTCGACCAAAATAGATCCAAAATACACACATTCCCCACACACACATTGTTGGGGTGTATGAGCTCCCGAAATTATGACGCAAAAAAAGTCCAAGAAATTTCTTTAAAATAAAAAAAAATAAATAGAGATATAGTAGTAAAATAGACCGAAATAATGTGAATAGACCTCAACAAACTGTTTAAACAAGGCTGTACCATAAAATGTAATTAAATTAAATATAATAGCTCGAAAAAAAATGTTTAAATGCCAAATTACTGGCAATGGGCGGTGACAGCTTCCGATCTGTGCGATTCTCTGTGCAATTCTCTGGCAATTCTCTGGCAATTCAGATCAAAAGGTAACCAAATGTTGCCTAATATCTGTCAATTGACATTTTTGCACTTTTGTTTGTCAAATTTAAACATCATTTTGCCAAAAAATAAAGCATTCAAAAAAAAATTGCAATGGCGCAGTTTCAATATCAAATATAAACAAAACCATAAACTTTTAACATAAATATAGAAATCCTTAATGATGCTTGAGAACTCAATTTGTCTGTGTATGAGTGTTTGAGTGTGTTTGAGTGTGTTTGTGTGTGTGTGGGGGGTGGTGTGTCGAGTCATTTGAACTGATAAGGCCAGGTTCAAGGTTAATATACAGTCTATTTTAAATTTAGGCTCTCAATAAGTTAAGAATTCAGCAGAAAACAAAACAAAACATTTCTATAAAATTTATATTAATTTCTTTTTATTTTTTTATTCTATTTGCAGTAATTTGCGCAAAAAGCATGTGATCTTTGCTGATGATGAGGGCCTATCGCTAACAGAGGTTCGGGTCATGTCGGAACCCTCGAATGTGCCGCCCTATTGGAGCATGAAGTTTTTGGAACAAATTACACAGGGACTGGTCAGTCCGCATCCGCCAGATCAGTGGACTGTGGACTTTAAGCAGCCAGCATCCGATTATTTGACATTTAGGTATGTCGAATCGAATACATATCCAAACATAACTAATCTAAAACTTCCTCAACAGACAAAAGATTGAACGCGATTATGTTTCATTGGAGAATGTCATTGTCAAGGATGAGGAATCGATTGTGGTGGGCACAATTAAAGTTAGGAATGTCGACTTTCAAAAGGAAGTCATTGTGCGCACTACCTGGGACGATTGGAAGTGTCAACAGGACATATTTTGTACATTTGCCAGAGCCTATGGTCCTGCTACCTGTGCACACGTTGTCTTCGATACATTCTCATTTAAAATCACGCTTCCACCATCCTCCAAGCGCTTGGAGTTTTGCATATGCTATCGTTCAAATGAAAAGGAATACTGGGATAATAATGATGTAAGTTTCAATTAGTCAAATCTCTAATATATTGTATTTATGTATGATCTATTTACAGGGTAAAAACTATACCATCAGTAAACGTTCGCCCTTCTACTATAATGCCTTGTCACCCTATGATATGGGTCAGAATCGCAACTCCAGTCAGCAAATGCGATCCACGTTAACTGATGCTCTGTCCAAGGCACAAGAGCAGAATAACTGGAACCATGACACCAATACACCATATTGGTAAGGCAATAAGTGTCGAAAAGTAAAGCTACACACAGATCGTCTGTCTATTAGGGAAGGTCCTTTCGACTGTTCGACACTTCATAGCAACAGCAACAGCAATCTATCCTAAAATTGGCTCTAAGATATATACACATTATGCCAGTGGATGCCAAATCCCAATATAACATATAACTGATATTTAAGTAAAAAGGGGAGAGAACTCATCACTTTTAGCGTACTGTCTGGTACAAATCTATATGTGCCATTGACTTGAGGTTTTGAGGTACAATCAAACAGAAACTACTTTAAAATCTAAGAAAGAACGAGTTTTATAAAAACCAACTCAATTGAATTTAATGTTTATATATCTTAACATGCATATATCTATATAAATTGTATGTTAGATTGTGTAATGATATCAATTTTTCATTTTTATTGTGTATTTTTTGTTTTCCTGTCTGCCTGTGTGATTGTCTACAATATAACTGATATTAGTTTTAAAAACAAAAAATATATATATATTAAAAAAAAGGAAAAAAACAAACAACTAAAACGTGAGTTATCCTAGCAAACCATTGTTTCGAAATTATCTTCATATGCAAATAAAGAAACAGAAAATAAAAACAAGGAATTCTGAACGAATATATAACAATTTAGCCTTTAAGTTTTCCATATAAAATTTTTATAGATTTTTTAAAATTATTATTTTGGTTATTTGAAACTCTAAGACTGAAATGGCTTGTTATGGAAAAAACACAACCTGCAATACACTATAAAAACAAAAAAAAAAACAAAACAAATTATAATGCGAAACATCACAAAAAACAAAAGTTTAATGTCTCTTAATGTTTTTGTGAGTGTTAACCCGACTTTGAAACTTAACTTTAAGAGATTTGTACATAGAATACATATATATCATAAATCAGAAAATTGCCTGTTAAATACATTTATATACATATATAAACTATGTGTTTAGTTTTTAAATAATTAGCTGTAGTGCTTAGAGGTTATTTTGTTGTAAGTCTCGTCCCTTAAACAGAAAAGAAATTTTTATTTTCTTATCTACAACTCTATGATTATTTAGTTTTTAACAGAAGTCAATTTTAAATGAAATTATCATACTTTAATGAGCCCTTATATAAACTTTTTATGCTCATAATCAAGAAAATAAAAACAATTTTAATTAAAATATACTTATTTGTATGCTCTTTTATTTCTTATGATAATAAATTAAATTTGGAACTGGGTCTGGCTTTGAGTACTACATTTTACTAGACTTGTTAAAAAAAAAATAAATAATGTAATTAGAAAAAAATGGATAATCCCCATCCATAAGCGAACTTACCCACGAACTTCTTAAGGATATGGCACATGGTACCCGAGGGGTCAGGGGTACTTTTAATAATCTTAGTTTTTAAAGTATTGTTGCCCTGCTCGTGAAATTAGCCAGCGGCCCCGCGAGAACTTTAAGACGGACCTGAACCTATCACTTGTGAATCTTGGTATAGTATTGAATCTTCGTAGAGCATTGAAGACTACATAATACCAAGAAAGAAACGTCTATTCCTTATATAACCTTGCTATAGTCTCCTAAAATAATTGTCAATATTCTACCAATCACATCTTTGCCATTTAGATCTATATCAAGACTATTTTTATGCTGTTGCATAGTGTAATCTTTTTTCCATATTGTAGTTAATACTCTTTCTATACCCTCCCTTATAACGCTATTATATATCTCATTTGACTAATCTTCAGGCCTTTTAAGTATATTTTAGTATTTTCTGGTAACTATGACCCCTATAAGATATAGTAGTCTAATTTTTATAAAATTTGGTCAGATAGTCTACATCATAATAATAAATTGAAAAGTTGAATTTGGCTCTGATAATTTGAAAATCCAGTTTTTCATAGAACTAATTTTTCGGCCGATTGTTCCTATGTGAGCTATGGAAGTGGTCCGATTTTAATAAAACTTTGTCATGTCTATTAATCGATCAACACGCATCTGTGCCAAATTTTATCAAGATAGCACAAAAACAAATCTAAAGTTTCCAAAGAAACAGACGAACAGACAGAAAGTCGGAATCAGCTCGTCGTCTATATATATAAAAAAAAGGGTTTTGGAATTACGTATATAACAATTAATATCCAGTTGTAAAAATAAATATTCAGAACGATTCTATAGCTGCAGAGACAATAGTTTCAATTCCAGATTCCATAACATAGTGCTGACCTTGAAACAATATTGTCGGCAATGGCGCTTCTAAAACAAGTTTAAATTCACAGGTTATCTCATATTCGAGCTAACATTATATTACATTCATTATATATACAGTGCAGTAGGTTAATGCAAGTTACGTGTGCAGAACGGGGAATAAAATATTATTGATATACCGGTTTCCGTCAGTTTAGAAAGAAAAAAATCAATATTTTGTTTTATAATTTAATTTATTTAGTGTCTGGGAATAGTTCTGAGTTTTATTTTTTCTATGTGGCATTTAAATAGCGTATATCGTATTATTTGCATAATATCATATTCTCATTCCTTATATTCAACACTTATTATTTGAGGTAGGGGAAACAACATACAAATATACTTTCCAGTGTAAACTAAAACATATGCCGTCATACATATGTAGACGCAGGCATATGTGAACTTAGAATATAGTGCATACATATAAGCTTCAGATTGAAATACTTTAAATTGTTTATAGCTTAGTGTTTTAATAGAATGAAAATTGCTGTTTTAATAGATTAAAGAGAATGTATTTTTTGTAGAACAGTATAGATAGCAGTTATCTTGGAATGGACATTTGCTGTAGAAAGAAATGCACATCATCAAATGAAAGTTGAAAGCAAATATGGTATGTTAGTTTCGCCAACTCATTCAATCTGGTAGTGGTTGTTGTCGTCGCGGTTCTTGCAAGTCGCTTGATTTAAACTTAATTTATAGATCATTTGCAGCTTTTTTTGTTGGGTATTTGGATGTTAGCGAGAACTATTTATTTCTTCTCCAACTTGGCCTTCAGGCTGGCGGGCATCTCTGGTGGTGGTGGGCGGGGAATGCCCAAAGCAACCTTAACACCATCGTAAATGAACCATTGCAGGGCAGTGAGCGTACCGATCATAATGATACGTGGCGTCAAACCATTCCACATGCCCATGAAGCCCAGGGACCTGGCCACGCCCAAAGCGGTGGCACCCTTGGTCTGGTTTAGCTTGGAGACGACCACATCAGCGGGATGCGAGACAACGGCACAGAAGACGCCAGCAATGTAACCAGCGGCAAAAGTGACAACCAGCTGTTCACCCTTGCTGCAATCAGCGCGTGGCTTAGGTACAACATATCTATTTTAAAAAAACGAATACCCAATAATTAAATAATCGCAAGAAAATTAATGTTAGTTTAACTCACTTGTAGAGCAGCTCTACGGTACGCTCGAAGCAAGCGAACTTCATCATGGTGTATGGAATTTGACGCATCCACAATGGCACGAGACCCTTGTAGAAGGCATTGATGCCCTCATCCTTCAACATTTTGGGCACAGCCTCACGGAACGTATTGGCGAAGCCGGGCACAGTTTGTATCTTAACCTTGGCCGCCTCAAACGGTGCTAGCGCAACATCGGCAAACACTTCAGCCGAAGCCGAAGCAGCCAAATACAAGTAAGTGCGATACAAGAAGGCATTCTCCTCGCCCAGAATTTCGGCATACTTGACCTTGAACAGCTCATACAAACCGAACTTGCACAGACCCTGTAATCAATGTGATATCGTTACGTCGTTACAAAGATAATAAGGCTTATGTAAGCCTCGAGACACTCACCTGAGCCGAATAACCTATAAGCGTGGGGAACCAGCCCTTGGCCAGGCCTCTAGCGCCCTCCTCAGCAACGGTGACCTTAAAGCCATGGAACAGATTCTTATACTTGGCCTGATCAACCTGCAGACGGCACTTCACCAAATCCAATGGCACCACAAAGGTGTGCGTGGTACCACAGCTTAAAATGCCACCAATGCCGCACAGTGCAAAATACTTGTTACTGCCGAATTCGCAGGAATCTTTGCTAGACGATGGTGTTGCCGCTGCAGCAATTTCGCGTCCAATCACTGGGGAAGGATCGCTTTCAATCGCTGGCAAGGCTGAGGCCGCGATTGCAGGGTTTAACTTGCCATCATCGCACTGGACATTTGTAAATGGCGTTCTAAATGGTGAATTTCTGGCGGTTTGATACAATGATGAGAACATCTTGTTTATTATCTGGCGTCTTTTAATATGTTGTAGCTGCAAATATAAAGAGCACAAGTAGGTATGTAATTAGCACAAATTTATCTAATTTAATCAGCTGCTAGGCGATTACAAGTTTTCACTGTGAATGTTATGCACATTTGTAGGTTACATAATGCCGTGCACAGTGCTTATGTGAGGCATTTTACACCACTAAATATGTATATAACGCACTTACACAAAATGATGGAAACCAAAATTTGTGAAAAAAAAATGTATATCAATTTGGGCATGTGATTAGCTTCTCTTATGCAATTAAAAATATTATTTTACTTACGATACGGCCGTCCGTGGCGTGGCGAGCACTTGGATTCAAAGAATGAGCTGCAGACAGACCGCAAGCGGCAATCACAAAAATACCCAAAATGAGTAATTACAAAATACTAAATAAATTTTTAAATAAAAACATTAAAAAGAATAATATAGTTACTGTATTGATTTATAAACCTATAATTTTAAAACATGAAAGGAATTTTATAAATTTTGAATAATAAATTTAATTTTATTTAATTTTCACAAAAGAATTTAAAAGCCAGGACGGGGTTTTTTCTAAACAGACATTACGAGCAATACGGTAGCACTACGATTTTCATGTTCATCGCAATGAGCTCGATTTATTATCGATATATCGCAAATATCAATGTTCAAAATAAGTTAAATTATTGTTATTCATTCATTCAGTTCCATCAGTAATTTGGGCATCGGGCCAAATATATCCATCAAAATATAACAGCTATTTGTGAAGTGCGGCACTGTTCCGTAATTGTACTGTAGAGTACTTAATACACTAAATCCCTGACTATCGTTTTATCTAATAATTTGAGTCCCATTCCATTCTTGTTTATAGTTGATTCTAGTACCGTTCTCGTTCATCTAATTATTGTTCATTCTAGTCAATTGACTCACATTCTCGTTCATTGATTTGAATTAATATTTTATTAAATTTTGGGTGTTCGATAAATTGTTAAAGAGGTGTAAAAATAGATGTTTAAATTATAAAAGTTTCTGTTTTATTTTAATTTCAATAATTGTTTCTTACTGAATTAAAAATTTTATTAAATTTAAAAAAAATATTACAAATATTTAAACTTAGGGCATAGGAATGACTGAATAATTTTGGGATTCAAATCTGATAAACCAGATTGGTGCTCAAAAGACTAGAACGAATTAATTAAACAGCGTTATTAGGCGAAAAAATTAAGTTAACTTCTCACTAAAACCTCATTAAAAATCGGCGGAATGATTATTATTATTCCATTATTCGTCGATGTACTTAAAATTTATCGTTCTTTCAAACTATCAGTATTATAAAAATGGCCAGCACTGTATTGGTTAACAGCTGTTACATTAAAATTTTAGCAATTGTAAGGCTTAAATGAACAATTTTGGCGAACCAGTTCGCTCCGTCAATACAACATTATTCAATTTTCCGGCAACATACGTGTGCAACATTTGTATTTTGCTTGTGCTGTGAATAACTCACAGCGAAGAAGAAGAAGACTACCAGGAATATCTCACTTCATTTTAATAAGGAAACATGAATTAATTAACGGATTAATTAACACAAACAGTTACACGACCCAAACCTCGTTAGGCATACTCAACATCAAAGCACAAAATCATGGTAAGCAAAAGCACGAACGCAAAAAAATCTGCTCGTTATTATAACGTGCCCGGAAAAATGGAATGTGTGCATAATAATTGACCAAAAATAGAATTGACCCAAAAATAGTTATACATGAAAAATGCGCACGTTGCTTTCATATTTAATAGGTGTGCATGTGTGTTTTTATAGGCTGTATTGGGCGCTCAACTGGTTATCACCCTGGTTATGGTCAGCGTCATACAGAAGCTGAGTCCTCATTATTCATTTGCGAAATGGATACTCTGTCGCACCGGACTCTTTCGCTATTTGCATCCTACGGATGACGAACTACGCTCAAAGGCCGGCGTGCCCAAAGAGCGTCCTGCCAAAAGCAAACACAAGCAGCAGCAAAACGGACAGAGCAACGGCACAATATCGCAGCAATTTCACATACCTCGCAGCATTGAGGTGGAACTGGAGACGTTGCCAGTGCTGGAGCGTGATGTGGTGCATCTGCGTTACTTTACTGAATATCAATGGCTAGTGGACTTTAGCGTTTATGCGGGCATTGTGTATGTGTGCTCGGAGATATTTCACTACTTTTACCCGCTTAAACAGGAGATAAACTTGAGCATGGTGTGGTGTCTCCTGGTCATATTCTTTGCCCTGAAGCTGCTGTTTTCCCTGACTGTGCTGTACTTCCAGAGCGAGGAATCGATGGGGGAGCGTTCTATGGTGATAGTCGCTTGCCTGGTTTATTTACTAATTGCCATGATTGTGCTCATTGTTGACGAACGCATGCTGGAAACGGGACTGGAAGATGCGTATGCCAGCTTTAATGCAAGCGCCTCCAAATTTCTCACAGAACAGGGTCTGCCTTCATCGTGCGTTTAAGCGTGTTGTTTTGTGTAAACGGATTTAATTATTATATGCATATTTTTTGCAGCGGACCGGCCTCAAAAATTGTTGTCAAATTCTTTATAGCCCTGAGCTGTGGTGTGCTGGGCTCGCTCTTTACGTTTCCTGGCCTGAGAATGGCGAAAATGCATTGGGATTCGCTCAAATACTGCCGTGGCAATCGTTTTTTGCAAGTTTTACTAAATATCAGCTTTGTGATGCCCTTCATATTGGTCATTCTGTGGATAAGGCCTATTAGCCGAGACTATTTAACGGTGCGCGTTTTCGATGGCATGCAACATCCGCTGTAAGTAATCCAATAAACTCTCGAAATCACAGTACATTGATTGACATATACATATAATTATTCTCCCAAAACAGCTTGAAGCCCCACGTTTTTGAAACGCTGCGCTTCTCTTGGTGATCTTTGTAGTTATTATGCGCTTTGCACTAATGCCCCTCTATCTGCAATCATATCTAAACTTGGCCTATGACAAGATACTGGATCTACGCAAAGAAGCTGGACGCATTACCAATGTGGAGTTTCAAAAGAAGGCAAGCAGCGAAATAGATTGAGAAATCCTATATAATTAACATGATAATTACGCTCTCTCTTGCAGATATCTTCAATTTTCTACTATCTTTGTGTTGTGACCTTGCAGTTTGCCGCACCACTCATCTTGTGCCTCTATCTGACGCTCATGTATAAGAGCCTGGGTGGTTTTAGCTGGGCGGGCATCTTCAAAGAAGATGTTGTGCTGCAACATGAATGCTCCGCCGATGCGGAGCTATCCGCAACGCCAGATAATGCCATACTTGACTCTAACGCTGAGCAAGATTTCAATATTTTGGAATCCGCACAGTCACTACAGGCGTCATTTGCCAGTCTGAAAAATGTAAGATTGTAATTTAATTTTCTATGCGTATATATGCTCTATTTACAACATACACTATTTTAGGTGTTCTCTACGGAAGTGTATAAGGGCTTCCTGGGCTTTGCCACCTGGTGGAGCTACTTTACTCTCTTTGCAACCTCATCTCTGGGCATCGTCTACCAGTCCTATTTTAACAAGACATAAATGAAGCCATTAAACACACGCACTTACCAAATTCGCTCGGTACCAAAATGACCATCACCAATATATGTTAATCTTCATGTTTCCTTTTAATCACGTTGATATTGTTTTTTAGATAAAACTTAGCTACAACCTATTGATTTTGTCATGTATTGTAAATAATTCTAATTTAAATGAAATATTTACAAAGTATGTAGTAAAAAATTTTAAACAAGTAACTGTCACTTTCAATACTCCAGTGCTTAAATTCACAGATGGGCGGCTTATCGGTCGCTTAGGCACCTAAAATTATCGATGAATTCTTTGGAAGTTTCCAACACTGGGACAAATGGCAAATCTCGACGTTACTCAATAACAACACAACACTGGACAATTTGTAGGCTTGTGTCTAAAGACTACTTAATATATTTAGTTTGCTTGTGTGTTCCTGTCTATATAGTATTCAAGTGAAACTTGTTTATATTGCCGCAGAGCGATTCCTGGTAAAGTACTTACAGTCCGGGCAACAAGTAATGCCCATTGTTATTTTTGACGCAACAGGTAAGGCGTATTAATGTTTTCAACGCATCTTACTTTGTTGCAATTTACACACATACAAATGTATGTATATATGGTATTAAACAGGATTCTGCAAGACTATTTAAATATTCTATGTATGCACATATGCATATTTATATTTTCGCAAGAAAAACTTGTGACACCCTCACCCCTACAAGTCATTCGTACAAATGAATTTTTCAGATTGTAAGAAGCATATTAAAAATTATAATTGAAATTTTAAGTAGATGTTCATATATGTATATCTTAATAAACGAACAACCACAACAACCGCCTTTGCAAATGGACAAAAAATCTTCCAAAAAGAAACAAATATATATTTATGTATTGTATATTTTTATTTTATTGCAGTAGCTTGGAAAATACCGGAAAAATAACTTCCATTAACTTGACTAAAAACCTTGAATAAAAGAAGATAATAATAATGGACAAGTGGTAGGTTTAACTGCAACGCAATCGCTCTTAAGGCTTAATTGATTTCATTTATTTTTAAGGTTGGCACCCGCATTTAGCAATCTAACAACGGAATTTTCGGATTGTCGAATTATCGTGGACAATAAAACATTTGAGTGCCACAAAGTAATTTTAGCAAGTGCATCGGAATTTTTTAAGGGCATGTTCTTAAGTAATTTTAAGGAATCGGTCTCTGGAGAGATATACTTACAAAATGTTACGCCAGAGGTTTTCGAAAAGTTTCGTAAATATGTTTACACCTACAACGGGCATGTTCTTAACGAATATAGTACCGCTACTCTGATGGATCTATACGAGTGTGGTAATCAATGGCTTGTTCCGTCAATTATATGCGACTGTTTGAAATTGTTGACCGAACGTGCTCAGTCCATGACAGTGGATAATCTGATTGAACTTTATGAATTTGGTCATAATTTCGAAATCAAGGCACTTATCCTAGACGTTACATTTATTTTAATGTTAAAACATTCCGAGAAGTTGCTATGTGATAGAGCTCTTTTATTGGGCTCCGATGTGTTCCGTAATTACATTGCCAAAGTCGCCAAACAAAAACCAGAAATTGAACGTTATAAATTAATCGAAAAGTATGTGGAAATTAATGGATTCCTGGAGGATATAAATCCAAAGGATAATTCTGAAAATGATACCAACAATAAACTAGCCATTAACGATATTGACTTAAAAAGCTCACCAAACAATAATATAGAAAATCCCCGAAAGAATACAGTTGAAAGTAATACTGAATCAAAACCGGACTGTAAAAGGCCAGGAAACGAAAAGCTTAAATCCGAATATGTTAAATCTCTACTCAGAACCGTAGACTATACAAAAATGACTAGTAATGAATTCTACCAAGGACCTGGTAAATCTAAGTTGCTAACATACCAAGTAAAATATGAATTAATGTACAGCATTTCAAACAAAACTAGCACTAATACACAGCCTGTCACACCAATATTGATGAACAAGTCGTCAAATATTTTACATATTAAAAAATAAGAAATTCCAGTGTACTTAATTTGAACATGTTGAAAATAAAATTGTTTAAAACTAACCTTTTTATACACTTGAAAACGGCATTATAATTTTGCACCAAAATATATTGCACATTGAACGAGAAGTCGCCGACTAGCAAACTAGTCTTAGTTTTTTTTTTCTTGCCACGGATGCCTCTCTCAGCTACCATTGAAACCATCCAATCGACATTAAAAGTAAGCCTAAAGCATTTTATTAGAAATTAAATGAATTTAGTACTTAGTCAAAAGTAGAGTAAAATCCAGAGAATTTAAATAACATTAAATTAATAAGAATATATATGTGCGCATTTCTATTGCCTTTAATTTAAATTGAATATACCATTTATTAAACCTTAAAGGTTGCCTTTAAACCACTAACAAATCAAGAATAGTTTCATTCATGCTCGTACATATCCAATAAAATGCTCATACCAAAGTGACACGCTATAGATTAACAACATATTTTATATGAATATATATGCATTTATTAGAAATGCTTTTAAAGTCTGCAGTTTTTAGATTTTGGCAATGCCAATCACACCGCAGCCAATACGAGCTCCAGCATTTCCAGTTGTTTTGCTTAGCTCATGTCCGCCCTGGCCCAAATCATCGGGATCTGCGTGCACAACAACAGTGCGTCCAATGATGCTATTTTCACCAAACAGAGTGATCTGGCTATCACTGATGCTGACCGGAGTGGGTCCATTGCCATCGGCGGTTATGTTGCCCAAGTCACCCAAATGACGGTCCCCGTCAGTAGGTGCGCCATGCTCCTTCTTGTGGGGATTAAAGTGTGGTCCAGAGGACATGCAACCATTTGTGTTATCGCCGAATTCATGCACATGGAAGCCGTGCAGACCCTTCGTCAAACCAGTTACCTCTCCGGTTACTGTAACGGGGCTACCCTCGGCCTGTTAATGCGTAACAAAAAAGATAAGAGAAGAGTTTAAAAAAATACTGTAAAAGCACTTAATAATGATGCCAGCAAGCTGATAAGAAATAAGTGCGTATAATTATTACAAATGTATTTCGACAGGATTTACTTTTAAGCTAATAGAGGTCAAGTGCTTATTTACAGAACCTACAAGTCTGTGTCTATGTTAAACATAGAAAAATATAAACAAAAATGTGCTAGCTTTCAAATTATGGCCCTAATCTACACGTTAGAACTTTATATATATTTTTTTTTGATTGCCTTCCATCTTTATTATTATAATGTATTTGGAATATTTTCAAATTGGCATTGAATTGAAATTTTAGTTGATTTCTTTAGTTTCATAATTTGAATATATCAAACAAAAATGGGTTTCAGAAGATTAAAACGAACGACAACCATAATTAATAAACTTGAAATATTTATACAAATTAATTCGTTTATCAATCCTGAACTATTGAACCGTTCCTCAATTGAACTACTTCAACTGAACTCTAGCTCACACCTATTTAAGACATAAAATTAACGGAAGATAAGAATTTATAACGATTTTTCCCCCTATCTGTGCACACATATTTATATGTATATACTAAGTACGTTAGTATGCACATATGTATATGTCATTTTCATACATATGTATGTAGAAATGCGCAATGTTGTTGTGCTTATATAATTTTGCATTTGTTAAATGACACAGCACAAACAGCACAATTGAAATTCAAGTGCGGCTCGTTGCGGCGCAACAACAACAAGAGATACATACTTAATACTCATACAAGTATACACATACAAACATATGTATGTATGTGCATGTATTAATTCTTTGCGGTGAAGTGCGGTGCGGCCGGCTCTTTGACCTTAGTATTATATTTGTTGCGTTTTATATTTTTTGCCTTTTATAACTTGCAATCTAAGCTAACTCACCTCCTGTTCAAAGAAAACGGTGCCCTTGGCATCGCCATTGATAACGCAGACAGCTTTAACCACCATTTTTAAGTAAATTGATTCTGTGTAATAGCTGGGAATAATTGAATCAACAATTTTCTGTATTACTAGCTTGTCGAACGAACAGCGACTATGGAATGTTCACGAGTGGCTAAAAATATATCGGTGTGTCTATCGATAGTGACATTCACAGCGACATTGTTATCGATTAACTTTGAAGTCGTTGAAATAAAACTCCAACAAAAACAAATTACTTGGAAATGACAATTTAATAATATAGTTTTGATTTATTTTCACGTTAAGCAACACTTTATTTGTCAATAAAAAAAAAAACAAAGAAAAATTTTGCTAATAAGAGTAACACCTGAAATTTTTATGACTGCCGCCTGCTAACTCGGGAGTGACTGCTAATTAAAGTAAAAAATATAATTTATTTGATGCGATTTGATTACTTATCTTATCTAATACTAGCTTAACTACAACGGTAATATAAATACATTGAAAAGTGGCGCAACTACTCAGTATAACGATTAGAGGCATCATGAAATCCACAACCCAAAAATTGTCAAAGCTGCGCGAACTGATGCAACATGCCTGTGCAGTAGAGGCATGCGGAATAACTGCATACGTGGTTCCGTCGGATGACGCTCATCAGAGTGAATATCAGTGTCCGCATGACGAGAGACGAGCCTTCATTAGCGGCTTCACCGGATCGTCGGGCACTGCAGTTGTTACAAATGACAAAGCACTTTTGTGGACTGACGGTCGCTATTATCAGCAAGCCGAGAAGGAACTAGATCAAAACTGGACCCTGATGAGAGATGGCCTGTCAACAACGCCCTCAATTGGCTCGTGGCTGGGAACGAATCTGCCCAAGGGCAGTGCTGTGGGCGTAGATCCGCGTCTGTTTTCATTCCGTGTAGTGAAAACCATTGAGAAAGAACTCAACGCAGCCGATTGCAATTTGGTGGGCATTGAGCAAAATTTAATCGATAAAGTTTGGGGTGAAGATCAACCGGCACGCACTTCAAATAATATAATAACACTGAAGTTGGAATTTGCCGGAGAGACGATTGCCAAGAAATGGGAAAGTGTTCGTCAGCAAATGAAGCTGCAAAAAACAGGCGCTTTAATTGTAAGCGCTTTAGATGAGATAGCTTGGTTTTTAAACTTGCGTGGCACTGATATTGCCTACAATCCGGTATTTTTTGCCTATATGATTATTACATATGAAGATTTAGTGCTGTTCGTTGATTCGAGCAAACTGCCCAAGAACTTTGCTGAACATCAGCAGGAGAACAATGTTAAGATCTCAACTCGACCATATGAATCAATTGGCGAGGGCACATCCGATATTGTGGCAAAAAATAATGGAAAAATTTGGATTTCGCCCACGAGCAGCCTGTATTTAAATTCCCTACTTCCAAAAGCGTCGCGTCACCAGGAGATCACTCCAATTGCATTACTGAAAGCCATTAAAAATGAGACGGAGATTAATGGATTTGTCAACAGTCACATACGCGATGGTGTCGCATTGTGCCAGTACTTTGCCTGGCTCGAAGATGCCATAGGGAAAGGCGTGGATGTCGATGAGATATCTGGTGCTGACAAACTGGAAATGTTCCGTAAAACTAAAGACAATTATATGGGACTCAGCTTTGCCACAATTAGTTCATCGGGACCAAATGGCTCGGTTATTCACTACCATCCAGCAAAAGAGACTAATCGACCAATTAATGACAAAGAAATTTACTTATGTGACTCGGGCGCTCAATATTTGGATGGCACAACTGATGTGACCAGAACTTTCCACTTTGGCAAGCCCTCAGACTTTCAAATGGAAACCTATACACGTGTTCTCAAAGGTCAACTGACATTGGGCTCGACAATATTTCCAACAAAAGTCAAGGGACAAGTTTTGGACGTGCTGGCTAGAAAATCACTTTGGGATATTGGCCTAGACTATGGTCATGGAACTGGCCATGGCGTTGGACATTTCTTGAACGTGCACGAAGGTCCAATGGGCGTTGGCTTCCGCGTTATGCCCGACGATCCTGGCCTACAGGAAAATATGTTCATTTCTAACGAGCCCGGTTTCTATAAAGACGGAGAATTTGGTATACGCATCGAAGACATCGTACAAATTGTTCCAGCACAGCCCAAGCATAATTTTGCAAATCGCGGCGCCCTTACTTTCAAAACTATTACTATGTGTCCAAAACAAACCAAGATGGTCATCAAAGAGCTGCTTACCGCAGATGAGATAAAACTGCTCAACAGCTATCATCAGGTGGTTTGGGAAACACTTTCTCCACTGTTATCGCAGGACGCATTCACTTTGGCCTGGCTTAAAAAGGAAACCAAAGCCATATAGTTATCATATTAAATAAACATATATAAATACATATATATATATATATATATATATACAATGTTACGATTTATACATTTCTTATCTAAATAAAAATACATTTTTATTGCATATTTCAAACTGCTCCGAAATTAATGTACATATATACATACACATATGTTTTTATATTTCTTTGTTAGCCCAATAGACGCAGGGCTACCAAATTGTTGAATTTTTAAGTAACGTACTAAGAACTTAATTTGTGATCGATTTAAAATTTTTGTAGAACTAATAATCATATGGATAGTCTGGTTTTTTATTTAAAATGTAACTATAACTATCCTATTATACATACATGGATTTTTGAGGACGAATTTAGACTCTATTGAATTTATCGAAGTTCTTGACACGTTTTCTAACACTAATAATAGTCTCTGTGCTAAAAATCACACGCCTATATTATTCAAAGCATTCTGCCGGCATTCGTGATATTAGTTTTTTGCTTTCATACATTTTGTTTGCAGTTTAACAGTCACATTCACTCAACACTAAAGAATTTGGTCATTTCAATATTCTGAAAGCCTACTTTAAAAAATCATGAATAAGTGGTAAGCTAAAAAACCACAATGCAAGGTTTTATTGCGTTTTAACTATTCTCATTTTAAGGTTGTTAGAAGCTTCCCAAAATCTTTGTAGTGATGTCAACTTCACTGATTGCCGTATCATCGTGGACAATACAACATTTGAGTGTCACAAACTGATTCTAGCGAATGCTTCGGAATTTTTTAAGTGCATGTTCTTGGGTGATTTTAAGGAATCGTTATCTGAACAAATACAGTTGGAGGACGTCAACTCGCCGACATTCAAAGTATTTCGTGAATATCTTTATACTTTCGATCACAATATTATAGAGGGAAATAATAATCAAACAGTCATGGAGTTGTTTGCGTGCGGCAATCAATGGCTGGTACCATCCATATTAAGCGACTGTTTGAGCATATTGATTAAACGAGCTCAATCCATGAAGGTCGAAGAGCTGATTGACCTTTTTGAAATGGCACATAATTTCGAAAACAAGGATCTAATCAAAGTGACCACTTCGATCTTAACAACAAAACACTCCAAACAATTATTATGCGACAAAGTTCTTCAATAAAAGTCTGATACGTTTTTAAAATATATATCCATGGCTGCCAAATGCAAAAATGAATTTACACGCTACAAAATGGTTGAAAAATACTTGGAACTAAATGGATTCCTTGAAGATATTAATGGAACAGAAAATTTAATTTCGTTCAATAGCAAATCTTCACTGAAAGACGGCGACAGTTCCAATGGCAAGCGTATAGTACTTGAAGGTTCCGACAACAAGCGTACTTTAGTAGAGGGTGAAAAGTCTGCCGAAGGCAATTGTACACGAGAGGCTAAAGGTTCCGAATTAAATAATAGTGAAGGGGAATCCCAAGTAAAGAAAACAAAAAACTTGAATGATTCTGAATTTAAAAGTCTTGAAGACCAAAATCCAAAGCTCAAGTACATCATTGAATTACTTGAACAAATAAATGTTACTAAAATGAGTGGGGATGACTTCTACAATGGACCTGGTAAATCAAAATTCCTTACAATGGAATCAAAATATGAAATATTGTATATAATTCAATCTAGACAGATCACTAGTTTGAGTCAACTTCTTAAAATCGATAAAGAGCAGTTTAAATCCATATTAAACAAAAATATGAATGAATGCATTTGATTTTTTACTCTATATTTTCATATTTTATACTTATTATAGAATCTAATAATGTTGTATCTGGAAATAAAACAACAATTTGACATTTGCTTTTTTGTTTTAATACACAATTTGTCCAAACACTTAAATGGGATTTTCTTCATTATTAAGAAATAAAGTGCAATTGTTTTTCGATTTTTTTTTTTGTATGTTATACGTAGATGGTTTGCATTATTATGTATTTGTTGTATCCGTAAATTTGTAGATATTTATCATTTTGTAATATTTTGTATATACTTTATATATATGTATATATATATACACATATATATACATATACATACATATATATAAATATTTATAGATATATTTATATTTAAATCGATATAGGTAAATGTATGTAGATAGGTAATAATATTCATTCGCCTGTTTGTTTGTTACTTGTGTGGTTGGTTGCTTGGTTTTACCCCTATTTTCTCATTTCTCGCGCATTCGGTCACATAGCTATAACATCTTAAACATCATTACAATAATCAATCGTATATATTTCTATATATGTATATATATATTTATATATATATATATAAATAGATACATATATATATAATTTTTTTTGTTTTGTTTTTGCATTTCTTCGATTTAAATCTTAAAATTTATTATATGTACTTAGAGAGTAGCGTCATCGAGCATATTGAATTCGTCAGAGCTAAGGGTTAAATCGTAATTATGAGGGTTTTTCTTTTGGAAAAGTGTTTGCACGCCATTTAACCGTTGTACGGTCAACACTTAAAACACAATCTCACAGTTCTATTTATAAAACATTTCCGTATCAATTTTGGTTTGGTTTTTCATCTTTTGTTAATTTTTATAATTTCCGCATGGAGTTTAAGGTTGTTCTTCGGGGGATTGGCAAATTCAATATACAAGATGGAGATACTTTATTTTGTTTTTTGCTTTCTAGAAATTTTCCTTCATGTGGGCTTTGTTTTTGCATTTTGCTTGATTTCAAACGATTCCGACTTTCATCCACTGTGCTCACCACGCCACAACAGACATCCACAGCTGCGATTGATTCTCTGCGTATTATTATTTTCCTTTATGTTTCTGTTTTTGTATGCGCACGCATCAGAGCACTTCAGATACATATTTCGGACGTTTGGGAACGGTGGCATCCGATGTTACGCACTCCTCCTCGACCGCCTCCATGTGACCGCTATAATCGGTTGGCATCTCTTCATAGATAATCTCAGGATGCTGATGCTGTTGTTGCTGTTGCTGATGTAGCGTTGGTGGAGCCGGATGCGACACTGCCATTACATGATTACGCTTTAGCGCAATCAAAGCGCCCACACCGCCACCGCCGCCATCAGTGTGCGCCTGTTGCACAGTTACGCCGGTATTTTGATTTGTTACATAGTACGGACTACCACTGCTGCAACAAAAGTACAAATATAATACATTTTAATTTGACTCATTTAATATTTAATGCTCACTTGTATTGGTTGGAATTGTTGGCCACCGTTTGAGGCGGCTGCTGCTGCTGTTGTTGTTGTTGCTGGTGTGCAGTCTGGGAGTTGTAGATAATTTCTGTAATAGTAAGAATTTAACAATTATTATCAATAAGTTCAAACCTTAGAATATAACTTTAATAAACTAAGCCCGTCTAACTATTCGTCAAATAATAAACAAAGTAAATTAAGCGGTTAACAACCGCCCCAGTATGTAAGGTTATTATCGCAAATATAAAATATATATCAAATTAAGTATTTCTAGCTTTTATAAACACAGTCAACGGATAGGACTAAATCGTACGATTATAATAATATACACACTTCAACTATGTTTTACTACATGAATATTGAATTTTCTTCTTTAACGTTTAGCTATGTTTTATAACAAATTCGTTGTGAACTATTTTAGGTTTTCTATGTTTACCAGCATCGGCGGCGCGCTGCTCGAGAGACATGCCAGGTGAGCCAGGTGCCGATTGCAGCACAATGTCCTGAAGCGGTGAGCTCTCGCGTGAGTTATCTAAACAAAAAAAAAAAGCGATTCTTATTAGATTGATATTGTCATAAAATGTAGCCACTTAAATTACCCATATGACTGGGCGAGACGGGCGCCGAGCGTGGCATGCCGTAGGGCGGGCGGAAACCCTGGCTGCTACGCTGTCGTCGCTTCTTATAGCTGTGATCAATTAGCTTGGCGCCGCTGTCCGGATCTATGCGCCAAAAGGAGCCCTTGCCGGGCTCATCCTGTGAGCGCGCCACCTTTATAAAATATCTGCAAAATATGGACGTTGTCAATTTCAAAAAAAAAAAATTGTAAAAATGTTGAGCGCCTTACCTATTCAAACTGAGATTATGACGTATGGAATTCTGCCAGCCCTTGTTTGTCTCCTTGCGGTAGTACGGATAGTGCTTGACGATGAATGAATAAATGCCCGAGAGTGTCAGCTGCTTGTCTGGAGCGGCGGATATGGCCTGAACAATTAGCTGGGCGTAGCTATACGGCGGCTTCTCGTTGTGATTATAACTGGCTGTAGACGGTGTCTGGAATAGATCCTGCTGCAAAGTTCCATACAAAGAAGTCATTAAATATACAATATACAACTCGTATTGAATAAATCAATATAAATACTTACCGTATTGTTATTGCTATAATTGTTGTAGCTATTGGGCTGAGTCTGATGGAATCCCTGACGTGGACTAGCCGGACAACTGTTGGCAGCGCTTATCGTACCTGGAAGCAAAACAAAAAAAAAAAAATTAATAAAAATTAAATATATTATAGAGATACTACATTAATGTGATATATACAAAATAATCTACGCAGATATACATCTTTCATATCTTTTGAATTCGAACTTTTGATATTAGAATGTGTGGAAAAATTCTTTTTGAATTTTCTTTTTCTTTAGGATTGTGAATTCTTTCTTGTTTTTCTACATAAACAAAGCTTTCAATATTATAAACAATTTATGAAGGTTCGTTGATTTTATTGATGTTTTGCGCTATTAGAGATCACACACAAGGATGACATGGATCTTCCAAGTCGCTTGATGTTTGACTAGAACTTTTGTCAGTTGCTGCATTTAATTGTTTATCTTCATTTTTTCGACGCACACGCATCAGTTGTTGTGTAAAGTTCATTGCACAGATTATAATCGTCCAAGACATGATAAATGTTGCCTTAATGTTATTCGAGATTTCCAACTTAATAATTTTGATATTAGAAATAAAATTACTTTTGCTAAGCTGAGAAAAATATTTTAAAATTTAAAAACAAAGTCTAGTTGATCATTTTATAGAATAGATGATAAGTTCTTCCCTAGGGAATTATTTATATAAAAACTTTAAAACTGATTGACTACTTTTCGTTATTTCACGTGACATTTATATGAATTCTTTTAAAAATTCTTCCTTCTGGTTTTTCTATTGGTCTAACTCGATACCCATTAAAATTACATCGAATTAGAAAATCAAATACTTTATGGTATACAATTCAAATTCAAATTCCACTTGCCAGTTGGTGATAGATAAGGACTCTTCTGCTCCTTTTTGGGTATTGAAATTTTGAGCGGTGAGTAGATGGCAGCTCCATCGCCGCCACCAGGCAGTAGATGAGTCGCTGGAGGTGGCACACCTGGAAGCCGCTGCTGCTGCTGCTGTTGTTGCTGTTGCAAGGATGTGTGGTGTAGCGGGTGGTGTGGTGTGTGTGGGAGTGTGGGGTGGTGCGACGGCAGCTGTTGCTGCTGCTGTAAATGATGCGCTGGCTGCTGCTGCTGTTGGCTGTGATGCTGTGACGTCTGCAACGAATGCAGTTCGTCGCGAGGCGGCGGTGTTATAATAACATGCGCACCAGCCGGTCCAGCTCCTGCTGCTGCTGGACTGTTTACAACTGGCGCCGCATCTGGCGCAATGTCCGTCGGTGCAGTCACAAAGCTCTCGAACTCAATGCGTATCTCGGTGCTTGGAAATCGAAAGTAACAGCTGTGCCAAAGTAAAGGAAAAACCAAAATTAATAATTTTTTTTAACTTAATTTTAGTTAATCAAAATAATCAATGGTTACTATCGAATCTGCATGAATAATATTGAAATAAAATAATGTTTCAGTTCTAATCAGCAGAAATAATTATAAAAATATATTTTTATTAAAATTTTCAAATTCGTTTTTAGTCAAAACTTTGTTAAAAATATGAAAAAAATAAAATCATTTATATCGTATTAGCAAAATCAATAACTTTTAGGCTATAAACATAAAGTTTAACTGGTTTTTTAATTATCAATTATTTTTGCTATAAAACGACAGATGTATTCAGAAAAATGTCGAGTTGACAGCACTGATATTAGGATGGAATACATCGCCTCTATGGATGGATTATTACTAAATATAGCATTTAAAATATTGTATATATAGGTATTAATGAAATTGAATGTAACTTTATCGATAATATCGATAACTAATTGACTTCACACTTACCGTATCGGCAATCGGAGTGGATCCACATTGCGCCGCTGCAGAAACTCATCAACGAAAATGCCATTCTTGCTGAGGCACTGAACAAAGAACGCTCGCCGCTCGGCATCGAACAGAACTTGGAAATGTTTGCGGGATACCAAATTGTTCTCGGCAACATTGAAGTGCACCAGGGAGGTGGATGAATTGC
The DNA here is from genome assembly GCA_035043045.1 of Hirtodrosophila alboralis. Taxonomy (NCBI): domain Eukaryota; kingdom Metazoa; phylum Arthropoda; class Insecta; order Diptera; family Drosophilidae; genus Hirtodrosophila; species Hirtodrosophila alboralis. The sequence continues at coordinate 416,376 of JAWNNH010000454.1, read as the reverse complement.
GTCCAATCACAGTCACATCGTCGGTAATATGAAGTAGATCCTCATTGAAGCGCAGCACACCGTATGCATTAACGGGTGGGGAGCTCGAGTTGGTGGCGGCGGTGCCACTGGCAACGACGACTCCTCCATGTGGGTGGGCAGGTGGGTGGTTTGTTGAGTTGTTGTTGTTGTTACTTTGATTTTGATTGTTTGCCAATTCGGCGCTGCTGCTATTGTTATTCGTATTATTATTATTGTTGTTGTTGTTATTGTTTAACGCTGCGGCGGCGCCATGATGCAACTGCAGCATGTCCTTAGCTATGGCAACAGTTGCCGCGTCGGCGCCAGCGGCGGCTGCTGATGTTGCGGAGGTGGGTGTGTTTAAAACGGTATGTGCCGTTATAATGTGATTGTTGTTGTTGTTGTTTGTATTATTATAATTAGTGTTGTTGCTGCTTATATTGCTGGTTGTTGCTAGTGTTGTGCTTGTTGTTGTTGCTGTTGTAGTGGCGGCCATTGAGAGGTATCCACTTGCACACTCTGCCTGATATTGTGTTTTGTTGCTGTTATTGTTGTTGTAGTTTAACTGAAAATTATCCACAATATTTATTATTATTCTATTTTTGCAAATCAACAAGAAAATAATGCACTAGTGTGCACACACACACACACACACACACACACACACATATTCACACAATATTGTTTTTGTTTATTTTGTTTTCATTTTTTATTCGTTTCTTTTGGTTTTTCTTTGGTTATTTTTCTGTATGCGGGGCGCGCTAAAAGTTTATCGCAAATAAAACTAACAACAAAGCGCGTGTGTTGCTCACCCATCCAATAACAAAAAACAATTAAGTAATTAATTTATTTGTGCAACTTTTCTCTTATGCGTGTGTGCTTTGGAAGGAATATTATGCTCAAGGTTTTTCGTCAGCAAAAGAAGACAAAATATATATTTTCCAAATATACATACCTATATATGTACATACATATGTATGTACATACAATCCTCACTCTCGTCTCCTTCTACTTTGCAGAGAGAACGACATATGTATGTATGTACATAAAAACACATGTACTTACATTTCGTTTCTTTTTCAGTTTTTGCTTTGCTTATGTTTTGCTACCATAGCCGTTCACACAGGCACACACTTGCATAAATAAAAGCACACATGCACAGCACATACACACACACACATGCATATAAACCCGTACTCGCACTCGGCAACAAGCAAAAACAAAAACAACTGTCCCAACAACAACAATAAAAACAATAATAACACTACTACTACTACGTTGCGGCACTACGTGAGTAAGTAAACGAAAACAGACACACACCCATACATACATACATTTATAGCAAAACACAATACGTTTTGGGGAGAGAGGCGTTGCGCGCGCGTGCGCTCACTCTTTTTTGCGGCATCAGTTTGCCCGGGCAGCAGGAGCCGAAAAGAAGAGAGAGAGAGAGAGAGAACATCAAGCCCCCTTCCATACAGTCATACAGTTCTCAGTTGGAGCAGCTGCCGGCGCAAAAGCCACAAAACAAATAAAGCTCCACAGCGGCGATTTGGCTTCAAGTTAAAATTGAAATGTGTATTTCTATTGTGCAACGCGCGAGCAGCGTGTTCACTGCAGCCATCAGCACTCTGTTTACGCTTGACAGTTTGCCGATTCTCAATCTGCCAGTGTTGCCAACTGCTCGAAATTATTAAAACGTGCTTATATTCATACATATGTTCATCCGTTCATATAAATGATGTATAACATACTTGTTTGTATTCCTGAGTAAAAATGCAGACAATTATAAGAATTCAAAATATACATGATTTTTTCTTCTTACGATCGGTTACTGCACATTTGTTTTTATTTAAAAATTTGTTCTAAACTTTTGGTTTAATCGATAGTATCGATAATATTATGTACATGCTTTTCCTAATATCATGAATAATTTATATTTTACTTTTTATTTCAATTTTTTATATTTTTTCTTAAGAGTAAAACACATTTGTTAAAGAAACTAACCCTCTCGATACCGATTGCGTTCGTTCCTGATTATCAAAACTATCGAATCTATCTACCTAACTATAAATGCTTAGATAACAATTTTTTTTTTATTCAATTTGTCAATATAGTTGGTTCCATTTGTAAAGAAACTTTAAAAATTAAAGTACTTCTAAATAGTGAAAATCAGATTATATTTCTGAGAAATCTACAATGATGATTTTTGTATATAATATTTAATTTGTTCTTACATCCATATATTGTAGCATTTTACATAACTAACATAATATTTAATAAATAACTAAATTCCTCATTATCTTATGAATGTCGATTTTAAACAGAAAAGCAAATAAGTTCATAAATAAATTAATAATTAAATATACACACATATATGTATGTATATGAAAAATTATTGTATTATTAATGATCAGTCAATATTTGTTAAAATCAAAAAAAAAAAAATAAATAATAATTCGAGATCAATTGGAAATATTTGCCAATAGGCACATTCAGCTTAGTTGGCAACACTGTAATAGCTCACTCATTTTTTTATTTGCTTTTTGGCTCGAGGAGACAATCATCATATGAATGTATGTACGTACATATAAATGGCTGGATGTATGCACATACAAACATATGTACATACACATGTCACACTGAGCAGCCCCCTAGACCCCCACATGGCTCCCATTCAATCGATCGAGCTTGCATGCGCCAACATGCAAAATGAAACCAAAATGAAATTAACGAAAACAATGTATGTAAATAAAAAATGCTTTAAAAATAAATACAACAAAACGCAAACACGCAGCCACATCTACACGCATACACACACATCCATACATATATATACACTCATGCACACATACACAAGTATGTACGTCGTTAGGTCACTGCTACGCTGCTGCTGCTTCGCATCAGCAAAACAGAAACACAATAAATAAATAAAAACACCAAAATATACACACAGACACAAACGCAAGAGCGCGCGCATATACATACATAAACAAGCACTAACACGCGCGTACATACGAATTTATGTAGATATATTGAAAATGCGTAAAAATGCCGCTCGTTGATTTTTTCAGCTAGCAACGAAGCCGAAAAAAAATCAAAAACAAACGACGTCGGCGCGACTCCACCTGCTTGCATATACATATATACACACATGCATATGTACATGCAAAGATACATACATATATATGCATGTGAAAAATGTAAATATGTCGTGTTTGTCTCACTCATTGCGACGACTTCGGACAAAAGGACAGACAAAAAAAAGCGTAAACATAGAAAAAGCACACTTTTCACAACGTACGCTATACGTACATCATACAGACATAAATACGTACATATGTATATACCTACATACGTATATATATTTATATATACATAAGTTGCTCGTTGGTTGGCGATTGCGTAAACTTGCCGCCCGCTTTTTTTCCACCTAACACCAAAATCTGTACACACAGTTAAGGGTACACGCACACACACAGTCAATCATAAACATTTACATATATACATACTTGTGTACATCACTTGAGCATGTTCCAAAATAACAAATACATTTTATTTACATACATACATATGTATGTATATTACACTATAGCTCTTTTAATTATCTACCAATATTTATAAATACGTACTAATGTTTGTTGTTACATTTGCGTTTTGAGCTTGATTATCAAATTTAAGTGTTTTTGTTTTTCGCTTTTTATTATTATTTCGCTTTGGCAATATTTTGTTTTTGCGTTTTCTATTTTTTGCACAGAAAATTTAGCACACAACACGTTTTTTCATGCAGTTCGTCGTTCGCCACTGAGCGTACATATGTGTGTGTATATGTTTGTGCCTGTGTGCGCGAGTGTGTATCAACAGCATGTTTGTGTGTGTATATTATTTTTCTTTCTATCGGCTCGTTCGCCTTGTTTATTATTATTGATGTGAATATTTTTTCGTACCTTTTTTTACTGCCGTTTTTGCTGTGAATTGAATGCAATTTGCTTGAAACTTCTTAATACCATAAATTTAGGCTTATTATAAACGTAATTTGTGCACTTTTTACAAATTTTAATGCGGTTTTTTCAATTCTTATTTGCTAGCAGCGCGCTCCGCAGCAGCTGCCCACACGACGTGACGATAACGATAAAGAAAGAAGCATATTCTCTCCAGCCCTGGTCACAACTCTTTTCCAACTAATTTTCGCCAGCTATCATCGAGTCTGGTCTCACTTACGCAACAGCTGCTCATAACAGACACACGAGAATTCTGTTAAGCAGAAGATTTTGTAACACCATTTTAAGTATTTTTATATTTTAAAACATTTTCTCTGTGAAAAATGCAAAGTCTTACACGTCTGCTGGTCAATTGCACATTGACGCCGCAGCCACAACGCGGAGTCTTGTCGGCGCTGCAACTGCAGCTACGCACCAAAACAAAGATCGTAGAGAAACCCAAACCGGGTGCTGGTCAACAATTCCGGCGTGTTGTTCATTTTCCGGATAACTATACAATTGAACCATTAAGAATTACACATCTCGCTGGCCGCGATCCAGTCTCAGGTCGTTTGGTGGCCAAGGGCATCGGCGGCGGCATCAAGCAGCAATATCGATGGATCAAATGGGTGCGGGATGGTCCCAGCGAGGGGGCGCCACAGGAGGAGCGCGTGGTGGAGCTGCTACGCGATGGATGTCGCACAGCCAAAGTGGCTCTAGTCGCTGTCGGTGACGAGCTCAAATACATCCTGGCCACAGAGAATATGCGTGAGGGCGATATATTGAAAACATCGCGGGTTATACCTCGCATACCGGGTGGGTACTAATCAGCTATGCGCATTTAGCTATTTTAACGTCAAATAGGATAAAGCCAATAAGAAAATAAAGCCTACTAAGGAGGAACGAATATTAAATACACTTGCAGATATATGTTAAATAAACTGCAGAGAATTAAAAAAAAGTAAATTATTATGTAACATAAGTTTAGATTCTTTGGACATTTTGAGCTTTTAAAAACAAAAGTTATTTTAAATTGTTCTATCGTAAGACTTAACTCTTTCTTTTGTGTTTAGAGTTAAAAACGATTTAATCTTTCAACTCTAAATATTCTCAAAATAACGAAAGCAAACTTACCTGAGTATTATAAAATTGTATCAAAATCGAATCAGTATATAGTTCTTTCTTGTTTTACAGAAATTAAATAATTTGGTGTTATTATAGTTATTGCGACAAAAAAGAAATTTTTTGAATATTAAGAAAAGATTAGAAAAATTTTAAGTGCTTAGTTTAGCACCTAAAACAGATATTAGATAGTTTACTTTACTTTACTTTTTTCCCAATTTATATATATATTTATATAAATACTTTCGAATACGAAACCAAATATTTTTTTTTCTACCTCATCATTGGCTTAACTATTAAAAAAGAAAGAAAATTTGTATACCATCAATTGCATCCAAGAATGCTGTTTTGGATATGAAATAGTGCTATCAAAAGATTTTTTTACACGATATCAAAACTCAAAATTCTAACACACTTTGCAGTGCGCCCCAATGACGGCGATGCCTATCCGCTGGGCGCCTTGCCCGTGGGAACTCGAATCCATTGCCTGGAGAAGAATCCCGGACAGCCCTGCCATTTAATACACGCCGCTGGCACCTTTGGCACCATATTGCGCAAGTTCGATGACAAGGTTGTGGTGCAGCTTCCCTCGAAGCGAGAGTTTGCCTTTGATCGCAGCTGCATGGCCACCGTGGGCCGACTATCCAACATTGAGCACAACAAGGAGCATGTGGGCAGTGCACAGCGCATGCGCGAGATGGGCAATCGGCCGCGCTCGGGCCTGTGGAAACGCAAAGAGGGAAAACACGGACGTAAAATACGCAAATTGCCACCCATGACAACAATAGCGCCACCTCCACTGCGCAAGGAGCAGGAAATAAAGCTGACGTTGAATTTGTAAATTGATTTTTTCTGTTTCTGTTTTCTATTTCTATGAGCCATGATGTGCAACATTAAACAACTAAAGCGTTTGCTTGCTATTTGCGCGTTTTCTTCATGGAAAAGCCAGTGCCATGGAAGCTGTCCGTATCGGAGCCGGCCTCGCCAGTAGCCTCGGCATCATCTTGGGCCCGATCGCTAATGGGCCTGATGCTGCGATCGAATCGCAAAAGACCAAACTGGAATTCATAATCGGGTACACCTCGCGGCAATGCCTTCTTAAGTACTGGCGTCTCCAGTTGGCTGTCCTTTTTCTTTTTGCCATCCAGACGGACACCGGAACCCATGAATGTCTCTACCACCTCCTCGAGCACAGCGCCGCCGGCGGCTGCCTCATTGGCGCCAGCTGCTTGGCCGCCAGATTGTGTCGCCGGCTGGTGATCATTGTGTTCCTTATAGCCCACTGGCGCCTCGAATTCCACATTCATGTCGCATTCAATAATGCTAACTGCATTGCCCGGCCGCGTTTCTAATACGCACAGCTCGTAGACCTTTTTGTTATACTTAATGGCAATAACATCGCCCTTGGTCAGGCACGCAAAATTTCGGAGCGCATTCTCGAGTACTGCCTTGGGATTTGTAATGTCTAGAAAATCGGTGCTGTGCGGCTGAAACTTTGAGAAGGTGGCCACCTGCAATGAGACGCTCTCAATGTTCAATATGTCACCCTCCTCCAGCAGCAGATTGTCCATCATCCAGTAGGGCAAATAGCATTTACCCTCATCTGCCACAAACTCCAGGACGCCAGCGTGGGATGCGCGAGCTTTTTTCTTGTTTGTCAATTTGAAGAGCATCGGATATTCGACGTTCAGGCGTGTGAGCGTGTCCAGTGCCGAAGGTGGCATTATAACTGTGGGTCAACACAAATGTTTTTGCTATTATAATTGGTTATTTCTTGAGCTTTTCATATTACGCACTTTTTCCGCCTTTTTCCACATCGGAGCGCTCATTGCCCGGTAACATAGAAACGGAAAAACATTTATAGGTGGCCTGAAAGCTGCGTCCGCCGTCTGGAAACATCATATTGAAGCCACTGAAGTGGAACATGGCGACTTAGTTTGCTGTGCACAATCACAACTATTTAATTTTTTTTGTAAATTTTCAACGTTTTTGTAATGTCACGATTGTTTTTGTTGTGAATATAGAGAAGAAAAAAACAAAAGCTGTAGCAGAGATGTTAATGTTAAAGTAATGTTAAGAAGTTAATGTAAAGAGCGGCGGCAAATTTAAAAGCCAGGCAACAATGTTGTGATTTTTAATTTACCTCAGGTCATTAGTTAAATAATATGCAACTATATAAAGTAACCAAATTTTTTGTAAGGTTTGTATTATACATAAAATAAAATATATAATTAAATATACAAAAATATCGATATATACTTGGTAATCGATATATTGATAAGTGGAGCATTCTGTTAAACGGAGGAGTTCGTCTGTTATGTTATACTCGATAACATTGGCAGGATTTTGTGGTATCGATAGTTGCAATTATCGTCGTCCCCAGCAAGCCGGTGGTCGTAGTTTGTGCGCGCGCGTTCATCACGCTTCAATTTTTCAACAAATTAATTGTGATTTGAAAAAGTGTTGCTGTTCAAGTGAGTACTATTATTATATTGCTTCGTTTATTCAAAACATATGCAACAAATTTGATAATAAATAATAATATTTTGATTTCAAACTATGCAAAGCAGTCAAAAATGTGTGTGTGTATGTGTAGGTGGGTGTATGTGAATATTCTAATGTGTATCCTGGCGTAGTCCTGCTGGCGCCGCGTGTTTTTTCGCCAGCCCGCGTGTCCACATCTGAGTGTGTGTGTATGTGTGGGAGTCTGCATGTATGTGTGTGTGTGCGATTATAGACGTATATATTTGCCAATATTTTTCATCATGTTTGAAACATTTCTCGCAACAACAAACGCATTTTGTTTGCCTCGAAAAATCAATAAATTATAGAAATTGATTGACGCAGTCCCGAAAAAAGGGCTTGCGTAGAAATCAAAATGAAATTTAAAAAGTTTATATGCATGTGTGTAATTCACATTGGTACAGTTATGAAAACGGAGTGTCCTTTCAAGCAGAGGCAGGCAAAGGCAGCATTCAGAGCAGCACATATATGTATACAAAGGGCTTACAGTTTGACATGAATTGTGGGTTGTGCAGCTGTTTTCAAGTTTGTTGTTGTTGTGGCTTCATTGTTGCGTCGCAGCTGCTGCTGCTGTAACAACAACACGCCGCACACTCAATTTGCCGCAAAAGTGCAGAGAAACAAAAATACACAAAAAAAAAAATGTTGCCCTCTCTATCTTTCTCGCTTTTTCTAGGCGTTCCAATCAGACGGATTTCGCTGGGTTGCTAAATTGTTGGTCATCCCTAGGTACCACCCCACCCTTCTGTAACCAAAATGATTCACGAGCGCCTCTGCGTCTCGGGATTTTCTCATCAAATTGTGAAATTGTAAATTTTGTTGCTGCTTCTTCTTGACTTTTCTTATAAATACTCGCACGTACATATGTACATATATCCAAAACGAAGCAGCGAAAACTTTAGCGGTATTTTATACACTTTAAAACTATAAAAAGCACGAAATATATATTAGTGTACATTGTACATATGTTATAGATCTCTCAGGCGACAAACATGCGGCTTTTATTCAAGTTCTTTGCGGGATGCTGTTCTACAGTACATGCCAAACTGTTTTGCTTGGATTTTAAAGCGCTCGCTACGCATAAACACACATACATACATACAAACATACATGCATACAAAAATATTTCAAATTCATTTCCTCGCAGTTACGTCAAATAGAAATATGTATGTATGTATGCGTGTGTGTGTCTTCATAAATATATACATACATATTTACGCAATTGCAAACAAGCAATAATTTCTGCACGTATGATATCATACGTAAACAAATATGTACATATGTATATTGGCATCAGCAACCAACCCCCCTCAAGGTCGCTGGCATAGACAAAGGGCTGTCGGTGTGGCGAGGAGGGGTTACACACTCTATTTCAATTTCTCTTGCAACTGACAGCGCTGCTTAAACTGTCAAACAGAGTACAGTTAACATTTGTTATGCGCCACCCTCCCGCCCTCTCCCTTTAATGATTTGGATCTATCTGGATATCGCTTGCCTCCTTTTCTTATTGGTTTTCCTCTTTCTTATTTCTCTTGTTTCGCTTCACCTGCACTTTCGTTGTTGCCAGGCTGCTGCTTTGACTCTTTTTGTCTACATACATACATATGTAGATTAGGCGTGTATGTGTATGTGTGAGAGAGTACCAATAAGAAGTTTGAACACGTTGTGACGTCTCTTTGTTTTTGTTGTTGGTTTTGATTTGCTTTTGTTGTAATTCTTGTTGTTTGTCGCCTCGTTTTGCACACGATTTCATATTAGACGATTAAAAAATAAATAAATACCCTTACCAACTATCGAAATGACGTACAGTACACGCTCGATAGAAAAACAAAACTTTTCACAATATAAACTATTCACTTTAAGAGACAAACTTTTTACACTGTGTATCTAATAAAATTCGGTAAAGAGCAATAACTGAACAGGCAAAAAGAGGCATCTCCGATCATATGTAAAAAGTACATACATATATATACAGTTGCGGTCAAAATAATAGTAGTGCGTGTAATGCAATTCAAAAAACTCAAAATTAAAGGACTTTTAATTTATCAAAATTTTTAGTTTATTTTTTTTTATAGAACGTAAATATATTGTTAATCCATCTGAGATACGAAAATTAGTTAACAGTTATTATTTTTAGGTTTTGAATTTTTTTTCCTGTAATAGCCTGAAAATGATGAACAAATTCAAATATTTTAATGGTAAAAACGATCTTGAACTTATTTTTTTTTTATTTAAAAGTTTAGATATGTGAAAGGCATTTAATTATTAACAAATTTAATTATTTGTCATTAAGCCTTTCTTGTGAAATACCGCCTTACAATGACGGAACCTGAAGTTCACAAGGTTTTGGTATCGTTTTGGAGGTATTGATTTCCAGGTGCTCTTAACGATCTCCCAAAGATGATTATTTAATGCTAATATTTTCACCGGCTCAAATTTAGGGTGGATCACGAAAAAGCGGAGAATCTCAAAAATGAAAAAAACTTTTATGTCCTAATGATACTTTTTCATAAAAGCTAATTCAACACTATGATCTGACAAAGTCAGAAAATAAAAGTTCAAATGTACCTACGAAATATCAATGTTTTAATTTTATGTCTGGCGGCACTACTATTATTTTGACCGCAGCTGTATATTTTTATTGATTCTAATAGCTGAGTCGATCAAGCCAAATTTTGTATGTTGGGTTCGTCTATACCACACACAGATCCCGTACAGTGGACGCTCACAAATTAGTACCACCAGTAATTAGAATTTACAGAAATAAGAATTTAGGTTTGTAATACATTAAGCGCTCTAAAATTAGAATTGTAAATTTAAATTTCGGAGCATAAATTTGTTTTCAACTAAGCATAAGGAATAATGAATCTTCTGGCTCTCCGTAACGACGTTGTTGTTTTAAATTTAACTAATATATGTAAAGTAAAGATTACTTGTGAAGTTGGTGATTGAGCCTAGTCTATTTTATGGATTAATTTCTTATCTTTGAATATAATCGTAATTATCTTTAGTTTTTTACTAAATACATATCGATTTTTTATTTTTAACTTGAAAAATATATTTAATGTAATTGAAGTACATTTTTATGTTTTGTTTTGTTGCATCTATTTTTGATTTATATATTTTTAACTAGAAAAGTTTAATTGTAGGTTTTTGGAGTAAGTTTACTCCATTTTTTTTTATTTACATACACAAAAAAAAAAAAAACGTTCAGAAATTTGAATTACCTTAAGAAAGAACCAAGTGCAAATTTGAATAAAAAAATTACTTTACTTTGGTTAAAGAAATAAGTCAACATATTTTGTAAAAATTTATATTCAGCATAGAAAATTTTCTGCAGGTTAATGAATTTTCTATTCATTTCATAGAACACCCTGGATTTCATATTGTAGAAATATCAGCATTACTTTCAGATTATAAACCTTCATAATTTTTTTCGTTTATTCATATCATAGAAAATATATTCGGTACTGATGGAAATATATTCACTTCTTTGTAGAGATTTATACTCTGTTTGTAGAATTTTATTTTATTTTTTGTTATCGACAGTGTTTCTATACTTAAGAAAATTTCTTTTTTCTTAGTGTGGTACCAAAAAAAAAAAAAAACTAAAACCATTATTTAACAACGAATTATGTGTGCTGCAATATTTGCTTATTTTTTTTATTTTTACATATTGATTAACTGCCCAATAAATATGGTTTGAGTAAATGGTAATTTGTTATTTTGCAATTACTTTGAACTTCTATTCGATGCTCACTGAAAAGTTGCCACCTAATTGAATCGGCCTGTTGTTGTCGTTGTTGTTGTTGTTGTGTTTGTTGCACGTGTTTGTTAATTACTTTGTTGTTGCATAGACAGTTTAGCTTAGACATACAACAAAGCATTTTCCATTGTCATATTATTGATTTAAATGGAAATTACTGCGCCTCCGCTTCGTTACAGCTTGACAGTGACTGGCTTTACGTATTTAACCTGTTTTATTTTGATTAAAAAGGTTTCGCAAAAAACTAACCAATCAAGCCACATGACCTTGAACTTGCCACAACCACTGCAACCACCATTTAAATCAGAAACCACCCCAAAATAATATCAAGTGTTGCCATATTGAAGGCGTTACTGGTTTTTATATATTTTCTTTATTGGTATACGTTCGGTTCCTGAATGTCCTTGATAGAATGCAGCAAATTAAATCAATATACGCGAATTAAATGCAACTTTCAATTTTCAATGTCAAGGTTTTCGGTGACGACAACAATACATCCTCCTTCTCCTTCTCCTCTCACCTATCAATCCCATTATGCCAATTATTCCAGACATGCAATGCAAAACTATGCGATGTCTTCTATATGGCCTACAATTCTGCGATTATTATAATTGCACAGATACGACTATGAATGTTTTACGTCATACATAGTACGGTGGAACTGACCGAATATATAATATATATATATAACTCTGATGTGGCACCGATCGGTCAAAGAAATATTCAAAAACTTTATTGTTTTTTTTTTTGTCTGTCTAAATTTGATAAAAGTCGAATATCTATATCATTTAATTTAAAATATTCATTATTTCTTGTTTTTTTGTTGAATTTTTGATCTTAAATAACACTGATAACCCTATATCTATATATAAAAAAATTTAACCAAAAAAATTGTATAAATTTTCATCAATTGAGAACGGATTGGCAGAGTTTGCTTTATATATTTTTTTATTGGAATAAGGGCGTAGCAACGCACGCCGGATACACTAGTTGTATATACATATTTGTATCTTAATTGAGAAATGAGAGGAAATTATTTTTATTTTATGTAAAACTAGTTTTTTAAGTAATTATTTAGCTTGATATCTTAGATATAAATATGTATACAATAAAATTATAGAGTATGCTACTCTTTATTGTTTTATTTATCCAAAAAAAATAGAGATTGAGTTTTTGGAACATTGAATATCACACAATATCATTTTTTATATTAGAATTAATGCATTACTTTAAAGTTTTCTAAAGTATTTAATTTATTAATTCAGTTTTTTATTAAATTTAACGAAGATTTTTAAGTTTTGACTTGAAACAATTATTATCTGAAATTACAAAACTTTTTGATAATTTACAAATTCAAAATATTATTAACAATTATTCCAATAAATTCCAGTATTAACTTTCTTCTCCTGATTATAATATTGTCCATTAAGATTACTGAAAGAATTTAAAATCAATATTAGCATATACACTCCGTTTCACATGAATAGCACACCAGACCAAACTTAACTTCTATTGCTCATATCTTTTAATCCATATGAGATAATAGTTAGCTATTAGACTGTATTTAGAAAACACTATATTGTCTATAATACAAAATTAAAATTATTTGAATCTGCTCAGCACAATTCGAAAACTTGGTATTTATACAAAAATACTGCAAAAAATGCTGCTTAAAATCGTTTCACATTTGACTAAAAATCGACATAAATTTGTTTTCGTCTGGGAAAAAATTATTTTCAATGTTCAATTATGAAATTTAATATATTATGGGGGATTTCAGTAGTATTTCGAACCTTTCTTGATTTAAATTACAATTTTTTGCAGTATTTTTGTATAATTATATCGGTTAATAGATAGAAATCGATAGAAATACCACCAGCCAGCGTGTGCTTATTCAGTACAATTACCACATTCCCATTGTAAATTTCATATTTATGTGATAACTTAATTAATCGCTTGTTAAATCATTTAATAATTTACCCACTTTAATCAGTTTATACTGATCATCTGCACCAGCAATGCTAAATTCGTCACAATGTGCAGACTTATGGATTGATCTTTTCCAAACCGAAGAAAAATTCCCCATCAAGGGGACCAAATCCTATAACGTATGTAGTCCAATTCTTATAGAAATCAACCGTTCCATCGATTCTCTGTTGTATGACTGTTCAGCCAGGACCCGCAATCTCCCTGGGAATACCCGAAGAGTCTCCATAGGGAATGCAACTATTTGAAATAGTTTTATTTTCGCATTTTTCTAAATGATCAAAATTTTATATTGTTTACTTTAATCAATGAGAACATTTTCTTTCTTTAACAGACTTTCATATTTCAGCAATTTTGTGGCGTCTGAATCAATTTGTTTATTTAGTTTCATTATTTTATTATATTGCTGCCAAATCTTATTTTTTAATTCCTCATATTATCGTAAATTATATATATGTATGTCTGTTTTAATTGTTAGAAACTTGTTGTTAAATTGTTCGATTGTCCTTTTTTGTGGAAATCTATTTGACTCTTGTATGTGTCGAGTAGTTGATCCTATTATATATTTCAGTTAATTTTGTTGTTTACATTCAATTTGTTAATTTCTTTATTCTAGATTGTTTTCTATTTCCTGTTTTATTTGATTTATATAGCCTAACTTTAATTAATTAATTCTTATGATAATTTAGTTTAATAATGTAAGTTTGTTGCATTTACCTCATTTTCATTCGTTGTTACAGCCACCAAGAAATTTCTATTTATCAGAGCCATAAACAAAAATATTTCATTTTATTTTTACTGCGATTATAATTATAAGATTCATTGAACTGCGTTTAACATAAACCCAAATAAATCAAAAATATTAAACTGAAATTGAACTACAGCTTAACTTGGTTTATATTGTTTCTATATACATTATATGTCCAAAATTTATATAAAACAGTTAAGGCTGGGAGATACAAAGTTTATATATAATCTAGACTCAGTTTGAAGAGTATCTTGATAAAATTTGGCACAGAAACTGATTCAATATAGAAATAATAAATATAGAAATTATTTTATTAATATATTTATTTAATACATTTGTAATATACTTTTTTTCTTAAAAATATTTGGCAACTTTTTGAATACATTTTGCTTTTATTTTCAATCGCTTTAGATGTTTATATTAAATAAATATTTTTATATTTTGGTAATGTACTTATTATTTATATTTTTACTATCAATGTACACTTGCTTTTTTTTATTTTTTTTATTCTGTTGTCAACAATAAATGCATCTTAATATAATATATAATCTTATTATATAATAATTATATTATAAATTATCAAAAGAAGATATTTTTTTTAATTTCAATTTCAATATAAGCTCATAAATATTGCCACACTGTGCTTTATCCCATATTTACTCTCAGTCTCTCTGCTTGTATGTGTTTTATTAGAGCACAATAAATTACGAAATTTCTTAAATGCATTTGGTTATTTGAATACCCTGTGTTCTAACAAACGTGACAGAGGTATGTTGGGCAGCATTAATTATATTCCAAATTGAGTAGAAAATTTAATTTTATTTTTTATGGAAATAAAGCTACCGAATGAGATCATATAAAAGTAGGAACATTCAAGATATACATATTTTGTTTTGTACATAAATAACTAACAAATAAATTAATTAAATTTTTTTTGAGATCATTTTCTTAAAATATATTTATTTGCTCTTCACTTTAACCTACAGGGTATAACAAGGTCTAGCATTGTAGATAACGACGATGTTTGTTTATGTATATTTGTGACGTCATGCATGTGTAACCCCGTAGTCTTGAATTCAGCGTCCCGAACTTCCTCTTCACCCTAAAGATTCAAATTAGCACAAACGAAACATTTTTAATAATGTTGCGTGTTTTGAGTTTATTTTTAGTGGAAAGGTTCAAGGAAAACAAAATAAATCGCACAACAATTATATATTTTATTTGGAAACGGGAAATTGTGGAAGGGAAAAGTGGGAGGTGTGTTACTGAGGCGACGATTATGGATATTTTTGCAGCCATATGTCAACGTAACGACGACCTTGACAGACTACATGCCCATTGTCCTGCTTAGTATCCTGAATCCCAACCCCCATTTGGACTGTATTGTATATATGTACATATATATGTATTTTGATATAGCTCTTTTGTTTATTGCCGTCATTGTTTAAATACCCTCTCGGTTCTACCCTATTCAAATTCAAATTTATAGAGTTCAAGCATATGCCATACAATATCAATTATTTCACAAATGGGAATAATAATTACTTTTTGTATTATGTGCATATTTTCATTATACTAAGCATTTAGTTTTTGTATTGTTCTTTAAAAATAACGCTTTGCATTTCTACTGAAATATAACAGATTTGAAAGATTATAATGAGAATTATGTATTTATACAAATTCTTAAATTTTACAATAAACATGCTAGTCAATTCTTTAATTATAATTATTATTTATTTTTTTTTGTTGTAATATTTTACCTTATTTTCCTACTCTAAGTTTATACTTTACAGCAAAAAATAAAATATTTACATTTGACTTTTTAATCAGATTCAGATAGTTGTTTTTTATAGAAATTTTATTTTTATTGTTATTCTGCTTCTGTTTATAATTAATAGACCTCGGATTTTGCATACTTCCTTGTTTTTCATCGGATTGGTACCAAATTTTGTATTTGGGAATTTTATTGTTCAAATATTACAAATTTTAATGCATATCGAAAATATGCAAAATATGCAAACAATTTCTAAGTTACACAAATCAAAATTATATTATAAAAACAATTCAGAAAGTGGGATACATATTAAAATTTCATTAATTAATATACCCTTGGCTTCTATATATATATATTATATTTATTAAATCGAATTTCCAGACAGTTGCCGAAATTATAACTTCCTTAGAAGCCAAGGGTAATTTATAAGTCTAGTAAATAATATCTTATATATTTCATATTTGCTATATTAATTAATGAAATTTCAATATGTATCCCACTTTTTGAATTGTTTCTATATTATATTTTGATTTGTTTAACTTTAACATGCAACATATGCAAAAAATATGCAAATATGCAAAATCCGAGGTCTAATAAATAAAAATGAAGTTCGTAAAAAAAATATATATATATAAATCGAATGATTTAAATGAATAAATGTAATATATAAAAAATAATAAAATAAATATCTATAAATATATAAATAAAATTAAATTAAGAATACAATTAATTAAAAATTAAAACAAAGAAGTAAAAAGAAAATGAGCTTAATTCAAAGAAAGGTAGAGAGAATTCTCTGACCCTGTGTTTAAAAAAAACCCCTGCAAATACTAGATAATTTAAAATAAAAATGATTCTCCGACCTTGTGAATCTTTGAATTAAATATTAAAAAAAATTAAATAATAGCTATAAATGTCAAAAAGAACTTTGAACATGATATGAAATATTTGATTAAATTGCCTCTGATTGTACATTTCTATTTCTTTTTTTTTAATGTGTGTGAAAATGAAATATATTTTAATTTTAATAAATATCCATTATTATTCTGATATAATATCCATAATTATTTTAATTGCTGGGTTTATCATTATGCGAATTAAATAAAGTTTTACCAGAGAAAGAGAATAAAACAATATATTATTTTAATAGAACTAAATTATAAATCAAATGGCTTCTATTTTGATTGCATTATTTAGAATAATATTTTAATAAGCGTATAAATTACATTGTATGTGCTTAATTTGTGTTGTAATCCCATTAAGTTTGAGCTTTGTTAATGGGCATAAAATTTAAAAAAATTTAATTAGTTTGTTCATAGTTTAGTTTAACAAAAAACCTTTGCTGATTTTTATTTGTGGATAATAAACTAACATTGATCTGGGTGTTTGGGTGATCACATACACATAAAAACAACAATTACAATTTGAAACATGACTTCAATTACCCTTTTCTTTGCAACTGCCTCAAAAATTATCCATTTAAGCAACTCAACTATAGAATTCTATAGATTGACCATGTATTCAGTGGAGCGAGACTTAAAAATAATAAAAAATTGCAACAATCTAAACAATATGCAATTGTTTCACTTCATTTTTCAATTGAATAGAGTTCAAACTTAGGTCTAGAACTGGTTCTTTCCGGATTCGCAGAATTGCTAATCTATTTTCATCTATGTTTTCATTAATTTTTTATTCTGTTGTCAAAAGGAAAATTGTATATTTGGGTCTAAAGAACAATTACTGAACACTTTTAAAGATATAGAAATTTTAAAATCCAAGATTCAACAAGTTCTTCTACAACTTTATAGCTAAATTAATTAAATTTAAGGTTTGCAGATGAATTTTAATAAAGACAGAATTATGCAAATGAACAAAAACCTATAAAAATTGCATTGTAAATATTAGAACAGAAATCTTATTCTAATTCCAAATGTGTGTTTAAAATTTAGAGAATAATTTTAGATTATTATTAATTTAATTAAATAAAGTGCACATGTTTGACAAGAGATTGCAAATAGTGTCTAATTCCCATTGCTCTCCCCTCCGATTGATTTTTTTTTTTACAAATAATTTTCAATTTAAAATTAAATTTTTATTTATGATTTTAAATTGTTGAATTTTAAATTGTAGTTAGCATCTGCCACCATAATATGGGCCCAAATTCAAGCGACACCATTTATTGGGATAACCTAGACGTATTATAATTAGATGTATTTTTATTATTGCAATAATATTCATAATTATAATTAGTTTACTTACCTCGCCATGTGGATGTCAATGTATCTTGTGCTTGTGAAATGCCCAAAACAGCCAACAAAACTATTATTATTGAAATGGGAAATTGCATTTTGAGTTTTGATTATTTTCTTTAGCTTTAAAATAATTTAAGTAAAATATTATTTACGTTGCTTTTATACTCTTTATCATGATGTTATTATATAAGCGTATAAATTGCATTGGTTGTAAGAATAATGCTTCATTATCCTTAAAATCAAACATTTGTTAGGGCTTTTAAAGTTGTTTATGGAACAAATACAAACTGCCAAGTACTGTTTTTTTTTAAGTTAAAATTTAACCTTTATAGCAATTTTCAAGGTTTTACACTAGGTAACAAAATTTAGCTTTTTTTTTTGTATATTTGATCAAACCTACTTTTTCTGATACATATGGTGCCATACATGACGAAAAACCACTTTAAAAATTTTTCTATGGTGAGACTTTTTTTTTAATCTTACAGCCGATTTTTAAATTCTTTACGTTTTCTAAAAGCTAATAAAGGGGCCTATAATTCATACATATACTTTATTTAGTTTTAATTACTAGTTTTGTAAATATTTGATTTTGAATTTAGAAAATGATGATATTTTGTGCGGTATTTTTTACGATTTTTTGACTTTAAAATTCGAGGAAAAGTCGAAAAAAAATTATTTCGTTTTTCTCTTCTTTGCTTTTACATAGTTGCATTAATTTTAAGGTATTAATCATAGAAATCGATTTATAGACAACGAAATAACAACATCTTATAGCTAAATACGTTTTTGTCGAAATTGACTACTGAATGTTTTTTTTACTGAATGTTCTACGAAATTTGGTTTAAGAGCACCGGGAATGCCGCCTGAACTAATTTTTTTGGCCTTTTGATTTAAGAATCACATGCAGATATAAATGGATCATAATATAATGCAAGATCGACCGATTTATACGATATTATACTCACAGTATATACGATTTTCGGTGGCAATGACCGATGTCTGGCCCCCCCCATCTATAGATAAACGGTCATAAAACAATCAGAAATTAATTATATATGTTAATTAATAAATGTAAGATTCTCGAGTAATGCTAAAATCTGTAGGCTTGCCTCTGAAAAAAAGCTAAAAAATAAATACCAGATTTCAAAAATTTAAAAAAAAAAAATTCTCACCATAGAAAAATTTTTAAAGTGGTTTTTCGTCATCTGGGGCACCATATGTATCAGAAAAAGTAGGTTTGGTCAAATATACAATTTGTGTGTTACCTAGTGTTATTGTCAACTAAATTTTGTATGCATGAAACGAATCAAAATGATGATTACATTCGTTATTACGAGTATTATTAATAACAAATACAAACAAAACCAATTACGAACATGATTTCAATTGCTGTTTTCTTTTGTAACTGCCTCGAAAATTAGAACTATAGAATACTATGAATACTATTGCACCAATTTAAACAATATGCAATTGTTGCATTCCATTTTTCAATTGAATACTAAACTGAATCAAAAGCTAGTTCTAGCTGGATTCGATAATAAATTGCAAATCTGTGATTCTGTTTTCAGGTCTTAATAGTGGCATTATGAATGCTTTAACAATTTTTTAGATTAATGTAATTGAATATATTAAAATATTTATATATGTTTTTAAATTTCTTCTTTTTTTTTGCAGACATGGTGAATATCTCTCTGAACTGGAAACAATTATACTGTCCTAAACGTCAGGTATGAGAACTTATGATAAACTGAAACTATAAAATGAAATATATTTTGCAACTTTTGCAGTTTATCAACTCGACTACCATCAACTCCTACTCAACATAACAAGAAACTTATTTAAAACAATAATAAACACAACACTAAACTCCACTTAATCAACAAAATCATTTGGAAAAATCAAAAAAAAAATACGTTTAATTCAAATAATCAACAACAGCAGTTGCTATAAAAACAAACAAAATTCAAAGATTTTTAATTGGATTTATAATAGTTAAATTAAACAAGTTTTCTTTACTATCTGAGAGTTAGCTGAGAGATTTAGTATTAACATTTCTATTACTAAATTATTATTATTATTATTATTATTAAATAAATAATAAACGCAGTGTGTAGAGTCCATAATATTTCTTTTTTGTGTTTAGGCTTACGTAATTTATTGTAGCATACTTTTAGGCAGGCAGCTGCTTGTGAGAGGGGTAGATAGAGAGAGAGAGAGAGAGAGGAGGAGGAAGAAGAAGAAGAAGAGGCTCAAAATAATCCTAGGGATTCAGTTTTCAGGGTGTAATAGAACGCTGCGAGTGTACTTCAATTTTCATTATGAAAATAACAACAATGAAGTCTAAGCGCAAATATGGCTGTTTAGAGAATATTTGAAAAGAAATTTTTCAATTATTAACAATTTAAGATTATTTTTCGTATATCATTTATTATTGTAGTATTGTATTTTGTTTAAATCATTTTTCAACACGTTTGTTTTGCACAAAATCCCCGAATATTTCATTTATTCCATCATTCCACAACAACAATTAGTAATTGCATAATTTGAGTTCAGATTAGACGTGTAGTCAGATAGTTTTTGAGGGTTTTTTTTTGAAGTGACAGTTTTTAGTTGCGTCTATAACATACAAAACCAAAAAATATATAAAACAAACAACAAAACAATTTAAATAAACAATCATGGAGGCTTATTCGCCGGATTTGCTATGGATGGTCATTATTGGCTTTCTAATTGCATTTGTTTTGGCCTTTGGCATCGGCGCCAACGATGTGGCCAACTCCTTTGGCACCAGCGTCGGCTCCGGCGTCCTAACCATACGCCAGGCATGCATTTTGGCCACCGTCTGTGAAATTTCGGGCGCCGTTTTAATTGGTAAGTTTGTATATTAACTCTATGTAGAATGCCTTAAGCTAATATACTTGTAGTATATTAAGATCATTTCCTTCTTTTTAAATGAAGAATAAGAATTATCAATGTTAAGTTGAATATTTAAAACAACAATTAAATGAAAAAGGAAAATAAAATAAATGCGTTTATTATGTGCCTTGACCCGATCTGGCTTTAAATTTAATTTGGATTATTTGTATGGACTATAGAAGAACAAAATTTAAAAATAATGTAATTAGAAAACGAAAAATTATAAAAAACAGAAAATTAATAAACAAAAAAAATGGCAATCTTCGGCATGCCGGAGATATACACCCTTGCAATGGTCTTCTAAAACAATTTTAATAGTCGCCCGACCCTTCTTTGGCATCTATATGATATAATCAGGATAATCAGAATTGACAAGTTTGGTTCAGATAATTTACAAAAACAAAAAAGGTTTTTTTATTTATTTATTTTATTCATTTATTTATTCTGGCAGACAATCAGTGCTGTCCCAGATAAGCAAACGTTATAATATTTCTTAAATGCAATAAAAGGATAGAAAAAGCCTAATTAAATTACATAAGTTTCAAATATTAATAACTCTGACACAGGGGATATTTATTTGCCAGTCCGGCCAGCTATGCCCCTACTCACAGCCAGGTTAGTCAGTGTCATTATTTGAACCTGAAGCTAAACAGAAGAGAGTTAGTAATAAAAGTTGAAAAAGTGAAATTAGTAATATAATAAAAAATAATACATATATATAATTAAAGCTTAAATTAAAAAAAAAAACATAATAATATTTTTTTTAAATAAAATAACATAAAAGTTAGTAAATAAATAAGAAAATAAGTAAAAGGAAAATAAGATTAATTTAAAGATAGGTATAGAGAGACAAAGAAAAAAAGTAAGAGAAAAATAAGGAAATTTTAAAGAAAGTTAGAGAGAAATCTCTGACCCAATAGAGGAGATGTATTAGCCGGGCTGGCCGGCTAAGCCTATATTCACATCTATTGTGGTCAGGGATGTCTTGTAAGATGTAGGGAAAGATAGTTTTTTAAAGAAGGAAGAGAGAGTTCAGTTGCGAGTACGCGATATAATGAATTATAATTGAAAAGAACTGTGCAAAGCATAGTCAGTTGTACATACTGGGAGGGTGAGAGGAAAGTATATATATATAAAACAATTTTCAAACAATTGTTCCTATGATGCCTATGATCAGATATAAAACTCAGATTTTTATTTAATTTGTTTATATTGTCTGTAGACAAGTAAGTTTGGTTTTAATATTGTTAAAAACAAAAAAATTCTTCATACACTTTACTTTCGACCGAGTTTTCCCATAAGATATAGTTTTTCGATATTGATCAACCTTGGTCAGATTGTACAGATTACAATACTACATCGATCGATCATGACAAAAATATAATCCCCTTTTGCAAGGTTATAAAATTAATAAATAAATGAGAAATAAAATAAAATAAAATAAATATTAATAGAAATCATATCGAATTTATTTTCAATCAAAATAAGAAAATACAATAAAATTTGATTATACTTATCAGTTGCATTGCTAAACTGTGCTCTTATTTATTAATTAATTAACACTTTATTTATTTCATCATACACAGGCTACAAGGTGTCGGATACAATGCGCAAGGGAATACTCGAGGTGAGCCTGTACGAGGGATCGGAGGACGTGCTCATGTTGGGCTGTGTGGCTGCATTGACAAGCAGCGCCATTTGGCTGCTGGTGGCCACATTTCTCAAATTGCCCATTTCGGGCACGCATAGCATTGTGGGCTCAACAATTGGGTTTTCGCTGGTGGCTCGTGGCATGCAGGGCTTAAAGTGGTCAACGCTGGGCACTATTGTTGGCTCATGGTTCATTTCACCCGTTATGAGCGGTCTAGTGAGCATTCTACTATTTCTTGCCATACGCCGCTTTATATTGCGCGCCCAGGAGCCGCTCAAGGCGGGCTTTCGATCGCTGCCCATTTTCTATGGCGTGACGTTCTTCATCAACGTCATCAGCGTGGTGCTGGATGGACCCAAGTGTAAGTAAAAGCTTGGAATTGTTAGCAATTGTATCTTTAAATAATATTCTGCCCTTTCTTCTATTTCCTAAAGTGCTTTATATGGACAACATACCCACTTGGATTGCGTTGTGTGTCAGCGTGGGTTTGTCGCTGCTGGTGGCGCTGTTGACACAGTTGGTGATTGTGCCATTACAACGACGCTCAATTGTCAAGAAGCTGCGTGCACAGAATCCGGTCAAGTTCAATTTCGAGGACTCTGTGGGTAAGTGTAGCTCAGCCCATCCACGCAGCAGCATTTAATCAGCTCTTAATTTCCAACAGAATCTTCGCCATCCGGCAGCCCCAAGAAGCAGCGTCGACCGCTCTCGCTGGTCAGTGAGGGTAAACCTTTGCCGGCTATTGCCGAAATCACCGAGCTGGTCTCGTTGAGTGATAACTCGCCGAAGACCTTTAAGCTGGCGCCGTACGGCCTCGCGGCTAAGAACAATAATGCACCTGTCGAGGACTACAAAATCAACCCCGAGCTTATACGCAAGGCTGAGGATCTGCTGGGCAAGGCAAGCCTGGATAATACCGATCTGACTGTCACCAGTTTGAACTACATCGATGAGCAACAGCAGCTGCAGCAACAGCAGAACGGACGCAAGCTGCAGGAATGTTTCAAGCGTGTGCAGTCGCCAAAGGAGGAGCACAAGCCACAACAGGTGGTTACCAGTGGAGCAGCTGGCAGCACAAACGCAAATCCAAACACCGTCACCAACAACAATCTGCAGGTGGTGGAAAGCGCCGCCAGCTTAGAACTAATGATCAGCTCCACATTGTCGCCAAACTCTAGCAAAGTGCCACTTATTGAGAGCAAAGATGACCTGAATGAGCAGGAGGAGTTCAAGCGTGCGGCCGGTCGACGTGCCAGCTGCGGTGAAGAGACCCAGGAAGTGTCCATGCTCTTCTCATTTCTGCAGATCCTAACTGCTACCTTTGGCAGTTTTGCGCATGGTGGCAATGATGTGAGCAACGCCATTGGACCGCTCATCGCTCTCTATATGATATATCGCGAGGGTTCGGTAATGCAGCGAGCGGAAAGTCCCATTTATATTTTGATCTACGGCGGTATTGGCATCTCCGTCGGTCTTTGGCTGTGGGGACGGCGCGTTATTGAGACCATTGGCAATGATCTGACAAAGATTACCTCATCGACGTGAGTAGCCAGTTAGGAAAAAAAAAAAAAAAAAAAAATAAACGTGATAGTATTATTGATTCGTCTATTTCATTGACATAAGTTCTTTATAAGCTTCTGCCAATGATTTGATTTAAAACCATATTTTTTAATTTTGTCATTTAATTATTTAAATTTGCACTGTGATTTATAATTTTAATAATTTCTTTGACACTTTCGATAGCCAAATCTATTAATATCAAACACTAGCGAGTAGTGGCTTTAGAAGCCATGAATTCTTATATAAAAAAATATATTTTATACCTGCAAAAACAGTTTAATTTTTCTGCAATATTTTGTGGAATTAAATTTCCCCTAAAAATGTCTTCAATATCATTTTTGACAGTTGCATTTTGTGGACTTAACAATTATAAATATCAACACTAAAGTTACAACTTTCAAGATTGGTACTATTGATAGTTCCATTATTGTTATTCTAACAAAATAATTAATACAAGTATTATCAATATAGGTTTTTTTTCCTATAATTTAATATAATAGTATTTACTCTTTTCTATGACTAAAATCTAATTAAAGCTATGAAATGTGGACGCAATTAAAGAGTTTAAGAGCCTTGAATGAAAGTTGTGAATCCAGTCTATAGATTTTTGTTTATATTTATAATTCTTTATGATACTGTTTACTTAAAAGTTATTATTTTTTATGCATTGCAGTGGATTTACCATTGAAGTTGGCGCCGCCATTACCGTACTGCTGG
This sequence comes from Hirtodrosophila alboralis, assembly GCA_035043045.1. Taxonomy (NCBI): domain Eukaryota; kingdom Metazoa; phylum Arthropoda; class Insecta; order Diptera; family Drosophilidae; genus Hirtodrosophila; species Hirtodrosophila alboralis. Next base: position 391,381 of record JAWNNH010000454.1, on the reverse strand, counting down.
CCAGCAAAATTGGTTTGCCCATTTCGACAACACATTGCAAAGTCGGTTCGGTGGTCTTTGTGGGTCATGTGAGCTCTGCGGGTCGCAAGAAGAAGCGAGAGGAGAACGTACAGGATCTGGCACAACAACAAGAGGTAGCGACGGCGACGGCGGCGGCGACTGCCCCACCGATAGTGACCCCAATGGAGGATGGCAGCGTCGATTGGCATTTGTTCCGAAACATTGCGTATGCCTGGATTGTCACCGTGCCGGTGACTGCATTGCTCAGTGCTGGGATCATGTTCGTGCTCTGTGCCGTAGCTGTGGATGATATGGGTCGGGCTTAGGGCCCATTCAATTATTAATTGTAAAAGCAAACTAATGTTTCGTAATTGTACAAGTTGGAAAACGCAAAACTTAAAAGAAAATCCCTTAAAAAATGATATGATATAACTTAACAAAACTATTCACGTAACTAAGCAAAAGTTAAGCAAAACAAAAGGCATTTTACTTAACGTCTAGATAACGTCTGATGATAACTGATATTGGTATTAATATTGTTTATATATAATACTGTACAAGTACACAAGCCCAAAATATATTAATTTTTTTTATTTTAAATTCACCAAATCGCAGATTTGATTTTATACACATTTTTTTTATTTGCAAAAATTTTAAATGCAGTGCATTTGTGTTATATACCTAAAGTTTGTAATTTAAATTATGTCCAGTGCAATTGTTTACTACTTCATTAAAATTAACAAAATTATTTATATTTCTTTTGGACTGTTTTAAAAAGAATTCTACATTTTATAAATTTCAAAGCAATAGAGCAAAACTTATAAATAAAATACAAACTGCTACAAAAATACTCATGGAACATATTATATAATATTTAAGTGGTTTATAAGGCAAAATGCAGTTTAAATGGAGCTTTTAAATTTGTAGTAAGGATTTTTAGTCTCACTTTATATGCAAATCTACCAATCGATAAAAAAACGATTCCCCAAAGACTAAAAAAGAGTTTTAAAATCCAAAGGCCTTTGGAATAATATGAAAATACTTCTAAAATCTCACTTTGCAGCAGATATTTGTGTTAATATAAAGTGGTGCAGCCATTGGCCTGATCATAATTTACATAAATTTTTGAGAATTATAATGCATTTTCGCCTTCCATTTATATATTTATTTTCAATCTCTTGCATGACCAAACCAATATGCCGGCATAATCTTTATTGAATAAAAGCTTCAGCAACAAATTGCCACTCTGTTTCTTTCATACTCGATGCTACTAGCGCGAAGCTTTTGAGCGTGCCTGTCACTTCGCTTGGCATGCAAATTATGCTCAGAGCTTTTGGCGCTCACACACGCTCGCGCAGCTTTTGAGCGGGTCGCGCGCGTTTCGCGTTTCGTAGCGTAAACGTCGCAAAGCTTCAGTCAGTTGAGTTTTGAGCTTCGATGCGTTCGGTTGGATATTAAACGTTATCGCTTGGGCAACCTTTGGGTCCCTGTTCTGCCAATTGTGTTGTGATTTTTAACTCGTAACGCCTGCGCGTGTTTTCGATCTGCATGCAATTATTTAACGCTAAATAAATTGTTAAAAACCAAGCTGATATTGTTAAATATACAGTAGTTGTAATAAAGTTTTAAAGTGTGCCCAGGTGTTTCACGTGTTGATTTGGAATTACGAAATTGGAACAACTTTAAAAAAAAAAACTGAAACGTAAGCGATTGTACAAAGTTATATTAATAATAATATTTTAATTTAATATGAATCAATATAAATTGAGCAATTGAGAATTTTCAAACGTATAACAACGCAGTGTCTCAGTCAAGCTATCGTCACAGTTTTTACGCCCAACTAATTGACTTGACTTCTATTTATTTAATTCTATATTTCTTTCCCATACTTCTCTCTTTATGCTTCCTGCCTGCACTTCCTCAGCACATTGAACGCGCCAATTGCGGTTCAGTTTTGAGTTCGATTGGTTTGGTTTTCCGTTTCCATTTCTTCAATGACAGGTTCCTAACACACACACACATAGACAGACTATCTAACTATCTATCTACCCATCTTTCTATCTGCCTATCTATCAACATGTTGTATTACTTAATTTCTTTGCTTAATCCGATTTGCGTGCATTGAACTCTTTTTCATCTGAAGGAAAGGGGGGAATTTAAAGGTGTGTGTTTTTTTTGCCTTTCAACTTCTTGAGGTTTCCAACATTATTATTATTGTTGTTACGGATTGTTTTCTTTGTTGCCTTTTCGTTCTCATTTTGGGGCATTTATTTAATGAGTTGTTGTTGTTTTGTTTTTGTTTTAAACTTTAAAGCCTGTTTACTGAATTTGTTATTAAATTGCGTACAAAATGAATTCGAATGTTGCCAATTCCCGGTAAAAATTTGCAATTATTTATTATAAATAACTAAAAAAGATTTAATGTCCGATTTCATAATAATATATCATTAAAAAAATTTTAATTAATTTTTCCTTTTTCGTTTACTTTTTCATAAATACTTTTCTTAATTGCAAAATTATTATTTTATAATGGGAATTCATTTGGAAAATGTTTTTAAACAATGTTAGATGATAAATTTGCTGTTATCAGACATGATATTAATATTTATTTGATCTGTATTATCAACACAAATTCAATTAAAATCTCTTTAAATTTCTTCATAGAAATTTTTTTTTATTTAATTAAAAATAACTTAACTAAAGATTTAATGTCCGATTTCATAATAATATATCATTAAAAAAATTTTAATTAATTCTTTAATTTGCAGTACTTTTTCTTGACTTTAATTAATCGTTTATTTATAGTACTATTAAAATGTAAGGTACTAGCAGTATTTAAAGAGTTAAAGAGTATTTTCGAATTAAAAGAAATTGTATATATCTTAATTACATTGAGGCTAATTAATGTGTCTAACTTTTAGGCACGCTTAGCATGTGTGACCCGATTAGGGAATTGTAAAGATCTTCTATTATATATTTTATATATATATATACAAATTTATCTATGTTCAGCTAGCTGTAGTTCATTATGTGGCAAGTCTAGCGGTGTTTAACTGAGAAAACTGAAAAAGATTTTTAAGCGAATTCTTTGGCAGAACAAAAGCCAGTTAAAGCCATTAACTTGGCCAAGAGGTGGTGGCAAAAGCCGGAGCCACAGCCAAATGGCCAAAAGTCATTAAAGACAAAAATCTATTGAAATCGGCGAACAAAAACACGCCTTAAAAAATATTTTCAACGGACAACATTTTTGCAAGACTTCTCACCCAGCTGGAATACCAATTGGCCATCTAGCCAAGCCGAGGGGGGGGCATCGGAATGAGAAGGGAGGGAGGGGGGCTATTGAACTGGTTTACTGTGGCTACTGTGGCTGGGTAATTATGCGCTTATCAGTTCATTTGAAGCTACTGCAGCCAGGAAAGCCAGGAAACCTGGTTATTATATTGGTAACAAAAATTCTGCCACTCACTTCGATTGCATTCGATGCAATTAATTTGACTCGCATCCATTGGATACAATTTGTAGCCTTTCGAGTTGGCTTACAACACACTATTATTGGACTAGATTCTGGCAAACTTTTGCATATGTGTCCATAATGATAACCCTCGTGGCAATCTCTTCCACTTGGCGTTCCATTTTGCGCACTTTCTCCCTGTGCCTCCTTGTGGGTCTTGATCTCTGCCTGCCTGTGGCATTAATTTCGTTTCTAGGAGTGGTCCAGAGATCCTCCTACCATGTATCGACAACAACAAAATTAAACCAATTAAGTTGGAAATTGGATTTGGCTTTAATCAGATTCCAATGTTATCAAAAATGTCTAAATAACAAAGCCAATTTATAGAAAACAAGTCATAAATACTATAAGCCAATAAATGAAAATCGGTTTGATTATAAGAATGTTAACTCTTAGAAGAATTTGGAAAATTTATGGCCATAAAAAGCTTTAAAAATTAAAACAAACAATAAATTGTGCATTATATATCATGAATTTAATTTGTAACTAACTTTATCACTTCACTTGACTAAATAAATTATAAAATATTTATTTCATTTCGCATTTTTTTATTCCAAAATTATTAAGAGATTGAAATATTTTCTACAAAATTATAAATAATAAAATGAAAACATTTTTTATGCAGAATAAATAAAACCTTATTAAAAACTTAGTTCGCATAAGAAATAATTTTATTTTTAACACAGTTATACGGAAGAAATATTTAGGAAAATAATTCAAAATTAAATCAAATTTATGAATTCCAAATAGGATAAGCGATAATATCATTTATTTTGTGCTTTGATGTTCTAGAAAAACAATTTAAATTTAAATTAAAATAAACAATTTCAAACGTTGATAAACAATAATTTTCTTTAAAAATCTTATTGAAATAAATGGTAATATTTTTTTTTTAAATTCCTGGAAAATATATACATATATACTATACTTTTGAGCAGATTTATTGAGCTCAAAATCAGGGCGATAAGGTGCCCCACTAGACACCTTATTTTTCTGTTTTTACATATTTTATATTTTAAAAAATAAAAAACTTGAAACTGTATATAAATTATGTGGTCCAAAAATATATACATATATACTTTATTTTTAAGCAGATTTATTCATATCAAAATCAGGACGACACCTTATTTTTTCTAATTTTACATATTTTATATTTTAAAAAGTAAAAAACTGGAAACTGTATATCACTTTTGTGGTTCAAAAATGTTCCCAATTTTTTTAGGCAACAACTTTCTAATATGATATTTTAGCTTCCTGCTTTATGATTTTCCTTGAATTTCCTTTATCAGCTGCTGTTGTTTTTTGTTGTTGTTGTTGTTGTGGTTGTAATACCCCTTCTTCCCCTGCTGCTTATAGCCCCCGTCTACGTCTTGCGTTCATTGTCACTAAAGTTGTTAAAGTCGTTGGCATGAAGTCGCCTGTTGCTCGACTGCATTTCCCACTCAAGACAACATTTCATAAAGTTTATTAAACTTTAGCCAAATTGTTAAAGCGACAAATGCTGCCCACCCGCTGATGCCTACCCCCCTCTCCCCCCTCTTTAATAGCCCCTCTTGGCCATAATACGCATTCACTTTTCGCGTTGGTCCGCTGTAGGCGCTCTAAACAAGTTCATCAGCATTTTGGCCAGGTTTGAATTCAGCTTCAGCTTCAGCTTTGGCCAGGCCAAAACCAAACTGCCACTTGACTGGTTGATGTTGATGTTGATGGCAATGGAAATGTAATTGAAGTTGGAATTGAAATTGAAATTGGATGAAGCCGGCATATGAAGCATGTTGCATTTTATCTGGTTCGTAAATACTTTACGCATATTTTCCTTAAATACAAAATACACACAATTTAATGTGATTTTACAGGTTTTTTCTTGAAGATAATGCAAAGTTAAACATATCCTGAAAAAATATACAGTTTTGCACAAATTAAGTATATAAAATTTATAGCACATTACACAAGTTGTAAAACAAACAAGTTTGTGGTAAAGTTCATGACCAATAAAATACGTAAAAATGTTAACAACACATTAGTTAGATCGTAATATCAAATGAGTAATATAAAGACCTTATGAGTATACTTTTATTATTATTATATTTTGGGCTTATCTATCTATATATACTATAACTATAACTATAACTGCTCAACCTGACTGAGTATTTGGCGACTGACTCAGGCCAAACGGCAAAAGCTAGAAACCTGCAATTTTTACTCTAACTTTCTGTTATATCGTAAATTGGTAATTTATCAAATATTATTATATCGGAAAATTGGTGAAAAATGCATTAGGAAATTGTATAAAAATCCCAACAGCTGGAACAGACTCGGGGCCGCATTAGGCTACAATCTTAGTGACATTGTTGGATATGAATAATTTTTTTTTATTTTATTTTTATTTTTTTTGAGTGGGAGCGGGAGGAGAGTAGCAATGCACGCCGTGAGCTGCTAAAATATATGATTTAAATGTGTATTTCTCTATTCTCCATTTCCATTAGCCAAATCTGCTTCTAACTAGGAAACTCTTTTAGAATGTGCAATTTCTTCTTTAAATAATAGGATTTGTATGTTCCGCTACTGATAATACCTATAAAAACAATATAATTCATTATACATAATATGAAATGGCTTTTTTCAGTTTGCTAGTCATGTTGATAAAACCCTAAAATTTTATTATTTATCATTAAAATTCATAATTTTTATACTTAAATATTTCTTGCTGAAAGTAAAGCTGATTCTCAGCCTATATTCTGAGATTATAAACACAATTTTCAATTTTACCATAATAATAATAGTTTTGCCTATTTATTGGTACTGTTTTATGTATATTTGTGCGTCTGTGATTCCCAAATTGTTTTACCTACCAGCACATAAGTTCTGTTTTATTTTTCTAGTGTATAATTAAATTAAATTATAATGAAATTAAATTCACTAAGTGTCATGCAAAAAGTTGTAGCTATTAATTAATGCAAAGCGTTAAGCCAAAGTCTAAATAGATAAAGTTAAAGAGCCCTAAAGTGTTTTAAAATCGGTTTTCAATAGATTATAAACCTTGGGTTCGTATTCAAATATTTTCGAACATTTGACTTCGCCACACTTTTACATTTTTAAACCTTTGAAATTTTTGAAATATGTAATGCTTTGGAGCTATATATCCAGCAGTTCCGAATAATAATATAAAATAATATATAATAATAAACGCAATGTTCTTACATAAAGTATGTTTCACAAAGTGTTAACAAACAATTAATTAAATGTTTTTAAATAAGACACAATAATCTTCAATAAAATGAAACTGTTGATTACACTAGTTTACAAATTTTTTTTAATCGAGGGAGCTGAGCTCTCATATACTTTTTTTGATGTATTTTTGGGCGTTGATTTCAAAATTTTAAAAATTTCATTTAGAGTTTTCTAAAACTGACAAAAGTGAGAACTAAGAACTAACAAAAGCGGTATTAATATATAAATGCCTTAATAAAATATTATATCAATAAAAATATTACATATTTATATTCTATATTTTTATAATGAATATTTTTCTCAGTATATGCTGTAACTACCATTAATTGAAATGAATTTGTGTTACGTTTTCTAAAATATCATTTCTTTAATTTTCATAAATTAAAGGCGTAAATATTATTTGAAAATTTATAGTTATAAAAATATTTAATTTTAAAAATGAGTACATTAGATTTTTTTTAAAATTTTCAAATCTAAAGATTCAAGTAGCCTTGGTAAACATCTTTAAAGTTATAGAATCGCTGACAATCTTGATTTCTATGTCGCATTATTTATTATGACTTTATTTATGCCTTTTCACTTAAAGTTATTTCAAGGTAATAACATTATTAAAAGTCACCATTCACTTGTCTTTCATAAGCATTAATTCCAGCATAAACATAAAAAAATAAAAATATACAAAATTAAAGTGCATAAAATTGTCTACTTGAATCGACTTAATTAGAAAAATATATTGAACAAGTGCATAAGTTACCTTAACCAGCAGTTAGTTATCAACAACCACAACAACCATGAACAACCGCATTTTTACATCAGTCAACGGAATGATATGTCACCTGGCATTAGCTTCCCTTGGGCTATAACAAGTTGCCGCCCCCCCCTTCAACATTTATCCCCGCTTCTCCTACAGCCAACTGGCTGCACCTTTTTGCAGAGCAATGCCTTATAATAACGGTAACCAGTCTCTGAGCCAAGTATTTGCCGCATTTGCATTGAAAGTTGTCTGGCAGAGAAACTTACCAACAACTAAGTATAGTATTCTATGGCCACTTCAATTGAAATTGAAAATCTTATATACATATATACATATGTATGTTTATATACGACCCAATGATCAAGCAAAGTCTTAACGTTTCCTACTCTTAATTCGTATTCAATGCACTGCATAAAAAAAAACCCAATTCCAGATATGGTATTACGTCTATAAAATTCCTTGTAACTGTAGCTTTTTGTTGGGTTTTAAGATTTCTTTGAATTTGTAAGTAATTTGCAACATTTTTGTTAGATAGTATAGTTTATAATTTTGTTGTGGCTTGAGAAAGAGATTGTAAATAATAATTGCAAAGGCAAAAAAATAATGCATAATTATATTTGATATTCATATGTAATAAATCGATATCACAATTAAATTTAGACTGATCTTGTATTTTTATTTTCAAATCTTCCCATACTGTAGGAAAGTTTAAATTGAAGTTTTGTAATTTATTTTTTTATAGCTGTTATGAAAGTAATTTCATTTTTTTTTTTATTTAATCTTACTGTTATTTTTCAACAACTTAAATTAAACTTAACAAAACAATAATAACAAAAACAACTTAACAAAAAAAAAAAAAAAAAACCAAACAAAATTAAGTCTGGTTAAAAGTAATTTAATAGATTTATTTATTATTCAACAACTAAAGATATTTGTTTCATTTAATTTTAATGTTGAATTCAGTGTATTTTGAAAAACACAGGTTGGCTTAAAATCAATTTTTACTTTTAACATTTAAAATAAAAAATTCAATGTTAAAATAAAAACTGATAAAAAACTTATATTTTCAAGTTTTAAATAAAAACTGAAGTTAAATAATTATTTCAAAAATTTTTAAAAAAAAAGTCTTATCATAGAAAAATTTTTAAAGTGGGTTTTCGTCATCAGGGGCACCATATGTATCAGAAAAGTAGGTTTGGTAACTTGTACAAAAAAATAGATAAATTTTGTTCTCTAGTGTAATTATTTCACAATTTTTTTTTTTTGTTTGCAAAATACAAATTAAGGTTTAATTTCCAGGATTCTGCATTCTGAATTAGCATATCTTAGATTGCCTATACATCTAGATTCTAGAACATTTTTTCCAGGCTTGATTGTTTTTGAACTCATAACTCTTATTTGCGATTCCCAGTAGAAACAGATTTTAAAGCCATACTTCTCGTAATATTGAAGATCTTTCACTTTTGCTAATATGTGTTTTTAAAAAATCTATTTAAAAGTAGAAACTTAATATAAATCTTACGGATTTCTGACTTTGTGTGCTTTAAGAAAATCTTTTGAATAATTTTAAAATTTCACTTTGCTTTAATTAAATAGTTAAATGACTACACTTTCCTAACTTTAAAAAATCAATTATTGCATGCTACCCAATCCAATTTACAATTTTGCTATTATAATACTACAACACATATTTTTGTTGTCCGGTGCAAAAAACAAGTTTATTTCTTGTGCTTAAAGAAATTCACAACTTATTTATAATATTGATCTATCAACTGCTCCGATTCCAATTCAATTGCAGCGCTTTTGTTTGAGAACGAGTTTTTTATTGGAGTTTTTATGTGTTTCTATTTTGAAATCGAAAGTTTTGCCCATAGAAATCCATAGAATGTGCCAATATTTGCCAGCAGCAATAAATAAAATTGCGCAGTTTTTTTTTAAATCAATTTTTTTTTGTGGGCGTGTTTTTGTTTTTCTTACAATTTCAAACTCTTTACATTTGTTATTTCCATAGAAATCAATCAAAATCTGGATACGCGTCTGACACTCGAAACTTTTCATTAAAAAATACCAAAATGTCTTTGGGTAAATTTCAAATTGCGCATACGCCCAGTTTTGTGTGAAATTTATAGTTGTTATTGAATTAACTGAAATTGTAGCGTTACTAACTAACTCAAGAATTGCTTGTGAGCTAACAAAATTTATTGGAATTCCTGATTTAAGTAATACAAATTTATACTACTAATCTTTTGCCAGCCCACATTAACTTACACGCACGTCGACCCACATTTTAGGCTAATATCTGAGTTTTGCCTTGAGTTTTTCTTTTTTTTTTAAATTGTATTTTAGCCAAACTGTATTGAACTGAACCACATGACCCAAAAAAAAAATAGCTAAAAAGAAACATTGTAAGCGAGAGTTCACACCTAAAAGGCTTTGCTGCAAACTCAACTGATTTTTTTTTAAATGTTTTATTTGGGGCGAGCAAAGCGAGCGTTGACCGTACAGGTAAGCCCCCCGTCGTTTGCCTAGCCCAACCCCCTCCAGCTACAGCAAATAACAACAACAAGAAAATCTTGTGCCAAATTCAATGCAAATCGCATTAAGGAAAATGTTGCAAACTAAAACCAACAACAACAACAAAAACCAAGGCAAACAACTTGTAACAATTTCTAAATAATTACCAGCACAAATCAGGCTGATAACGTATCATTTGACATGCAAGCAAAACAAATTAAAATTAAAATTAAATAACATGAAAATGCATTAAATAATATAATATTTACTATACAAAAAATTAAATCACAAATAATAACAAACTATATTAAAAAGAAAACTCAGATGTTATTAAAATTAAAATATGTATTCAAGGGCGTCGTCAGCTTTCCAAGAGGGAAACTTAATTATTACTTGGGTTCTGTTTATTTAAACACTTTAACTATAAAGTAAAACAAACTTAATAATGTCAATCAGCTTAATGTTTTTTTGTTTATTTTGTTTTTTTTTCTTTTGGTAAATTTTTTAAAAATCATTTATTAATTTTTTTGTTCCTTCCTGAAGACATTATATATTTACAGCTGCGGTCAAAATAATAGTAGTACCACCAGACATAAACTTAAAACATTGATATTTCGTAGGTACATTCGAACTTTTGTTTTCTGACATTGTCAGATCATAGTGTTGAATAAGCTTTTATGAAAAAGTATCATTAGGACATAAAAGCTTTTTTCATTTTTAAGATTCTTCGCTCTTTCCTGAGCCGGTCAAAATAATAGTAGTGAACTAATTAAAATTAAAAAAAATTATTTTAAGCAAGAAAAGAATATGATTTGGTATTTATTATTGTAATTTGATAAATTAAAATATATTTTATGAAATTTTATTTGCTTAGAGTTGCAACAAAGGGGCGTGGCAAGCCTTACACTTCTGAGAAGCGTGCTCTTATTAAAATATTGATTTTTGAAGGGAAAACTTTGAAAGAAGTGCAAAATTTGATTGAAGGCTCGTCAATCACGATGGGATCCACCAAAAAGTACTCGCCAAAAAAAGATAAAAGTGGAAGACCTCGAATCATGTCCTAAAAACCAGTGACAAATGTTGAGATGTATTCGAAGCGCGACACGTTTGCTCCTGTAATACTTATAAAAAAGGACTTAGGTATGGACTAAGCTATGGAAATGATTCGTAGATGTTTGAGGAAAAATAATCTAGTAGCAAGAAGCTTGAGAAAAGTTCCGTTTTCGAATAAAATACCTGTCCAAAAGAGAAAACGGTTTTCTAAAGAACATAAGAAATGACCGCTTGAGAAATGGAGAACTATTGTGGTCGGATGATTCCAAAATTGTGTTGTTTGGTAGCCGAGGATCTCGATAATATGTAAGGCATTCACAAAATTCCGAATGTCAGCCTAGATTCACTTCCAAGGCCGTCAAACATTACACATTGCATTACACGCACTACTATTATTTTGACCGCAACTGTAAATAAATCTTATACATTGATATATTTGTTAATACAGATTTCAATGTTTTGTAATGGAAATGTTGTGATGTATGAATATATAATTTCGATCCTATAAATGTGACTGCGTTTGTTGTCCTTTTGAACGTTTATCTCCTCGACTAAAATTAAACTAAATATAATTGTAATTGATTCTTTTGTTGTATGTATCAAAGTTAATTAAAAACCTTGTCGTTAAACAAATGTTTATTGTGTTGCTTAAAAAAAGACAGAGTATATAACTAAATCGATCACTTTTAACACATTTAACTATAGTCTCTGATTTTACAAATTGTTTATAATAATGACGAATCTCAATTTGCATTAATTGCCTTTTTTTTTTGGTTAATTAAATGGCTAAAAAGCTGGCAAATCGGTTAGCTGATAAGCCTTAATGCTGATTATGGTCCATTTGCGTTGTTAGTTACCATTAAAACGAGCTTCAGCTTAGGTTGTTGCCACAATTTATGAGCTAGACACAGATTGTGGCAGACTGGAGAAGGGGAGTTAACGGTTAGCCCCTACGAATATATATTGCTCGCTTTACTTTTAACGACATTTGGGCCAACTAAAGAGCATCATTTTGGCCAAAACATTCACTTTAAAAGTAAAAGTCGAAAAGTGATTTTTGCATTATTTAATCAGGTTTATGCGTGTGCGAAAATGTTTTGTTTTAGAATTTTGTAGGCTTTTAAAAATTGCATTGTCAAATGTTTTGTGGACTTGTGAAAACTTTCTCAAGTTGCAGAGTAGTTAAGTTTTGTAAACTTTAATGTATAGAGTTCACTAAGATTGAGTACACTAAGTGATCAAACATACACTGCTGGTCATAGGTTAGACGTACCAAATTTGCCTGGAGCGAGATTTCGCTGAGCTACATAGATTCCCTGTATCATTCTATGAAGGACCGAATATATGAAGTTATTACGAACAAAGGAGGCAGTACTCATTACTGAAATTATTTTTTCTTTTTTTCTAATAAGTCAAATAGATACATAAATTATAAATTAAATTTTTAAATAAGTTACTTTTCTTCCAAAAAATAAAATATTTTAAGTGCGTCTATTCTAGTGACCAAGAAAAAAGTGCCTTAATTTAAATAGCTCTGAGAAAATGTTTAAAAACAGAATTTTTTTAAGTTTGTATAATTTTTCGAATAGTATACTTAAAGAATCATTGAATAACCAAATTTTCTGCATTTCAACTTTGTTTTAATTGTGTTCAAAATAAAAGTTATAAAATATTTTGTAATGTAAATAATGCTGCGTCTAACCTATTGACCAGCAGTGTATATATTAAAATGATTCGATTTTGTTAGCATATATATGCAATTAAAATATTTATGTCATGTTGCTAAAATAAACAACAAAACGACTTAAACATGATGCCTTCAATTGCCGAAATTTATCTTCTGCTCTCTGAGCTGCAGCCCTTACTCTGGCCTTGCCACTCTGCTACTATTGTTGGGGTGTTGCCACCTGATCAATAAAGCTTCTCATTACATATATATTTAATATTTTATGTACTAATTCACATATTTTTACATAACACTGATATTTTTGCCATTGTGACTTTGAAATAAAGTCTCAAGTACTTACTTAGATTACACTAGGTAACACACAAATTGTATATTTTAACAAAGCTGCTTTTTCTGATACATATGGTGCCCCAGATGATGAAAAACCACTTTAAACATTTTTTTATGGTGAGACTTTTTTTTAAAAAAATTTTGAAATCTGGTATTTAGTTTTTAGCTTTTTTCTGAGGTGAGCCTGCAGATTTTAGCATTACTCGAGAATCTTACAGCAGATTTTATAATGTTTTACGTTATCTGAAAGCTAATAAATATATCTATTAATTATACATATATTTTATTAAGTTTAAATTACTAGTTTTGCAATTATTTAATTTTGAATTAAGAAAATGATAATATTTTGTGCGGTATTTTTTACAATTTTTTGACTTTAAAATTCGAGGAAAATAATAATTATTATTCTATTCGTCTTAACTCAGTTTCAACATCTTTCTATTTACAGGTATGTATCTAATGCTTTAACTGCTGTGCCCACAATATGCCAATTAAATTTGAGCTCATCAGTGAGTATATACGATATAAGTACTTAAGTGTTTTCTATATTTACAACATGATATGCGGGTTTTTTTTGCAATAATGCCAAAACACAGTCAAATAACAAATAAAAATCAAAAGCTAATTGCGCAGCCAAACAGAAATGATGGCATTAATCAAATTAGATGTGTGCAGAAAGTTTGTTAAACCTAAGAGCAAAAACACATTAGTGGGCGAGTCATGGCTATAAATCGAAATCAAAATTTCAAGTGGAAATTTTGTCTTTTTGCCATGCGGATTTTTGTCTAGTTGTTGAAAATTGGGCAGCGCTTGCAAGTTCAATGGGAAAATTTCAATTAACCGACAATTTTCGGAAAGAAAAAAAGCAGCAAAAATGAAAAATAAAAAATGAATAAAAAGAAATTGCCTTGGCCACTTGAAAGTGACTCGCCGCTGTCGCCGTTGGCTGCTGCGCAGAGGAAGCGGCAGATACGCCAGGTGAAGATAAAGATACAGATACAAATGCAAAAGACGGCGCTTCAAGTGCCTTGTCAATCCGCAACCTACGCTTGACCATTAATGGCATTTTTGCGTTGTCAGTCTCTCTATATAGCTTAGATATTTCTTACAATTTGGCAGCTTGTTGAAAGTGAAATGTGTGAAAATGGCTAATTAAATGCACGGATAACTTGACTACAACTTCATCTGATGTGCTTTTACCACTTTACCACTAAAAAAACAAAAAACAAAAAACAAAAAAGAAACAAAATGATTTGTTTTGCTCAGTTTCTCTCTCGACCATGTTTGCTAATTATGAAAATTGTTCATGGGCCAAGTTCGTTGCCCAAGTCTTTTGTTGCGCCTCCTTAGTTCTGTATACTGTCCATGCCCACATGGAGCGCAATTTCCGACAGCAGTGCACTATGGGACCAATGACCGATTTCGTGGCCTAAATTAATAATGCAATAATTTGTCAATTTCCAACTATTTGTAACCATTTTTATTTTATTACAATTGAGCATTTTTCCTAACATTTAACCTAAAACGGCAAAATTAGATATTGCTTACTGATATTTATAGTAGGTTATATTTAACAATTGCATTTTACCGATCAACTCGCCCCTTCACCTTTTTCCAAACTTTAAATAAATCCTAAAAGTGAGGTCGTTCTAAAAATGTGGTCGTTTGCTAAAAATTTGATTTGTGGAAGAAATTGACAAAAATTGACAATTATAAAAACTGATCTACAATCACAATTAATGACAGCACCAAGTTAAAAAAGTCGCATTGCTGCCAAATGCTGCCAAAATTTTTAATTCCTTTCCAAGGTCAAATATTGTTAAAAAAAATTGTTGCATTAGACACTTTTTTAACTTACATAAAAATAAGGAAATCACATTAAATTTGTACAAACGAGCTTTACCAATATATAGTACAAGCCTCACGGCTTATAATCCATTACAAAGTTTTTCACATACGCTTAGTCTTATTTAACTATAATTTACTGAAGTTATGGTTGTTAACAGCTGTGTTTAACAGCTGTTATCTTAACAGTGGTACTCCTGGTTAACATTTTTGGTACGCAACATGATACTTTGGTGTATTTCTTATATAAATATAAACAACAAAATTTATGATAAATTACGTAAGTTGAAATTTTGGGTTTAGGCCACGAAATTGGTCATTGGTCCCATAGTGCAGTGTATTAAGTGATCTTTACAATTGACGATGCCCAACCCGGCGTATGATTGCTCTCAGTTATTATTATTTGTTTTCTGTTTACTTCTTTCAAGTTTGTTGCCTAAGTCTTTCGTTTAACGCGCTTGTTTATTTGCCTGAATTAACCCAAAGAGCCACAAAATTTAACATGCTGCTTTAATTGGCCAACAACAAATATTCTATTTCTAATAACTTTTATATAAATACTTCCAAAAATAAACTTTATGATAAATTAGCTTAAGCCATTGAACTTTTAACTTAGAGATTTTACGAATTGAATAACTTACTGCGCAAAAAATCACAAACGTTAAATAAAAGAAATTATTAAGAGAATACTTTGTTATGCAGGGAAATTTGAGAATTACATATGCAAAACATACAAATAGTCCGCTAAAAAAACATCAGATTGTAAACTGGTCTTTGAGTCGAAGTTTGTGAAATAAAAAATAAACAACAACAAAACAAAAAGGCAAAGTGATTAAGTGAAATGACAAATTTACAGCAAAAATTCTAGCACAGTTTTAAACTGGTTTTAAATCTGCGCTGTCCTAAATTTTTCATAGATATCAATGCAAAAGTTACACAAGCATTTTTTAATTAAAAAAAAAGATTTGTTTTAATCTAGTTTTTGCCAATAGTTCTTAAAATTGTTAAACTATGTAATTGGGTCTCAAACTGCATAAATAAACTTAGACCGGCTTCCAATAGTTCATTGACTCTGTTTATGCCATTTGGCATTTTGTTGTCTAACTGGACTGGAAGTTAGGAGATAAAGAAATGTAAAAAGACACAAATATTATAGTTGAGATATATATAAAATATATTTAAAAATAACCTTTAAAACCTTAGAGTAAAACACAAGCAGAATATCGAATATTTAAATATCTTTCATTTCCTTTGCCATTTGTTATTACATCATCTACTGTTTGGCTTTATTGAATCTATTCACTGATTCACTTCTTAATATTTGAATCATTTGTGTACATTCTTAATTAACAAATACACACAAATCAAGGTTTCATTGTTATTTCCCAAAACTCTCATAAAGTATTCATAATTAATCCAATCAAAAATAAACAAAAATTGTTATTTGTAGGATTATTGATTTACACGTATTAAATTAAATGTTTTCTTAAAAACGGCATTTTATTGCTGTTTATTTTGGTAATGAGGCTCTCCAAATTGTTTAGCTTTAATTAGGAGGAGAATTTCATAAATACTATATGGTTTTTAGTGTCTGTTTGAGTTATAAGTAGGTTTGTTTACGGCCTTCAAAAATAATTATTATAATTTAGCATTGCATTTTTAGGTGGGTGTCAGTGTTTGACTCAGATTTTGTTAAGCATTTCCTAATAATAAAAATAAACTAACTTTGCGAAAGTCAAACATTACATAATTTGGTTGAACACAACTTAAAAATACTCTAATATTCATACAAATTGAGTAGACTTTGAATAGGTTGCTTAGGTAGTTAAGGTATACTTTTATAATAAATAAATATATATACTATAGTTAAATGAAATAACTTCAGAAAACTATATGATATATCAAATGTGGTTAACTTTGAGAGATGCTTGATTTTCTTAACCCTTATAATTTAAAATTTTAAGCTATCATTTCAGATGTCTAAGGAAATTTATTTTTCAGATTGTGCAACTTAAGAAGAAATATATACATTGCACAAATGTTTCCTATAATGAAAACACTCGATATATTAAAAATCGCTTCACTATACACTGCTGGTCATAGGTTAGACGCACCAAATTTTTTTTAAAAAAAAATTGTTATAGTGACAATTTGGTATGTATTAGCTGTCCCAAATATTTTTTATATCAAAGTTAATTTTCGAAAACATAACTGTGCATTCGAAGACTCTAGAAAATGTCTATGTAATCACGTGTTCTTTCGGTTGGTCATTGAAATAGACGCACTTTTTTTCTAATAAGTCAAATAGATACATAAATTAAAAATTAAATTTTTAAATAAGTTACTTTGCTTTTTTCTTCCAAAAAAATAAAATATTTTAAGTGCGTCTATTCTAGTGACCAAGAAAAAAGTGACTTAATTTAAATGGCTCTAAGAAAAAAGTTTGAAAACAGAATTTTTTTAAGTTTGTATAATTTTTCGAATAGTATACTTAAAGAATCATTGAATAACGAAATTTTCTGCATTTCAACTTTTTTTCAATTGTGTTCAAAATAAAAGTTATAAAATATTTTGTAATGTAAATAATGCTGCGTCTAACCTATTGACCAGCAGTGTATAAGAAATGATAGCTGATAAAAATGGAATAATTCTATATGATAAAACTGATATACTTCATATAAACTTAGTATTTAGTATGCAATTCACGAAAGAAAAGTTTGAAAAGTTAGGATTGAAAAATTTATTTTATTTATATTTTCTAAGAGCTTTTGAGACCTAAGACTGCTTTAGCTTAAAGTCGAATATTTTATAGGGTATATAAAAGCAACTAGTATTAGCATTTTATATTTGCAAGTATTTGTAGCTGTTGTTGTTGTTTTGTTCTCTTTGAGTTACAGCTACAACAACAACGTTTGATCTTTGTTATTTGGCTTGTTGTGCCATTTGCGTTGTTCATTGTTGTTGTTGTTGTTATTGCGGTTGCAATGTTGAAAAAAAAAGTGAACGCTGTTGCTGTTGCTGTGGTTTGTTGCCACATTGTGTGAGCTGCCAGCTTTAGCAGTTATTGCTTTAAACGTATACATGTATCTGACAGATATTCAATCTTCATCTTCAGCAAAGCATTCGTCAAACGTGTTTTATTGTATGCGACTTGAGCTATTTGCTGCTGCTGCTGTGATGCTGATTTCTGATTTCTTTCTCTGCTTCTTTGATTTTGTATTTATTGTCAGTACGTTTGCCTCTTGTTTGTACTTGTTATTCGCCCGGGACCAGGCCGGAGCACCAACCAGTCACGACATCTCAACAGCCGCCGACTACAACGACGACAGCTCAAGGTCGCATTCCTTGGCACTGACGCAGTCATTCAATAATTCTTGTTTGAATTGTTCTGTACTTGGTTTTGTTTGATATACAAACATTATTTTTGTTTTGGATTTGCAATTGTCATGAAATTTATAAGGCTTTGTCCTATGGAGTTAGGAGTAAAACAAGTGAACGGCTGCTTAGCTACTGTTTCACATATTAAACACTTGTGAATTACTTGTAGCTACACTAAAGGTTAAAAAAGTCAATGCTATGTGTGTATTGGTAAGTGTACAAGTATAAGTGCGCTTTTATTAGAAGAGCTTTAAGCGGTTTCAAAGCTTTCAAAGCTCGGTGTCTGTGTGAGTTATATGTGAGCTTCAACTAAATGCATATTTGGAAGCAAAGTGTCTCAATGCTTGTTTGTTAAGGATAAATTATGAAAATAATAGTTAGAATTACATTCTTAACAATCTTTTCATGCTGTTAATTGTTTTATTATAACATATTATGCCAAACAATGGGAAATGTAGCATTTTACATCATAAGATTTAAGGTTAACAAAGTCAATGCTATGTGTGTATTGGTAAGTGTACAAGTATAAGTGCGCTTTTATTAGAAGAGCTTTCAGCGGTTTCAAAGCTTTCAAAGCTCGGTATCCGTGTGAGTTATATGTGAGATTCAACTAACTGCATATTTGGAAGCAAAGTGTCTCAATGCTTGTTTAAAAGGATAAATTATGAAAATAATAGTTAGAATTACATTCTTAACAATCTTTTCATGCTGTTAATTGTTTTATTATAACATATTATGCCAAACAATGGGAAATGTAGCATTTTACATCATAAGATTTAAGGTTAACAAAGTCAATGCTATGTGTGTATTGGTAAGTGTACAAGTATAAGTGCGCTTTTATTAGAAGAGCTTTCAGCGGTTTCAAAGCTTTCAAAGCTCGGTATCCGTGTGAGTTATATGTGAGATTCAACTAACTGCATATTTGGAAGCAAAGTGTCTCAATGCTTGTTTAAAAGGATAAATTATGAAAATAATAGTTAGAATTACATTCTTAACAATCTTTTCATGCTGTTAATTGTTTTATTATAACATATTATGCCAAACAATGGGAAATGTAGCATTTTACATCATAAGATTTAAGGTTAACAAAGTCAATGCTATGTGTGTATTGGTAAGTGTACAAGTATAAGTGCGCTTTTATTAGAAGAGCTTTAAGCGGTTTCAAAGCTTTCAAAGCTCGGTGTCTGTGTGAGTTATATGTGAGCTTCAACTAACTGCATATTTGGAAGCAAAGTGTCTCAATGCTTGTTTGTTAAGGATAAATTATGAAAATAATAGTTAGAATTACATTCTTAACAATCTTTTCATGCTGTTAATTGTTTTATTATAACATATTATGCCAAACAATGGGAAATGTAGCATTTTACATCATAAGATTTAAGGTTAACAAAGTCAATGCTATGTGTGTATTGGTAAGTGTACAAGTATAAGTGCGCTTTTATTAGAAGAGCTTTCAGCGGTTTCAAAGCTTTCAAAGCTCGGTATCCGTGTGAGTTATATGTGAGATTCAACTAACTGCATATTTGGAAGCAAAGTGTCTCAATGCTTGTTTAAAAGGATAAATTATGAAAATAATAGTTAGAATTACATTCTTAACAATCTTTTCATGCTGTTAATTGTTTTATTATAACATATTATGCCAAACAATGGGAAATGTAGCATTTTACATCATAAGATTTAAGGTTAACAAAGTCAATGCTATGTGTGTATTGGTAAGTGTACAAGTATAAGTGCGCTTTTATTAAAAGAGCTTTCAGCGGTTTCAAAGCTTTCAAAGCTCGGTGTCCGTGTGAGCTATATGTGAGCTTCAACTAACTGCATATTTGGAAGCAAAGTGTTTCAATGCTTGTTTGTTAGGGATAAATTATGAAAATAATAGTTAGAATTACATTCTCAACAATCTTTTCATGCTGTTAATTGTTTTATTATAACATATTATGCCAAACAATGGGAAATGTACCATTTTACATCATAAGATTAAAGGTTAAAAAAGTCAATGCTATGTGTGTATTGGTAAGTGTACAAGTATAAGTGCGCTTTTATTAGAAGAGCTTTCAGCGGTTTCAAAGCTTTCAAAGCTCGGTGTCCGTGTGAGTTATATGTGAGCTTCAACTAACTGCATATTTGGAAGCAAAGTGTCTCGATGCTTATTTGTTAGGGATAAATTATGAAAATAATAGTTAGAATTACATTCTCAACAATCTTTTCATGCTGTTAATTGTTTTATTATAACATATTATGCCAAACAATGGGAAATGTACCATTTTACATCATAAGATTAAAGGTTAAAAAAGTCAATGCTATGTGTGTATTGGTAAGTGTACAAGTATAAGTGCGCTTTTATTAGAAGAGCTTTCAGCGGTTTCAAAGCTTTCAAAGCTCGGTGTCCGTGTGAGCTATATGTGAGCTTCAACTAACTGCATATTTGGAAGCAAAGTGTCTCAATGCTTGTTTAAAAGGATAAATTATGAAAATAATAGTTAGAATTACATTCTCAACAATCTTTTCATGCTGTTAATTGTTTTATTATAACATATTATGCCAAACAATGGGAAATGTACCATTTTACATCATAAGATTAAAGTTTATCGCTGTTCTTAAGTGTTTCATGAAATATTCATAGGCAGCAGCTAGTTAATTTAAGCAATATCAATGTTAGTTTTGCCTTTTATTTTATTTTTATAGACGCCGCCACGCCCCCCCGCCACTAGTTGTTGCGAGGGGCCGTTGTGTAGGGCGTCTTGTGTCGCCATTAAATTGCATAGCAAGAAGCAGATGAAGAAGGCCGAGACGGCACTTTGAGATGCCATCTACACCTAATTTATGACGTCTTGAAACTGAAACAACAACATTCAGAGATTCCAGAAATGCGGCAGCTACGTGCACAACGCTGCCAAATGAAGTCACGATCGAGTCCGGCTCCAAGATACCCCTGAATAGGCGGTGCTAGGTGCGGCCAATTGTGTGAGCCAACTGAGACTCAACTGGCAACAACTAGTGGGTTAATAGAACGCCGTGGCATCTCAAATTATTTTCTGTTGAGCTTCGATGGTAGAAATAGGGACAATATGTAGGAATGTTGTGGTGGAGTGTGCCCAACTAATAGATACCCCGCTTCTCTCAGCTTTCACTGTGCACTCAAAAAAAAGTGTACATCCAATTGTGGAAAACTGACGTCAGTGTTTGGAAAAACAGGATAGAAATAGCGCCATAGAAATTTTTTTATGCCCTGCAGATTTAATTACCACAAAGTGAAGAAAATGTTGTAACTCTGGCAGATCAAATTTTCTGTTTTATTTATTTTATTTAATTATTTCGTTAACTCAAGGAAACTTTTTCTACAAAACATGGAAAAATCTATAATTTTATGTCCATAATAAAAAAAATTCCTTAATTTTTTTAAATTTGAATAAAAAAATTACTTTACTTTGGTTAAAGAAATAAGTCAACATATTTTGTAAAAATTTATATTGAGCATAGAAAATTTTCTGCAGGTTAATGAATTTTATATTCATTTCATAGAACACCTGGATTTCATATTGTAGAAAATCCATACTTCCGATTATAAACCCATAATTTTTTTCGTTTATTCATATCATAGAAAATATATTCGTACTGTGGAAATTTTCACTTCTTTGTAGAGATTTATACTCTGTTTGTAGAATTTTATTTTATTTTTTTTATCGAAAGTGTTTCTATACTTAAAAAAATTTCTTTTTTCCTAGTGTGGAATATACTTTTTTATATACACTCGTTGTTTATTATCCAATCGTTAGGAATGTTAGAGAAATTATAGATTATAAATAAATGAAAATATAATTTGTAATTAGTAACAGTTATCTTGCAAAAGCACCTGTCAATTTTAATTTCCTAAATTTCTGTTAAATTTAATTGGTAATTGCGAGTATAATAATGCTACGTATTAGCATCAAAGAATTTGTCTTTAAAATCCTAAATAAATGTTGAATTTCTTTTAATTAATATTTTTGTGGTAATCACATTTTCAATTAAGTTTTACATTTCGCAAAAATTTCAAACACAAATGATTTTAAATTAGAACGAATTTTCTATAAAATAATAGTAGGTTTATACATATCGAACTAAGACTCAGGTAGATCCCTAAGGACCTCATATATAACAAATAAACTTGTAAAAACAAAATTACATATATTTCTTTTATAGTTAAAGAAATCGAAAAAGTTTAAAAATTTTTAAATTTTAACTTAAAATCTTTCTTTAAATGTTTTTTCAATAATTGATTTTCAAAATTTGCTTTTATCAAATCATTTTGCTAGGGATGGTATATTTTAAAATAAGCTAAGATAGTTCTACGATTTGATTCGAGAATTGGGTGCAAATTAGAAATTCAGCTCAGGACATTATATAATATAAACACTATTTGGAAAATTGTTTAGACAATAAAAATTTCAATTAATCGAAATTCTTTTTATTTCTAAATATATATATATTGTTGTTTAATATATCTCGTATCATGATAATGAATTATCATTATTACAATATTTTAAAAACCTTAAACGAGATTCAGATTCTTTACAATCTTTTGAAAATTCCATGCAGTGTATAAAAAATTGTTACGAAAAATGCAAAAATTTAAATGAATTTCGTTATTTGACTGTCTAATTTGTTGTTATTTATAGATGCAGACCGTAAAAATGTTAAAAATATATGGCAATTGAAATCAACTGGCTGAGTTAACACGGCTTAAAATTGTTATTAGTTGTTACAGAGCAAAAAAAAAAAAAAAACTGCATAAAATGTAAATTTGATTGAAAGATTTTTGCTTTTTTTTTGCTGCCTCTTTGGTTATGAGTTTTTGTTTTGTTCGACAGTCCAAAGAAAATAGTTTTAACTTTTACTTTCTCTGCCAATAATTTTTGCTTGAATGCTGTACGGGGATGATAAGGGGCAGCAGAGTCTTTGGCTCTCAATTTGCATTGGCTTACAATGTTATTGTTATTGTTTTTTTGTTATGTTTTTTGTTTTCTGTTTTGTTTTTGTGTTGTGTGCTATGTCTAAGACTCATTTGCAAATGTATCTGGCGGCAATTTAGCGCACAGCTTCCCTGCCCCCATGATCATGTCTGTGCATTGTCTGCTTCAAATTTGAGTCTTCAATGTGAAGTCTCGAGTCTTCAGTCTTTAGTTTAATTTCATTTTCACAACAACAATCTTTTTGTACTCCCCAGCGAGTCGTCACACGTGTTCACATGTGCTTGCTGCTGCAATTTGATCGTCACGCCGAGATCTGTTCAGTCAGTAAAAGCAAATGTTAATGATGAGCATTTGATAATAACAGCTTCAGGGTTTGACTCTGCAACTGAACTGCGTCTTCTGCCTGCACTTTTGGCTTTAACAGTTGTTTGGACAGCTGCTTCAGGTTGTCTACTTGATATTCGGGGAAAATTGTTGTTGTCTTCGATTTGGCGAAAGTTGTAAAGAAACAAAATTTGCATTTTGCATGAAACTGAAGATTCTGCTGTGTTGCAAACAGGAAAGGGAAGTCACAACTCAATCACAAACTGAATGAGAAACTAATGTAGCCTATTGATCATTTAATCTTTGGCTTTGCGGCAACAGAAATTTATTTAATTATTTTCAAGTTTATACTAAACTTATTTTAAAACTACAAAATAATTATTGATATTTATTATTGGAATTCCATAAGATATGCTGTAATCATGGCCAGTCATGTGGTCAACTATTTAACTGCAGCTGCTTGTCAAGTTAGCCTTGTTCTTAATAGTCAAACATCGTTTTTGCATTTTGCATTTTGCATAGACTCGTAATTAAACTCTGGCCAGCCCGCCAGGTAGCTCATAAATTGAGCAAAACGGCGGCAAGTGCAAGATTTGAGTATATAAATATATATGTATCTGTGCATCTGCAAGATACTTGTAACCGAGCAGCTTCTCAGGGTATCGACTGACAGTGCCTGACCGCAAGTGGCAACCTTGTGAGTGCTGCGTGGAATGTTGTATGCCTCGCCAAGTTTGTTGCCTAAGTCTTTTGTTTTATGGAAATTCTAACTGGGGCGCAGTGGGGCGTGGCAGCGACAAAACTAAACAAATAAAAACATCTTCAAATCTTTCTAATGAAAGCAACAACTTTCTTTCCTCTACCTAAGAGCAACTTTGAGCTATTTTCGTCACTCTCACTTGTGCTTATCTCGAGTTTGTTGATCTTGCATCTTTAAATATTGAAATACGACAACGATTTCATAAGATTCGTGTTTTTACCACTATTATTATTATTATTTGTTTATTTTTAAAGCAGTATCATTTCAGTTTTATTGTTGTGCCCACATAATCGCTTGGCACGTCCACAGCTTTGAGATGATGTTAAAAAGATCTGAAAGTGGTTTAGGCCTAGTCTTGACATGCTGAGTTAACTCGTGATAATTTAATGAAAGTCCAATAATACAATATATGCCCACAAATTAAACAGTTTGACATACGTGTGACATACCCTGCCATAGCACAAAATTACTAAAAATAATAATATGCCTATAACAGAAGACAGAAGACTAGTTAGAGTATATCTTCTATTCGATCACTCTCAAGTGCAAAGTCATTTCGATTGTGCTCATTATAGAACCTCAACACATGAAAGATTTTGTAAATTGAAATTCCACAGTCGGAGGGCCAAAACTTCAGGCTGGGCCTATAAATTTGATATTCAAAGTAAATTTTCAATTTCAACGCGACTAGATATATATTTCCATAAATAAAACACATAAATCAGAGCTATCGCTATAACCAATACAGAAACCGAAACCAAAAACCGAACCTGATCTAAACTGAACTGAACTCATTAGTAATCAAAAGCTGTGCAACAAGCTGTGGCACGACCATTGAATTCTAAGACTGAGAGAGTTGGACACAGAGTTGGAGATTGTTGCAACAAGCAACTCTTTGTGGTAGCTACCATAGAGATGAACGATATTTGTTATTTTGCAATCACAGTGACAAAACTGTTACTGCTACTTTTAAACATGTTTTTCAATATGAATTGTTGGTCAACATAAGCTGCATTTAAATTAACTAAAATTAACTTTAACGTTTGAATATTCTTTCTTTATATAAATAATAAATATAACAATTTTATTGGCATCAAGAACTTTTTGTTAATATTGTAATATGTTAATAAATAATAGTCAGATCTACAAAACTATATAACTTTAATTGCTAATATCAAAACTGTGACTGTTTAACTGCTACCTCCTAAATAATCACAGTCAGAGTGTGACAGAACTCAGAGTCTCGTGACTCTCATGTTGCTCATTTCTAGTGGCAACAATGTGGGTTGCAACAAGTATAAGGTGGCTGCCACTGGGAACAGTGTCGCCAACGCATCGATGATGTTGACGCCACGCCGACGGCAGAGGCCGCTGACTGAGGCTGAGACTGCATTCAATTTCAGCTCGGCTTGACTTGTTTATTTTGCTTAATGGCTATTTGCCTCCGTTGTTTAGAGGCAATTTAAATATTTTAGCCATTTCATTTTGAATTTTTTTTTTTTTAGTTTTTATATATTTTTTTTGTTTTTTTATTAAGAGCCGGCAAAACTTGTGTCTTTGACTTTTTATGGCCACAGAAAATATGTTAAAAATTTCTACTGTTTTGCATTTGCCCTGCGTTGCGTATTTGGAATTTTTTAGTTACGTCTGTCGTATATATATATATAAAATATATACGATAAATAAAATACGATATATTTTTTAAGCGTTTCAATTAGACGCCTGAGTCATTTTTTTATTTTATTTAGCTTTAAACTTTAATTAAAAAGAAAATAAACAACTTAAGTATAGAGAATTCAGGCTTGTTTTGAGTTGAAATCTTAACATTTATTTATAAGTAATTTAATATAGAAGATTTTAAAGAATGAAAATAATTATTTAGATAAAAAGCAAACATATATTTTATTAAAGTGATTTAATATAGAAGATTTTATAGATTAAATATACTTATTTAAAAAAAAAGAGTAATTTTTTTAAATAAAAAATTAACTAAATTTAGTTTTAAAAAGATTTTATTAATTAGTAGTTGATTATGGCTTTAGAAGTCTGCTATATGATTTCCATAAAAACTGTTTAAATATTTTACAGATCCGGAGAAAAAAAAAACAATTTATAAAATGTCTGCAGAAAGTTTTATAAAAAGCGTTGTTTAATATATTATAATTGTTTAATATATTATTACCTTAAAATGTTTAAAGTTTAATTTCCAATGTTATTTTATATTTTTGTAGTAATGAAATATAGTAATGAATTTTACAGTTGTATGTTAATAATGTTATATTTTTGTTAATATTACGCAGTTCTATAAACTTTTTGTTCACTTCGAAACTTTATTTAATAGATCGTCTAAGTTTAAGTACTTGAGTTTATTTGATAAAGTATTAGAACTAAATTAAGAGTTTGGTTAGCTTTAACTTTGCACTGAGCTGTAATCTTCTGGTCACGACAAAAACTAATATAATTAGTGTTTATATGACAAAACTATTTCGGATTTCTTTGTGTATTTGTAAAGTGCTATTATGATAAATTGTTAGGTAAATATAAAGAACTATAACTATTATTATTATTATTAGTATTTCTTTAATTTGTTTTGGAATTTTGGGTTTTCTTCGCTTTACCTTTGGGGGCACCTATCGTCGATTTTTTGCGTCCATTTAGCTTAGTTTTATTAGAGGAAATTGCCAAGGGCTTTGGTTTGAGCACTTTGGCCTCGACGCGTATATACAAATCGTAGTTAAAGTCGCCACACGATTTGCCTGTTGTATAATTAAAAATAATAATAATGATATAATAAATATAATAAATTTAATATTTATACCCCAGCACATTTCCTCGCCACATGATTCGCAGGTTATGAGACGCGTCTCCACAATTCCCGACTTGTTCTTAATTTTCTTGATACAATTGTTGAGGGCAAACTCTCGTCTGTCCCGGGCCTCGGTCTTTAACTCCAGTTTGCCCATCTCCACCATGCGACTGAAGTACTCCTCCTCCTGCTTGGACTTGGGTCGCAGTGTGGTCAACATCTTCCAGTCGATGGGCACTGCGCACAGTTCCATCAATACCACGTCTTTCATTTCGCTGGGCACTGGATCCGCATAGCTATAAAGAGCCTCACGTTCCCCGTTGCTCTTTAACAGTTTTCTCATTTCTTTCTTAGGCATCTTGAAGGCGTAATCCTTATCCCGTATCTTAATCTCCTCGGCACGCACTTTGATGGGTCGCATTTTATAATCTGGCACCTTTTCCATTAAGCGCTTAAATTCCTCAATTGTTTGGATATTGCTACGGCTCAGATCTAAGACTGGAACCACAGTCTTCTTCTTGGCCAATAGATCATCCAATTTGCTCATTTCTATTAACTAAATAATATTATTGAAGTAAAGTAAAGCTGAAACCCACTTTTGAGTATTGATTCAACAACAAACAGTTGCCCACAACAACAATAAATTGTTCCAAAGTTTTATTTGGTATATTTTAGTACTTTTTTTTCTCGGTATTTGTTGGGCCTAATTGTTAGGCAATTTATAAGATTTTTATTTTATTTATTTATTTGAAATAAATTTTAATATTTCGAAAAACAAATCTTTCTAAAATCTTGGACTTGTGAGTTTTTAAATAAATATTCAAGATCTTTATTATAAGTTAATGTATGAAATTTAATAATTAATTAATACTTTTATTTGTAAACACAAATTTAATGCGCTTTTTATACGAGGAGTATTATATTTAATATATCGCAAATAACATTAAAAATAATATACTAAAATTATGTTTTCAATATAATATTACTTTGTAAAAGAAAGAGTTTTAAAAATATGTTAAAAATGAAGATATTTAATTCTCTTTTATTGCTTTAATTGTTTCTCTCACAATATTTCAAATTATTTACATTTAATTAAATTAAATCGTCAGATTATCCCAATGCTAGCTAGATATTATACAAAATTTAAATATATAAATACATATAATAGGAAATATTGAACAAAAAACCCAAACATAGAAAATGTATCTGTATAAAATAAATAACAATGAATTCTTTGAATGATAATTATCATATCAGCCGAGCCAAGTTCGCGCACCAGATCGCCTGTGGACGGCCTGTTAAACCGATGAATTTTATAGGCACATTTAAAAATGCCACTTCGGGCGTGTTTGTTTAAATGCTTATATTTCCGTCGTCTCTTTATCGATTTCTATGATTAATATCTTAAAAGACGCCCAATTAATGCAACTATATAAAAGCAAAAAAGAGAAAAACGAAATAATTTTTTTCGACTTTTCCTCGAATTTCAAAGTCAAAAAATCGTAAAAAATACCGCAAAAATATCATCATTTTCTAAATTCAAAATTAAATAGCTGCAAAACTAGTAATTTAAACTTAATAAAGTATATGTATGATTAATAGATCCATTCATTAGCTTTCGATGTAAATTATTTGAAAATCGGCTGTAAGATTCTCGAGTAATACTAAAATCTCCAGTCTCGCCTCTGAAAAAAAGCTTTAAAAAAATACCAGATTTCAAAAATTTTAAAAAAAAAAGTCTTACCATAGAAAAATTTTTAAAGTGATTTTTCGTCATCTGGGGCACCATATGTATCAGAAAAAGTAGGTTTGATCAAATATACAAAAAAAAAGCTAAATTTTGTTACCTAGTGTAATATTTTAATTTATTTTATGTCTTGCCCTTATATTTTCTTATGCAAACACAGTCTATAATATTTTCTTCAATCTTTTCTAATTACAGTGCCTGCAATAATAGCTCAATCAGCTCAGCTCACGTGTCGGAAATTGAAGTTCGTGTAATTCGGTAGAATTTGCCGAAAAGTCAACGGACAAACAAATACTCAAAACGTTACCTTATATCAAAGACAAAAAAAAAAAAGCCGAAAAAAAAGTATAAATATATATAAAACCCGTCGAGAAGCCAAAAGCCGACAAACAGTTGAGGCTCGTTTAGCGTGTTGGCATTTAATTTAGCTGGTTACGTGGCTTAGAGATTCGTGTGTCCGCCGAAAAGAAAGTCACGACATTATCCACATCGGTTCGAAACAAGATTTCCAAGATTCTGCGCCGAAAGTCAAAGTTACAAGTTTACATTTTGGCCCGGTTCAACGTGTGTGTGTGTGTGTATTGTATCTGTGTGTGTTTGTGCCACTTTAGAAAGTGAAAATCGAGTGCAGTCCCAGTTTTGAGTCCCATTCCATCAGAGCTGCCTCTGGGCGCTGCTGCTGCAGTTGAAAGTGAATCTACCTTGTGTGTGTCTTTCAATTATATTCGGTGCGGTCTGTAGACAGCTACCTGAAGCTACTTTTGATCCATTCAATCAATCGATAGGGCCAAAACGAATCCATCTGATTTTATATTTACATACGAGAGCCGACAAACCACAAAAGTTCAACAATGGAGGCCGAAGAAATTACAAAACTCGTTGATGGCGTTTATAGGGTAAGTCTTCTTTTTTGCTCTTTGGGTATTTTACTGTGCTAGTTTTAAGTACTCCTAGTTTAAGAGGTAATAAAACAAATGAGCTTTTTTATGGATATTCTGTTTTGAACAGAAGTAATTAGATTTTGCGATTTAATTGCATTTAAAAATAAATTAAATACATTTTAAGTGAAATTATGTAGCACATTTTCTTTAGCTATCATTTATTTTAATTAAGCATTCTAAACATACAGTTACACGATCAGCAAAACGTGCTGACAATCAAGCTAAATTTACATGATACTATATAAACATACACTGACTGACAACAGTATCCATTTATTGTGATAAGAATCAAAACAATATCTTATAAATATTTTTAAAGCTTACTCAATGTCAGAAATGTATTCCAAAAGACAAAGACCCTAAACTCTTTGTATAGAATATTACGGACTGGCAAAGTCTGTATATAGCGGTTGATAGAAAATTGCCATTTTCAAATGCAATTTTCACAATTTTCACAAGTTTCTGCATATATTTTTAACCAATTTTTTTTTAGAGTGCGCACCTATGCCCTCATACAAAGCTATTGCCACAAATTTCAAGCTTCTAGCTTCTACCGTTTGGCCTGTGGGTGAGTCGCCAATCAGTCAGGTTGAACTGTTTTATATATATAGATAGTCAATATCAAAGTTTAGTTTCCAAAAAAAAAAAAGTCATAATAATATTAAAATAATGTAAGTTCGTTCAAGGTGAAACCTTTACTTATTATGCGTACGAGTTATTACATTTAAATCTAATTTTAATCTCTAAAATTAATTTGCTTTGTGGATTACCCAACATGACCGCCATGGGAGCCAAAACAATTTTCTTATATAACCAACAAATCACAGCTCACACTAGAGTCTCAAATATAACTCGAAACATGACAACGAATTGCGTGAAGGCCATTTCTATTAAGTGTCTACGACTAATAATATCATATTTTCTTAACGCTTGTAGCGCACATAATGATCCCAACTATTTGAAAACAATTTATTACATTAAATGTTTTCTTTGGTTTCCAGTGGGTATTATAGATATTCCGTAAATAGTTTCCAAATTTATTACCGCACGTGATGTCCATAAATAGCCTGAAAAAAGATATAAAAAATAAATATTTTCACAAATATTTAGATGTATTTATGTATTTTCAAGTATTTCCCATTTGGCAGGCAGTTTGACGGCTCCAGACATTTGAAAGTGAATTTCGGTGGCTGAAAAATCCAAATTTGGTCACGACGCTTGAAGGCTTTAAAATATATTTCTTGTTAAATTATTTTTTTGTTTTTTTTTTTGTTTTTTGGGGGTTTGGTTTTTGGCTTGTTTCTTTCAATAGATATTGGCCGCTGGGCTGTATACTTAATATACGAAACCGCACAAACAAGTTCAATTGCGTTTGTGCCACACAGTGTGGCAGCAGTTGCAACAACAACAACAACAGCAACAATACAACAAAAAAGCCTTGTGAGTTTTGCAAGTTTTTAAGCTTCTTTTGCAGTTTTCGTCGCTGTGGCATCTGCCATTACAGTTAGGCAGAGGGGTGGGGAGGGGCTAGGGTGTAGGGGGCAACACGGGCGTTGCACATTTCGCGCATCTATTTCATTATGCAACTTTTAGTTTTCACAACTTGCAACCAGCAGCTGTTGCAGTTTTTGTTTTTTGCGGTTTTCAGCTTTAAAAATTGCGGAAATTTTTGTGTTTTTTTTTTTTATTTTGGGGCTATTTCCTCGGCGTTTCATGTTGCACATGGTTGCATTTTCTTGACTCGAACAACATTTGCATTTTGTTTTTTGTTTTGATTTTATTTTTGTCACACTTACAGCATGCGAAAAAAATAAAATTATTTAATTATAGTGACAAATTCGAGGAAAGACTCAGGAAACGAACTTGTTTGGGAGTCTGCAACTGGAAACATATCCATGAATACGAATTGCTGTACATTAATCAAATCACTTCCTATGTATTTACGTATTTTATATAATATTTTTATTATAATTATATTTAATTCGTAGTGATTTATTTATTCAACGTTTAAAGTACAATTTATTCAAACTTATGTCAGGCCTCGTCCAGCTGTCACTTTTAAGTGATCTATTGATCTATTATTATGTATGTGTGGTATTATTTATTATTTTTATTCTTCTAATTAGTTGACTGGTATTTTTATACGTAAATTCTTTATCTTTTTATTTTTAATTTTCTTTTATATATGTTCACTTTTTTGTAACTCTATTTTCGGACATCTTTCGCATTTCTTGCTTGGCCTTTCTAAAAATGTTTATAGAGCTAGTTTAGCACACTTAACTGAAAGTGTGTGTATAATAAAAAAAACTACTCGTGAGGGCAATTAAGCTACTCTTTGAGCTTTGCTACATCGAAAAAAACTTAATTATAAAAAGATCAAATTGCGATTCATTAGGAATTTTATCATGAGCTGCGATTTTTGTAATATTTCTAAAGTCTGAAGTGGTGGAATTTCAATTTTATAGAATAAAAGTCTCCTACTAATTTAGTTAGGCTAATTTAATATATTCCAAAAGATAGACATAGTAAGAGAATATATCATTATTGACAGAGCGGGCCAATTAACTTCTAATTAAAGCTCGGATTTTGCATTTTGTTTGTTTTGTTTTTCATCAGATTGGTAACAAAATTTTGTATTTAGACGTTTTATAGTTCAAATGTAACAAATTTTATTGGAAAATATTAAAAATTTGCAAAATATATGCCAAAAATATGAAAAAATATGCCAATAATATGTAAAATATATGCAAAATCCGAGGTCTACTTCTAATGAATAAATTTTAAAAGTTTTCTTTTATAATTTAAAAAATATTGTATTGTTTTTCTATATTAAAATTTTTTTTGTAAGAAATTAATTCATTTTATTTTCAATGTTTGAAAGTAAATAAGTGCAAATATTTATTTCGATAAGAAAAAACGCAGTTTTGAAAAATAAAATACCTACAAATTGTTAGAAAAAAAATGAACAAAATGTTTGGAAATAACGCAGCTAAAAAAATAAATTAAGACCAAAATGTTCTTAATAACGATTGTCGGTCTGCATACTTAAATGGGTTAATAATATTTGATATACGTTTTTGATATCAAGAAAAGCGTACATATATATATTTAGTATATATATATATATTTAGTATACAATATATATACTTTGCAACCTTTATAAACATTTTCCTATGCAAACTAGTCTCAATTTCCAATCGATATGAATACAACTTAATTTTGTTGAAACCGGTCAGTGCGGTTGAATTGTGAATTTCTAGTTTTTGATAAACATTAGGCCAAATTTGATTAAAACTGTATCAGTATTCTATCAAATACTTGACATAAGAGCTTGAATTAAGTCTGTGACTAAAAAAACTTTTCTGTTTTGTAGAATCAAATTTAAAGACTCATTAATTAATATAGTTTATTTTTTTTTTTTTTGGAAATCGAACTTATAATATCAATAGATTAATAATATTGATAACATTTCAAACTACACGAGTTCGTCTGTTGTAAATAAATAAAAAAGTTTCAATAGTTTGTCATTCCTTGGGATTTATGACACATTCCGGCGGCATTATTTAAAGCTCAGACCCATGTCAGCAATCAAATTGATGTCCAGGTGGCCCGGGCAATTGTCTGTGATTGTCTGGGGATTGGCCCGATGGTGAAGCCACTCAAGAACAGCGCACAAGTGGGACGACAATGACGATGACGATGACAACGGTGACTGAAGGTATTCCAAGTGCTGGAACTATAAAAAAAGAGAGGCGTACAATGAAAATAAATGAAAATTGCATTCATAGTTGCCCAGAGCGAGAATAGAGTCTTGGACTTTGAGACCTGAGACTGTGACGGATGATGGTGAGTTGCAGGCAAAGGCATTTCTAAGGCTGCAGCATTAGATACAGAGAGAGAGGGAGAGGGAGAGAGCGGCAAAGAGGCAAGACGACACTTGGAACGATGTCGCAAGTTATGCTTGGGGCATGAACCAAATGGAAGTGGGTTAACGTTCGCTGTGTGGGGCAAGATAGGGCTTTGACCAAAGGGGGAAGCCTTACGAGTCACACTTTTGGACTGGGAAGTCACGCAATATAACAAATATTTTTCACGCACGCTGCTCACACTTGCAGTGGCTAAGGGGGGAGCATGGGTAGGGAGGGGCAACGGTTGCGCCTTGACGCCTTTGCCTAAGTTTTGTCAACAAATTGTTGCTTTTGTTGTTGTTGTTGTTGTTGCACCTGTTGCGTGTTGCCTTCTATTTAATTGTTTTTGCTGTTCTCTTTTTGTTTTTGTTGCAAGTTTTCATTTTCTAATTGGCATAATTGCGGTTTTTGGGCCTCTTTGTGGCATGCATTCTCGCATGCCTCAAGGTGGGTGTGGCCGTTGGCGTTGTTGAATTATGGCCAGGCCCACCTGCCCACCTGCCCCCTGCTACACCCGCGTTTCGTGGCTCGTTGGCTGCTCAAATGCCGCGCGCTCTGGGGGAAAACAGTTAACAAAATTGTTAGCCCGCATTTTTGCATTGCGACTATTTTTTTTTTTTTTTTTAATTAAAAAAATTACATACGCTGAGCTCACTTGGCGATTTATGTTAAGCGCCGATTAAAGGTGACCGGGGGGTAGTGGGGAGAGCCTTAATTTATTTTGGGTTAAATGTTTATTTCGCTGGACAAAAGAGATTTGCGGGGTGTGATAAAAATGTTGCGTCAGTGCTTTACTTAATTGCATGTTGAAAAATAAGATAGTGGTGTGTGGGTGGGATTGGGAGTTAAAAAAATAGATATGTTGGTCAGTGAAAAATGTGATACAAATTAAATAAAGTTGATTTTTTTTGCAATTAAAAGTTTTTACATTAAAATAAATGTGATACAAAATATGTAAAAGTAAGGGAATTTTTTTAACGAATATATAACACTAGTTTACAAATTTTTTTTTAATCGAGGGAGCTGGGGTCTTATATAGTTTTTTGATGTATTTTTGGGCGGTGATTTCAAAAATGCAAACCATTTATTTTTTCAAAGAATGTTTTTCGAGAAAACCGCGAATAGCTAATTTTTTGGCAGTCTTTGAACTCATTTATTTATATCTACATCAGATATTATTTGATCTTAAAGCGCATTTCAATAGATAATTGTGTTCCCTTTCTAACGGTATGCCGTTTATGCGGATCAAATGCGAATTGATGTCATTATAAATTCTCAAAGTTGAAAAATATAAACTTTTTGTGCATTTTTGAAAAATTGCTGAATTTTAATTGGTCTTTCAAAAATTTAAAAAATTCGTTTAAATACTTTTTAAGATTTATAATATTAGACAATTCTTTTACGAATATTTTAAGTATACATTTGTCCAAATTGGTCAGTAAATGTGGTAGTTATTCAGCAATTAGTAAAAACACCCAAGATAAAATCCAGCTTGTTCATCACTTTTCCAGTCATATTTGACGAAATTTTACAATTTAAGAGAGAAAACTGATGCGTTGGTATACTAAAAGAAAAAATCAATATCATAATTAGAATAGAATATTTGGCGTTTTATATATTATATTTATATATATAATATCTTAGTTTATTTTTTTTAATATATTTTTTTTTACTAAACTATTAAAATTTGTAAAATATGTTGTTTATATATATTTTTAATACAAATTAATTGTTTTGTTTTGTATTACATAAATAATGATATATAGGCTTATCTCAAAAGGAAATCTTTAAAATTATTATTAATTATGCGTTCAATGCCTTTAAATTTGTGTTTAGTTGAGTTATACATAGTTTATTCCAATTTGTGCTTAAGCATTAATTTATTCATTTAATTTAATTACATTAATTTATTAAAATCTTAGACATACAAAAATTGGAATAATATTGACGCACAGTGTAATATATTCTCATAGTTCTTCAAAAATAACTTTCATATTAGTAAACTAAATGAATTTTTATTTTCTGTTAGTTATTTACTTATATAAAATTGACATAGCTACTAAAATTTGTACTGCAATTAAATGCAATGTTATTTAAACAAAATCTTTTTGCTGTACACTAATTTGTGTGCCTTGAACTGGGATTATTATCAAGGAGAGAGACAACCATTAGAAACCTAATAGGTTAACTAATCATAGTTAATTATCATAACTCTCCAACTTGACGCTTTGATTGTGGAAAACCGCAAGTTACTTAAAAAGTGACATTGATAGCTCCAATAAACTCCATGTTTTGAGTTGAAGGTATATACAAAAATGTATCTGTATCTTTACATCGTTTAGCTTATGCACTCGCACTTAGACTCACATTCACATGCAATCTAATTAAACAATCAGAGTTAAATGTAAATTAATCATGAACAAACCAACCTAGCTATAAGTTGTCTCTTGAAATAAATCATTAAGGTAAACACTCGAATAGCTCTATAACCCGAAAATGACCTTGTCTGTTTTTAGTGTGAGTTTTGAATACCAGTTTGAGTGCATTCATTCCCACGCCTTGATGCTACATTTGCAGCCAATAAATTTTTGCTAGGCAAATAAAAATAAAAACAATATTGTTTTTTTAAATACTATTTGACTTTTGCTAGAATCCATTGTAGTACTTTGAGTACAGAAACTTGAACTGTTTTCAGTAATAAAGTATGTTTATTATTGCCGCCAAATTTTTGACAGTTTGTTGCTAATTGTTTTTTATTTTTATTTCATATTTTTGGGTTGTACTAATATTCATTGTACTCATATGAGTGCGATGCTTTTGTCCCGCTCGTTTTTGGCAGGCGGAAATGATATCTAAGCAAAATATTTTTGTTTTTCAATATTCAAGCGCATGGCAATTAATCATGCTTGAACAGATTCAAACTCGCATCTCTCTGTTTGTTTAGTTCATGCCAAATTCAAGACAATAAAACGCTTTGTGAGTCATTTACAGCAATTGATTTGAATGTGGTTGAGTGTTTCGAGTGTTTGAGTGTTTCGAGTGTTTGAGTGTTTCAGTATTGTCTTTAAAAGAAGCCCAGCCACGCCCAGGATCGTTGTGTACTTAATGTCTTTGGCATCAGGTTTATGTTTAGCCCAATGCTGATGTCATGTTGACATTTTGAACTCCACCTAATGCATAAATATTTCCTATAACAATTTACATCATTGAAAATACTACGCCCTATGCAGCTGCCATTATTTTTTTAATTGTATTTTGAATAT
This sequence comes from Hirtodrosophila alboralis, assembly GCA_035043045.1. Lineage (NCBI taxonomy): Eukaryota > Metazoa > Arthropoda > Insecta > Diptera > Drosophilidae > Hirtodrosophila > Hirtodrosophila alboralis. The sequence goes on along the minus strand of JAWNNH010000454.1, from coordinate 354,377 downwards.
TACATAGTCAAAATACTTGATTTACTATAATTTAATTGTTTTTCAATTAAGCTTCAAGCGATAAAAACATTTTCAAGACCCTAGTAAAGTTTTATTAATTGATTTTATGATTCATCAAAACAATATGATTAATCGATTTTCAGTAAAAATGGAAATTTGTCTTTTGGCTGCTAGCTAGGTATCATGAAAAAAAAGCTATTAAAATATTCTATCAATTCAATAATAAATATAATGCTGTCATTTAATAGTATGCTTATTTATTTTAAATAACTCTATTATATAATAAGTTGGTTTCATTCAAGATTTTCACACATTTTAGACTAAAAGCATTGAAAACTTGTATTTATTCCCACCATAAATATTGCGTTTTGAATTTTTGTTTTTTTTTTTTCTCTTTGGCATTCAACTTAAATATAATATAATACACTTATCTAACGTTCTGCTGACAGTATTAATTTCAAATTTCCTGTATTACGTCAAAATTTCTCTATTAATGCTACTTGTTAGTGTAAACGGGCGTTAGATGTAAATGGGCCTTATTGTTGTTCCACTTCCAAATGTTCCTTTGTCGACTGTACCTTGAATTTAAGATTAATGGTAATACGATCTAAAGAAATGCTTTCAACTGTGTAATATGACTTTCATCTGTCTACTTACTTGGATTATCAAATAGATAACTTTCTTTAATGGCAGATTACTAAGATTACATGCTAACATTAAGGTGCATAGTAGTAACATTCACCATTTAAAGCATTAACATGTACAGGTGCAGTTAGCATTACGACTTGTATATCGAGTCTATGTAGTTTCTGGCTTACGCGGAACTAATGATGTAGATGTCTTTTGTTGACCACAACATTGTACGGTTCGGTGGGATTATACAACGAACTTTTACTACCCGAAGCAAGTCGTGAAAAGCCATTATGGTAGACAGGCTCAGAAGAGACAAAACAACAAAAAAACAAGACATGAACAGTTGAAAGTTTTAATGAAATTAAAATTATAAAAACAGATAAAATGTCGAGCTAAATGATCTGTCGATGGCAGCCCATAAATTATTGTTAATTATCATACATAAATACTTTTTATTAAATAACAACATTATTATTTATCTATGCAATTGCAGAATATACTCGATAGATTCAATCCGGGTGCCAGGCAACTAATTGCGGCGGGCAAAAGTTACTTGAAAGCGTTGCATGGTAAGCATTGTGGCATTATTATCATTATCATTATCATTATCGTCATCATATCATATACCATATATGTATTACCTATCTGCCTAACTGGGCATACTGTTAACTAATTTATAATGCATTTTATACCATTTCATGCAACAGGTGCCGCAACTGCCTCGCGTCTATTCAATGAAGCATTGGCCAAGATTGCAATGAACGCGCAACAAAGCGGAACGGGCGATATTGGTAAGAGCCCAAAAGAGAAAGAGATGAAATATAGAAATATATAGTTAAAATATAGATGAAATATGAATTTCCATTTACCTTGTGACCTATATATCTATATTTTTATTACAGGTTCAGCTTTAATGAGCGTTGTAAATGTTAACAAGGAGATACAGGAGCAACAGATGAATATTGTAAGTAACAAATGTTGAAATAATTTATATCGAATATACATATATTTTTAAGGCAATTGAATTATTTACTTTCTAATATTTTGAGTACTTTTCAATGATACAATGTTTTGTATCTTTAGAAGACACCTAAACAGACCTTAATGAAAAGAAATTCGTTTCTTTGAATTTTTCCTAAAATATATACAGCTGCGGTCAAAATAATAGTAGTGCCACCATAAAACATAAAATTAAAACATTGATATTTCGTAGGTACATTCGAACTTTTGTTTTCTGACTTTGTCAGATCTTAGTGTTGAATAAGCTTTTATGAAAAAGTATCATTAGGACATAAAAGCTTTTTTCATTTTTAAGATTTTCCGCTTTTTCGTGATCAACCCTTAATTTGATCCGGTCAAAATAATAGTAGTGAACTAATTAAAACTAAAAAAAAATTATTTTAAGCAAGAAAAGATTATGATTTGGTATTTATTATTGTAATTTGATAAATTACAATATATTTTATAAAATTTTATTTGCTTAGAGTTGCAACAAAGGGGCGTGGCAAGCCTTACACTTCTGAGAAGCGTGCTATTATTAAAATATTGATTTTTGAAGGGAAAACTTGGAAAAAAAATTCAAAACCTAAAAATAATAACTGTTAACTAATTTTGGTATCTCAGATGGATTAACAATATATTTACGTTTCATAAAAAAAAAAAATTAAAAATTTAGATAAATTAAAAGTCCTTTAATTTTGAGTTTTTTGTATTACATTACACGCACTACTATTATTTTGACCGCAACTGTAAATATATAATTATATTAATATCTATTCTTATCTTCATATTTGAATGTTGTTTGTGAAGATTTACAATAAAGAAAAATTTCTAACATTATGCTACATTTAATTGAATTTATTTAAATTAAATAGATTTTGTATTATTTAAGAGTTTTAGCTAATTTTATAAGTCAATATATTATCAAATTTCTTATTAAAAACTAACAAAATTTATACTAAATCAACAGAAACAATTTAATATTTCTTAAATACTAAAATATATAGATAATTAAAAAAAAATCACATACTTTCTTAATTAATAAAAATAATTAGGAAAAAAAAACATAATATACATAAATGTTATATAAAGTTAGAGTTTGCTAACTTTCGACGGTCTTTAATACAACTTGTGTTAAATTTGAATATTCTCCAATTAATTTGCAGCTGAAAGCTTTCTACGTTGATCTATTGGTGCCATTGGAGACAAATTTGGAGAAGGACACAAAAGTGGTGCAGCATGAGCAAAAGAAATTCCTGCAGCAGCACAAAGTCCGTATGGAGAGCTACCAGAAGGCCGTCTCCACAATGAAAAAGCAGCGCAAGAAAAAGGCGACACCGGAGAATACTGAAAAGGAGCTAAGAGTGAGTTTTAATTTTATTTTTATTAACAATTGAAACAAGTCTTATTTACATATTTTAGAGCCTGCAACTGTTGGAGGATCAAAAGAAAAAACTTGATGTGTTTTGTGATCAAAGTTATAAGAACGTAAGTTTGTTGCCAAAGTCATTTGTTTGGCTTCCGAGAACGAGAAGTAAAAAATAAAATAAAAATAAAATAAAAATGAACATATTTCAACAGGCCATGACACAGGAGCGTCGTCGGTATGGTTTCGTCTTGGAGCGCCAATGCTCAATTGCCAAGCATTGGATGGCCTATCATACGACCGGCAAAACAGTAATTGATAATAATTTTGAAAATTGGCAAGAAATTGCCGCTTCCCGTGAGATAATACCGCCGGCCGCATATGAGAGCGGCTACAGCAGCAGCAACAGCAACACGAGGCGCCTGGTGAGTCATTGCCAGCCCTAACAACTCTCTTAACTGTCTTAACTGATCAGCAATCTTTCCACCAGGAGCGCATCAAAGACGCTGACGATGAACAGATCCATGGCCAGGGCGCCCAATTGAAGAAATCGCGCAGCATCGATGCGCCCTATGGCGATATGCGCACTCTGCACGAGCGTGAGAGTCTTGGTCCAGGATCGGCACACTATGCACAGAATTCGCTGCCACGTGCCAAGTCCGATTTTAATTTGGCACTGGTTGGCGCTGGCTCCATGACATGTAAGCTGCACACTTAATCCCATCAACTACATAAGTAGGATAACTAAATAGGACTTCATCCAGGTCATAAACACAAGATCATTGAGGAGCAGCTGCCACATGGCGAGGTGGAACGCGGCGATCAACGTCCGCTGGTGAACGCGCTCTATGCCTATATGCCATCCGGTGAGAATCAGCTGTCCTTCGAGGAGGGCGATCGCATTGCACTGGTGGGCGCCAAGGCCAAGGGCTGGCAATTTGGCGAGAATTTGCGTACCCAACACTTTGGCTGGTTCCCGGTGGCCTATACCAATGCGGAGAGCATTGATCCTCCCCCAGCCACTGGCGGTCGACGTTATGAAAACTTGCACATGAGCTATGAACGGAACGGTGGTGCAGCCGGCGGATTGCGCAGCTATCATGAGCAACAGCAGCAATATGAGGCGCAATTGGAACTTATGGATAACGATGCCACTTATAGGCGACGACGCAACCACAGCACCGAAGAGTCCTCGCCCACACGCATGTTTGGCGACACCATCAAGCAGCAGAAGAAATACCGCTCCGGTTCCGCGGCCAATCCGCGTCCAGGGCCACCGCCCACTTTGCCCGCTCCCGTGCCAAATGGCCAGAGCCAGAGTCAGGGCACCAGAATGCTGAACAGCTCACAGAGTTTCTGTGCCACCAATGGCGTGCCAGCTGCCGTGGAGAGACGCAAGCAGAAGCTACTCAATGGCGCACAGGTGAGCCCATCCTCAATAGCAATCAGCATATAATTCTCAACTGTTTCATTTATTCCTCTCAGAGCTCCACTAAATCCGCGGCTGCGGCAAAGACATCGCTCCACAGCAGCAACGATAGCGGATTCGCCAATGAGCCACCGCCACAGCCGGAGGTGGATTACTCCGATGAGGAGCCGGCCACACAACGTGTGCCCATTCGGTAGGTGCTATATTATATTAATTTTATTTCTTTTGTTTTTGTTGTTGTTGATTCAAAGGGAATTGAGCTAGGGATATAGAAATGAATAAGTATTAATTATATTATGTAAATCATAATTGAAACTTCTATTTATTACTCTAAAATACTAAACTAAGAGTTTCCATAAAGTTTTCCTTCATTATACCATGCTAATACCAACAAATATTATTCATTTGATTGTGACCAATACGCAGAAAGGAATTAAAATTAATAATCAAAAATATTAAGAAAAACTTTTATTAGATTGGAATAGGATAAAACTTAGTTTTAACAATTTTTCTTTTTCTGAAATATTGACAATTAAATACATTTCGATCTAAACGCCATAGGATCTTTAAACATCATGAATCAGATAATTAATGAATATATATTTTATGACTCTTGTCTAATTTCTGGTTCCAACGATAGACAGATAGCTTATTACACTAGTTTACAAATTATTTTTTGATCAAGGGAGCTGGGCTCTCATATACTTTTTTTGATGTAATTTTGGTCGCTGATTTCAAAAATGCAAAACATTTATTTTTTCAAAGAATGGTTTTCGAGAAAACCGCGAATAGCTAGTTTTTTGGCAGTCTTTCGACTTATTTGTTCATATCTACATCAGATCTTATTTGATCTTTAATAATGTTACACAATTCAATAGATAATTGTATCCCCTTTCTAACGGTATGCCGTTTATGCGGATCAAATGCGAATTGATGTCATTATAAATTCTCAAAGTTGAAAAATATTTTTTTGCATTTTTGAAAAATTGCTGAATTTCAATTGGCCTTTTAATAATTTAAAAAATTCGTTTAAATACTTTTTCAGATTTATAATGTTAGATAATTCTTTTACGAATATTTTAAGTTTACATATATCCAAATCGGTCAGTAAATGTGGTAGTTATTCAGCAATTAGTAAAAACACCCAAGAAAAAATTTACCCTGTTCATCACTTTTCTAGTCATTATTGTCGAAAATTTACAATTTAAGAGAGAAAACAGTGATGTGTTGGTATATTAAAAGAAAAAATGTTGCGTATAGTCTACAGAAAAATTAAAGCGGAAATATTCGATAAAAATACACCAATCTTCAGAATTAATTAATTAATGAATATATATTTTATTAGTCTAGTCTAATTTCTGGTCCAACGATTAGCTTACTATCGATTGAGATAATTAAAAAATAAATATTTCAATAATTGGTTTTTTTATGTTCCACTTAATAATCCTTTCCAGAGGTCAGCTCTGTAAAATTTGAACTATTCAGACTATAATTATATTGATCATAATTCAACAAAACAATAAAGAAACGGCTATCTAAATACCCTTGCAATGGTCTCCTAAGAATATTTAAAATGCCAACTTTAATTTTGATAGCTTAAAAAATATTAAAGCTTTTCACACGAGCACTTTTCGACCGATTGTATTTATGGGAGCTATAATGGGAGCTATATAAACTTTGTTAGATTTTACAAATCATGAAAAGTGCTCGTATGAATAACTTCTTTGTTTTTTAAGATATCAAAACCAAAGTAGGCATATCGATGTAGAAATACGATTTGTACAATCAGACTAAGTTAGAATAAATTGGAACCACTATATCATATAGCATCCTTAGGAACAATCGGTCGAAAATGAGTTATTCTATGTATTTAACATTTTCTTAGAAGACCATTGCTAGGTTATATATAGCTTCGGCGTGCCGATAGATAGCCGTTTCTTACTTGTATTTGAGTAAGGTCTAAGAGTCAAAACACAAGTGACCCTTTGTTCTATACCCTTTTTCTATGATCGGTAATATTTTCATATAAAATATTCTCAAACTAAAGTCCATTCATATCAGAACGGCGGTATTATTTAATTTTTCAATCAAATATGTCTAAGCGTATTTGGTATTATGAAAAAGCGTATTATCAATAAATGAAATAGTAGATTTCACATTTAAATAGGATATGTTACAATAAATACTATTAATCGAGCTGTAAAAATTTCTTATCATAAGGTAAAGATCTTTTAGCATAGAACAATGTAGTGAACCCAAGTGCTATGAATTCCCCTTTGTCACAACAGCAAAAACAATTATATCACCTGCAATATTACACCTGCACCAACCACCTCACACCACCACACCACCCCCCAACCGCTGCTGTTTGTCACTAATTCATTATCGATTTTAACATGACATTATGCTTGAATATACTTATGTATAATTGCTATAATTGAAGTATTTGATTTATTTTCGTTTGCTATTTGACTGTTCTTTTGATTTCATGTATCATCATTATATACTATATACTTTGTTGCCCTCCATCATCGTCGCATCCCGCACACACAATCCACAATCCACCAATCAACAAACCCGCCCAAATTCTCACTATAAAAAAACCGCCAAAGACGACGCGCGGATACCAATACCATAAAGGTGCCGCGGGATGTGGCCTCCTGGACGTTGAATCGCAATTTCCGGAACAGCGTGGATAGCCAGATCGATGACAAGAGTTTGCATCGGCTGAGCCGGCAGAGCGCTGGTGTTGGAAAGATGCGCTACGATTTGATTGCATCGGATGATGAGATACTGCAGGCCTCCAGTGCGGGCTTGAAGCGTACCAAGTCCTTTTGGAAGTTTGGTGGCGGTCGCAGCGGCGAGGACATTCTAGCTGGCATGTCGCTCTGGCAGCATCGGGATCTGGTTGCGGCGCGCAATCTCGAAGAGATGCGCGATGAGCCACGCTCTGACGAAGATCGGGAACGTAATGGTCATGCCAATGGCAATGGCACTCTAACCAAGTCGCATAATTCAAGTTCGTCGCAGGAGAAACGAAACGAACGCAAGGACAGCATTACTAGCACGGAACTCTATGGGGATGAGGATGAGAATATCTATGGTGTGAGTCCAGCAACTCCGCCACAACAACAACAGCAGCAGCAGCAGCAGCAACAACAACAGAGGAGCAACGGTTACACGCCCAAGTCACGCATGAAGATCATGAAGACCATTGAGATTGACATAGAAGAGCCATCGGAGAGCGAACGAATTAGCACCATGCGTCGTGGACAGACACAGCAGCAGCAGCAGCAGGAATATGGTCATGGACATCGTAAACTGGACAAACAAGGCTCCGGCTCCGCCTCATTAGCCTCCTCCACACCACAGCACAAATCCCAGACGCTTAGCCGATCGAAGCCAACACCGCAACAGCAACAGCAACAGTTTCCCCACTCTACGGATGAGGGCGAGAGCGATGAGCATGGAACGTTGAAGTTAAGCGATGTCAACAACTTCTTCGATGACATGCAGCACGATGGCAGCGGCAATCCTGGCAGTGGCAGTGGCAGCCATGGACTGGTGATGAAGACGCTTAAGCGTAAGGACATACTCAAGCAGTATTACACCAGTGAGGATGAGTCCGAGTCGGAACTTAAGTCAACCAGCTCTGATCCCTACGACTGCATTGTGATCAACGATCATTTGGTGCGCAAGGACGATAAGCTGAGACGCCAGCATCATCAACAGCAGCAACAGCAAATGGAGTTTCACACCTTTCGTTCGTCCACATCCACAACGGCAACCAATACACTCAAGAAGTCCAACTCCAAGGAGCAGGATAGCACGCTGACCCGCAACTCTACAAACAATTCGGGCGCACCAACTGCCACGATCCTGCCCCGTACGCGACTGCTCAAATCCTCCTCCAGCAGCAACAACCACAACAACAACCACAACAATCACAACAACAGCAGCAGCAGCGCGACATTGGAGCGAAATTTAAAAGCACATGTGGGCAACAAGAGCTACGGTCCCTGGTATGACTTCTGGGATCAGGAACAGCATGGCATTACCGGCCAGAAGTCCGCAGGCGCCAAACTGAAGTGAGGGAGGGGCGCCAGCTAATGGCGGTGGAATAGGAACAGGGACAGACAAGTGGGAAGTGGGTAGAGGATGTAGCTTCGCCGTTTTCTTACCAGAGAAGAAAATGCGCCGAGAGTGGCGGCGCCTAACGAGAGTATCAGTGAACTATGCAGTTTGTTGATTTAGAAACAGGAAATAGAAATAAAGATCTAGTTGTATTCATGCCACATCTACTACACTTTCAGTCAAGTTAAGGCTGAAACTGACAAAAGTCTTTAGGAAAAGTAGAAGTACTGAACCAAAATCTAATTTCATTTTTCAAATATTTTTATTAAAAATTAATTGTATCGAAAGAATATCATGTTTGCGAAACAGTTTCATATTTTCAAGAATTTTTAACTGTCAGAAGTTTCTGTTTTCTATATGTTTATGGAATATAGGGTAAATGATATCAAGCTCCTTCTGCTTTCTACTTTTGTCCTCACAATATAGGAAAACTTATATTGTTGGTGCCTTGCATAATGCACAGTTGTAAGAAAAACACACATACCATATATACCATATACATATATATAAATACTATATATATATATTTTTTTTTGCTTTAGTTATAATTTCTTACATCATGTTACAAGCTAAAAGAATAGCTCCACACACATAAACAGACATACATACACCCATTCAATAATTGAAAATATATTATATTATTATTTCAGCAGACGCGGTATTTATCGCAACTTTTCCATGGGCTACTGAAACCAATCCACAAAGATATATTTTCCGTAGGAGCATACCCGTATTTAATAGAAAAAACAAACCACACAAACAGCAAAAATTCCCAGCAAATGCGTATGTTAAAAGCTGTGTAAATCCGTCCCAACCTAATATCTTATTATATATATACAAAATTGTATAAAGAAGCTATAATAACACGTTTGTATGTACGTGTGCTCTTTTAGTAGTACCAAGTAACATTATATCTTCATACTTTCCCATTTCTACTCGAAAAGTTCGTCACTCTTTGCAGCGCCTCACAATTTGCCACAATCAAGTTGCGCCACACGAAGACCAACGATCGTTCGGCTCCCATGATCTATCGAAGTGTTAACAAGTAGCAACGACTGCGAAAGGTGGAGTTTTTATTATGATCATGATGCGAATTAGGAATTTTAAAAGCTTCAGCTACACAAAGCGGACACATTTCCCTATGCTTAACCACATTAAGTTTATAAATTTAATCTATTGTATAGAGCTAGTAACTATGCTCTGTTATCCCTAACTAGCTGGATCTGGAAGAAGTCTTTATAACCAGTTTCAACTGCAGTAGGGCAAGGATTCTTGGTAGTCATTAAGTTGTATTGTTTGTTAAAAATTATATATGTATGTTAAAGATCAAAATATGTAAATTCAATTATATCGAATAAAATATAAAAGAAAAGAAAAATTTTAAATATATCTGACAATTTTAATCATCAAAGTTAACAAATTTCATTTTTTGGTCGCCAAAGTCGCTGAAATACCAGGCCAACAGAAATCACAGATTAGCAGTAGGTCACTGCTTCGAAATATAAAAAAAGTGGTGCATACTTTTAGTTGCAACTGAAAGTAGGCAATAGTTTTTTTGCGCCCAATTTTGTAAAAGTATGCAGCAAAATTATTTTGATTTTAATGCAGCGACCCTTCTGCTGATTTCTGTTTGCCTGGTATTTCAGCGATTTTGGCGACCAAAAAAAACAAATAAACTTTTATAACCTACCTGCAGCTGTTAAAATTTCATTATTTCGGTTGCCATAGTCGCTGAAATACCAGGCCAACAGAAATCACAGATTAGCAGTAGGTCACTTCTTCGAAATATAAAAAAAAGTGGTGCATACTTTTAGTTGCTACTTAAAGTAGGCAATAGTTTTTTTGCGTAAAAGTATGCAGCAAAATTATTTTGAGTTTAATGCAGCGACCCTTCTGCTGATTTCTGTTTGCCTGGTATTTCAGCGACTTTGGCGACCAAAAAAAACAAATAAACTTTTATAACCTACCTGCAGCTGTTAAAATTTCATTATTTCGGTTGCCATAGTCGCTGAAATACCAGGCCAACAGAAATCACAGATTAGCAGTAGGTCACTTCTTCGAAATATAAAAAAAAGTGGTGCATACTTTTAGTTGCTACTTAAAGTAGGCAATAGTTTTTTTGCGTAAAAGTATGCAGCAAAATTATTTTGATTTTAATGCAGCGACCCTTCTGCTGATTTCTGTTTGCCTGGTATTTCAGCGACTTTTTCGACCAAAAAAAACAAATAAACTTTTATAACCTACCTGCAGCTGTTAAAATTTCATTATTTCGGTTGCCATAGTCGCTGAAATACCAGGCCAACAGAAATCACAGATTAGCAGTAGGTCACTTCTTCGAAATATAAAAAAAAGTGGTGCATACTTTTAGTTGCTACTTAAAGTAGGCAATAGTTTTTTTGCGTAAAAGTATGCAGCAAAATTATTTTGATTTTAATGCAGCGACCCTTCTGCTGATTTCTGTTTGCCTGGTATTTCAGCGACTTTGGCGACCAAAAAATGAAATTTCCGAACAGCAGGGTTATGTTAACAGAATAACAATGATTACAGCGTTAAGTTAAAGTGCATAAAATACTCATCCTTGCAACACTTACACGCTGCATTAATAAAACGCTCAGGCCGGAACTCATTCAATTAAAAACTTAATCGATTTTTCTCTTGCAATGGAATTAAATTTATATTGTATTTGTGTCTAGTATATACGTAAAATGAAATCATTATTATAAAAGAAAACAAAAATTTTAAATATATCCGACAATTTAAATCAACAAAGATAACAAAACCGATGTACGTACTATAAATAATGCCAAGATAGCTTATGTCTGTAAAATTAAATCATTAAAATATCTGAGGAATCAAAATTTTCTTCTCATTAACCACTTATAAACAAATATCCAATATATAATTACATTTTATAAAAATAGACTTAAATCTAATATTATGATAGTTAAATACCTTATAAATAAAATCTTTCACGAGTCATTTTGCCAGAATATTTTCAAATAGTTATTAATGTCCTGCAAGTAAGCTATAAGTTAGTTGTTGGAATATTAAAATTAATTAATTGTTTTACTTACTTCATCGAGTAATAAGGACCTAAAACCAAACATTAGTGTTAGCGGCGCTTGTTTGCTGGGATCTCGAACCAATTTAAGTATTTTATATGCCTCATATATAAAAGTCGAACTTAAATTTGGTGTGTTTATTTGCAAAGCATTTAAGTTTTGACAATTTTGAAGCAATTTCAAAACGGCACTGTCAATGTTTCTGCAGCTGGGCAGCTGAATGAATAGATCTGTGAGTTGCTCTAGGTCAACCAATAGCTCCAAACATTGAGACTCTGTGAAATAACAGTCCAATCTCTGTAATGTTTTTATTCGTGTGATTGCTAGGGTTTCCGCATACCCAATGCCCGGTGCATGTATAGTCAAAATACGCAGCTGATGGGAAAGCTTGGAAGATACAGCAGTAACCAATGGCATTAAAGGTCCATAATCATGATCTGGATTGCCAAAGATTTGTAGCTTATATAAATCAGGCAGCTCTGCAAGCGGCGTGTACTCAGCGGCTTTTTGTGTCATTCCAAAACTGAGTTCTTTAACACATGTTGAGTGTTTTACAAGATCTTTCAGGGTTGTGTGAATGGAAGCATTTCCAAATACCAAAATTCGAATCTTTGTATGGAAGTCGGTATATTCCGAAAGGCGATTTCTACTCATTTTGGATTCCCTGAGAAAATCATCGCATTTGTTAAATTGATATATGCTCTCCACAACATTATCTGAAAGATTTAAATTAAAATTAATCTGTGGATATATTAACGTATGTTTACTTCACTTACTATCTTGATATGTTGCAATCCCTTCCATTTTTGGCAAATCAATTAGTGTTTGAACGATACTATAAAATGTGTTGTACGGCTCGTTATCTTTTATCCAACATATTGCACGCTGCAGAGCCGTCATCGTTTTCAGAATATTTTTGATTATAATTATATGTATTTCATTCCACTCAAAGTGCCTGTTTAAATTTAATGTTAAATGTTTCACATGCCCACTAATTTGCCGCAGTAATATAATTTCCTGTTTAAGACCTTCAAGATTTGTAGTATCTCCAAGTTCCAGTCTTCTATATAGACTCTTTCTATGGCTCATCCAAATGTAATGAAATCGGCTGCAAACCTTTGCAAATTTCATGTGATTGTCAGTAGGTAGATATCTAAGCACACAAGCTATACAATCATCGTTGAGATCAAGAATAGTTATGCACATTTTAGCAGCTTTCAGAAATAAATAAAACTATTAGTAAATAAAAAACAGCTGATCGAACTATTGTGTGACCAGTATGAGGTATTAAAAAATCACCTTATTGTTTATAAAAAATACTGCAATTATTTTGTCTAAATTTTCGCGGGTTATATAAAATCAGAAAAATAGTTTTTTTTTGGCTTAATCGGCTCTAGGTAATTATGTGAAACTATTATTTTATATATATGCAAAAATATGCTAATATTCAATACTCTCATAAATTTACTGCAAGTATCCTTTATTTTATCTAGCCGTAAACTCTAATAAGAGAGCTCAGCTAAGACAGACTATGCTGGATACTTTGATTTTGATGTTCAAAATGGTTGACTATCGAACTACATTTTACTACTATATTTTATGACTACACTTTTAAATGATGGTAATACATGCAAATGTAGTCTATGATGTAATTTTTACGACTAATGTTATTTCTTGTATTTTTTATAAACATTATAAAGTAATGCCGTCACTTCAAATTTGATTTCTGGTAAAGCGTCAGCAGGAATATCTTTAATAATACTGTCCCAGAATGCGTACATTTCCGGATGTTGCAATGACGATTCTGGTTTGAGCAAGAGGTCCCTTTGTTGATTAATAATATCGGTAACCATCGATGTAAGATGGTCCTGTAGAATATGTTAATATAATAAAAAAATTATAAGTTTTAAATATAAAACCACTAATTCGAACTTACTTTCGGGTAACTTCTTAACGCCTGTTCGACGTCATCTGTGTTTGAAATCATTTTAGTTGAAGAATGTTCAGATGTTAAATGTATAGAAGTCGGAATGTACGTTTTACAAATTTTGGTGTTTGTTTTCTAAATCAAAATTATGATTATATACTTGTATGAGGAATGTATTGTCATTGTAGGGTATTTACGTTCAAGATGCTGCTGTATTTTATCTCCACTTCATCTTCAATAGAAATTTCAGGCAGCTGAATTGAATCTTCGGTAAGTGAATCACTTTTCAGATCAGTATTACCTGACCTCATCTCATCATACGCATCTTGTGAGCCGAAGGTACTTTGACTCAAGCATTCTTCGTCCTCAGGCTTTGCAGTTTTAAATCCATTTTCGGAATTCCTATCGAGGGGAGTATATAAATATGGACATAGTTAGGTATTAAACATTACTTGCGTTTTGAAAAGACAAGTGATAGGAATATAAAAGTTGTCTATTTAACGGTTATCGCCCCTTAAACTTAATTTGATGCTCTAAATATTTTCTGTGATTTTATCGTAATAATGATGAAAATAAGAATAGTTGGGTGAAAAGTTAGTTCTTCTATGCGAAACCAGTTTGATTTTCAAAATATCAGAACCAAACTCAACAGTCCGATGTAGAATTATGATGTGTACCATCTGACCAAGACTGATTAAAATCTGAACGTTATATCATATGGCTGCCATAGGAACAATTGGGTAAAAATTATTGCCCTTAATGATAGCAAGAACATAGGATGTACTAACTATATACTTAATACATACATAGAGATAATATTGCTTGACGTTATAGGACTCATAGAAAGTGCGCTGTATATTGGGTTTAATATTTCTCGAAATCCTTCACTCTCCAGAAATAATGGGTCCGTGGTCACAATTTTATTTATCGAAGAGACGAGTGCCTCTTCACTCATTTCATATGTTATTTTTTTTTTTTTAATATTTTGTATCACTTTGCTATTGTCGTTGCTGTTCAAATCATTAGCTATTTCAGCATGTTTTGCAGTCAAATGGCGTCTTAAATTTGTTACGTGCGAGCCTGCTAATTTCACACCGCACAAGTTGCATATAGACTTGATTTCTTTCGCATCAAATTTAAAAAATGTATGAACTTTTTTATTTTTAACTCGGCCCATCTTTCGCGACAAAACCAATAACAATCCGAACGCACTTAATTGAGAAAGACAAGTAGGGCTTGTGTAGCACACGCTCGCTCACACACACACACATGCAACCGCAAGACTTTTATTTACCACAACAAAGCGGTCAGCGAATGAGCAGAGCAAAAGAAAAACAACAAAATTAGCTGTTCATTGAGCACTGACCGATTTATACAAGAGACGATGGAACGGGTCATCTCTGACTCTTTGCTCAAAGGGTCAGTAAATAGCAATATAGCTTAAATTTATAATATTTTTTATTCCAGTCTATGTTTGTTGCTAAACATTTCATACGGATGGTATCGTTTTTTTTTTACTACCGGTCTTCGAAATGTTTTTTTCTTATTATTTTTTTAAAGTTGTTATTTATCTATGTGTTCTATCGACTATCGATATTGTTTACAGACTTGCATTAATATTGACAATGAGGAAGTTTATGTCATGTGAATTGCCAATTCTTTGCGAGAATATACATTTTTACAAACCTTTTTCTTTTGTTGTTTAAATTTTAATGTACAGCGCTTCCTAACATTGCAAGGAAATCCATTTTGGATTTATTCTTCCAATCAACAATTAATTTGTTTTTTCCTTACAGCATCGGTGCTACGTTGCAATGCAATGCAATGAACAATAATGGGATTCCTGATATTAATATTTTTTTTTGTTTAAAAATGTATATTAAATGTAATTCATGTGCAATTATGGTAAAGAAGTCCAGAACAATATAATAACTAAAGTACCTTTGCAATTTCAAGTCAATAAACTTTTATCAAATTTAAATCAGTTAATGATTTAAGTTTGTTCTAATTTGATTCCATATTATATGGCATACCATTATCTTAATTCTGAATATTTGATTATTCGCGTATATGGTCAACTTATAAAAAATACCTTAATATCGATAAGATTATAAACGATAACAATCGGCGGCTGGTGCCGGTGGTGCTGCCCGTTATCCAAAAATAAACAAAAATCAGCTAAATATTAGGCGATAAATGGAAGTCTGAACATGCACGGCTCCTGGAAACTGGTACTGCCCATTGGGTTTGTGCTGTACTCGTTGCCTCTGTTTCTGCGTGTCAACAGCACCTCCGAATACATAATCGATGAGGAGTTTCACATACCACAGGGACTCGCATTTTGTCGCAAGCAATTCGATGTGGTATGCGAAGTTCACGCACATCGTTGACAACCAATTATGAAATATATTTCTTTCAGTGGGACAACAAAATCACAACCTTTCCGGGCTTGTATCTCATTGCGTTGGTGCTACATCCCTTTAACTTCTGCACGGTGACAGGTCTGCGTCTGCTCAGCCTGGCTGGCGCTGGCATCAACATTCTCTTGCTGTACAAGATACGTCGTCGTACACTGGCCGGCACTGGTGGTAATGCATATGCGGCCCACGAGGCAATAACACTCTCAGTGCTGCCTCCATTGTATTTCTTCAGTCATCTGTACTATACGGATACGCTGTCACTAACAATGGTACTGTTATTCTACAATTACTGGCAGCAGGAGGCACATCTGCCAGCAGCAGTGTTCGGTGCGGCCAGTGTACTCATGCGCCAGACGAACATCGTTTGGGTGTGCATGTGCTGTGGGATTACCATTCTGGACACACTTGTGCAGCAGTGTGTTAGGACGCGCACTAAAAGCAACCAACAGATTCGTCTCTTTGGCAGCGAGGTTCGCACACTATTCATGTAAAGATATTATATATATATATCAACTGATTTCGTTTACAGCTTTGGCTGCAGCTGCTTGGTAGTCCACAACTCGTATGCAATTGTATTTTGAGCATTTTGGCAAAATGCTGCTTCTACGCTTCCATCATAATGCCCTTTATTGGATTTATTTGCATAAATGGCTCCATTGTGGTGGGAGACAAGAGCGCCCACGAGGCTACGATGCATTTACCGCAACTATTTTATTTTGCCATTTTTGCGGCTGGCTTTGGCATTTCAAATACATTGCGTCAATTGAAATTCGCTTTTGGGTTGCTGCGACGTCACATGATGCTCACACTGCTGGCAATCCTTCTAATAACTGTGGTTGTGCATCTAAATACCGTGGTGCATCCGTATCTGCTGGCTGACAATCGTCACTACACCTTTTATGTATGGAGTCGTTTATATGGTCGTTACTGGTGGTTCCGTTATGCCATGGCGCCGCTATATCTGTTTGCACTAGCGCTGCTTTGCTGCGGATTGAGGCACATGCCCGACAGCTTCAAGCTCATGTTTCCGATTGCTTTGCTGTTGGTCTTGTGTTTTCAGCGCTTGCTAGAGCTGCGCTATTTCCTGGTGCCATATGTGCTCTTCCGGCTGCAAACACGTCCTGCACGTAAGGGCTTTGCCGAGTGGCTGGAGCTGGGCTTGCATTTGCTGTTGAACGTGGCCACTTTCTATGTGTATTTCACCAAGGAATTCTACTGGAAAAACTATCGCACGCCTCAGCGGATTATTTGGTAGTCAATCTATCATTCAAAGAAATTGCATTCCTCCACAAAACAGAAACTTGTCATTTGAATATTGCTTTTGTTTATTCATTGCATTGCTACTGGAGTAAGAAATTGCTCTACATTGTCAGTTACAAATGTTTATTTTACGATTGCGATTGGTTGTCTGTACGAGTATACTATATGTATCTTAGTGTTGTATTCAAGTGTTGTGCATGCAATCGTGAGCACCCAAAAAATATGCGTTAATTGAATCTTACTGTCTAGTTAAAAGGTTTTTCATATATAATACTGCCGAGGCATACAGATATATTAATAAGTACACACATTTACTACAAATATCAGTTAAAAACATGGACACTTGGACACTACCTTGAGCATGCAGAGAAAAATCTATAAAAAAATAAATTTATGAATGCTGATAAGTTATATCTAATATATATATATATGTATATGTAAAATTGCAAGAAATAGGCAAGAAATGTTTCTGATAATTGGTAATACTAATGAAAATACGCGCAAACACTTTAAGTGCTTAACTAAAAAGTGTTTGCTCTCTCCGCCAAGATCTAATCTTAGGATTAGTTTGGCACACAACATAAATACATATTAAAAACTGGCCATAAATTTTTGCCTTTAATCGAAGGCAACTTTGCGCGTAAAGGATGTAAGTGAGGATATTTCGCTGGGATTCGAGTCGGAGGGTAGATTGCTAAATTCGATTTCCTCACTGGCGGCAGAGGCAACAATATTCTCATTTGACTGCGTCGTCTCGTCGCTGTAGTGCATTGTGGGCCATTGCTTATGACTTGGCGCGTACAAGATGAGTAGGGCAAAGATATAGACATTCCACATGCCATAGACGCCAGTAAGAAAGGCGGATGTCAACTGAATTTCAATGTCCTCATTCCATTTCCAATGTCCCTCAGCCATTTGCCCCATAATAAAGCCGGCCACGGTTAAACCAGCGCACAGCAGAGTGGCCAGCATAAGGAATTTAAAACGGTAGATGAGACCTAAGTAATGACATAATAAAATGAAATAATTACAAAATATTGAGGAACACATGCAGTTTTCTTTATGATCACAAACTTGAATAATAGCAAAGAACATTTCTGCTGCCAATTTACTTGGTAAACAGATAGATGGCCACAATCAGACCATATAGACCAAGAACCTCAGCAAAAATCAATATCAAAACGATTCCAACAAAGAGTTTGGGCTGCAGCGCTGAAGCCCTCACACCAGCATCGCCCACAATTCCAATGGCAAAGCCAGAAGCCATGCCTGATACGCCCACAGCTAAACCAGCGCCCAGATTGAGAAAAGCCCTGTAGCTATTGTATAGAGGAGACAGCGAACCGGCTAGCAGGACTGCAACCACTAGGCCATAGATAGCAATAATACCAGCCATAACAACCGGAATGATGGACTTCATTATAAGTTCCGGATGCTTCACAGACATTGCTGCAATGCCCAAGCCAGACTTGGCCGTTCCATATGCTGCTCCCAGCGAGGTGAAGACAACGGCCGAAGTGACACCCATTACGCAATAGAAGCACGCATACTGCGGCTGATCCATAGTTGCTTCTGCATCATCGATAGGCATTTTAAATATTTATGTAAATCTGCACGAATCACAAACAAATATACTGAGATCTAAATATAACAATGTTGCTTCTATGAAACGAGAATTAAATCGTAGACTACATAATATCACAAAACATTTCAAACCCCTTAATAAATATTTAATTCAGTCTTTGAGGTGTGTTTTTTAAACTTGACATTGTTTTTTTCAGCATTTACCACTTTATTCTCTTTATCTCTCCGATGCATGGTAAATTCTTTGTACTTAATGGAAAATACTGTGGCCTAAAGAAAATCTAAAACTCATTATATTTATGTGCCATTATAGTATCTGCATCCAGAAGTATTATTTATTACAACTTGTATCTTATAGAAATGGGTAAAATGGGGTTATTAAACTGTGCAAATGTCTGTAAAAGGCAGAAAAGATCCATTGCTTAATGATTTTTTAATAATATGAAATGTATATGCACATGGAAAAATTCGATTGAAAAATCACTTACGCTATGTATGATCATTTCGCCATTGCTGGCGAGGATCAACAATACAAGTTAACCGACTTGGGGACGTTCTCTGGCAATGCAACAGATGATTAATAAAGTAAGTATCTAAACTGGAAATTTGATCGGGATAATGAAGTCAATGATTCATGGTGGCTGGTGGTACCGCAATGGCTTCAATCCATGTTGGTAAGTAATTTATTGTCTGCCACATTGTAACGTGTATAAACTAATTAATGTCCGTATTGCTTCTAGTAACTTAAATGGAAAATACTTTGAGCTTCTGCTTCTACGCCCCAAAAATGTTTTTTAATAAACTAGTGAAACATAAAATATACTAAACATATTGCAAACATAACAAATAGATAAATTGTATTTGCTAAATTGTAAAGAATGAATTTTTAAATTTGATTTTTAAATAAAGGATTGAGATATAATTATATTTCTGTTGTTGCTTTGAATTGTCCTTATGCACTTTTAGAATTTAAACTTTTCAGTTTGTTTAAATAAATGCAGAAACATGGAGCCTCTTTGAATTAACCTTCTTAAAAGGGGGTCAGAAACCTTTTTAACAGATATAAGGAAGTATTACCGATCAGTTTAAGAATATAGATATTATTGATTAGTATCAGTAACCGATTCAATTAAGCCTTGTCTGACATTTTGGAGACTATAAGAACTTGAGAAACATAAAAGCAAATCTATATCGGTAATATAAAAATGTTTCAGCTTCAAAAGTTATTCGCCCTTTGTAGATTTTTAAGAGTACAACATTGATCAAATTTGATTAGTTGCTTCCAGTATTTTTATATGCAAATCGAGCTTATTTTGAAGCGAGATTTGAAAGGATATTACCTTCAGTTTCGGAATATGTTTCACGTTCTGAGTCATCTTTGATTTCTGGAAAATAAACAAAATTTTCTATACTGCGTAGCAAAAGGGACAAACAACTGGAGTTAGAGCAACAATGAATTAAATACATAAATGTATTATGGACAGTTCGAAAATTGCCATCTAAATCGAAATTGGCTAAGCACATTAAATGAACTTGGTGCGTATAGTATTATAAATATTTAAATTTTGAGCGTTTAGAAACAGGTTTCCAAATAAATAAAATGAAAATGAATAACTTCGCAACATTAAGTAATTGTTATAGACGTAGTTTAGAGCTTACCTTCATAGTGGAGACGACGCGCCTGTGACATGGCTGGCAAGGAGGTGCGTTTATCACCAATGTCCTTGAACACCTTCCACACCATGAAGCAGAGAAAGAGAAAGTAAATGGCGGCTGAGACACCAGCGAGCACTATGAAACTCATGGCCACCTTAGCGCCCAATGGAGTCGTCCAGATCGAGTAGAAGGGATTCCGCAGCTGCACGCCACGCTCACAGATGTCGAAAATGAAGAGTGAAATGCAGCCGACAACGACGGCAGAGAGATGCTTCCAGTAGCGTGAGCGAATGGTTGACTTGTTGGGCGAATCCTGTATGAGCATGTGCTCGCCGGCAAAGACAAGCCAGAAGGATAGCAACATGGCATAGAAGATACCCTGGCGCACATCGCTTAGCAGCAGCATATATGGCATTTCCAAGCCGAGTGTCAGATACTCCAATGGTAAATTCAAAAAGCTTAGCGCACCTCCCAAATAAAGCAGCATATATTCGAGTAGGGCCGGCGAACGCTGTAGGATGTGCACACGACGCCAGAACCAGATCATGATGCCTACCACAAAAGGAAAGAGCATGCTTTTAAGAAGCAGCCAGACCTTTGTGAAGCCCCCGTTCTGATGTATGGCTGTTAGTGTGAGATCGTGCATGTGGCCGAACTGTAGATTCATCTGCTTGGGCGTATCCATGGGAAAGCGCAGATTGAGCAGATAGTAGCTATGATGGAGTGCGCCCAGCTCAAACAGCGGTATTATGTCACAAGTGTATAGCGTCTCCATTAGGCCCACGTGTGCGGCATGACAGTCCAAGTAACGCTGCTCCACACTATGCGCATACAGTTTCCAGTCCTTGTCGTCATCTTCCTTGTTGCGATAAGCCAGCCGAGTGTCAATTGTCAGCTGCAGCTCCTTGGGCGGCTCGCGCAACTCCGAGGACGAATCGTATGCAATGTCCACCAACAGCACACCAATGAGATTTTGCTGCCAGCGGGAATAATCTAGTGCACGATTGTCCCGTGGCAGCGGCATTTGGAATACATATACCAATTGATTGGCCATTTTATGTTGATCCTGTTCGATTTCAATATCCGGCACCGGCAAGCACGCACCCTTACCGCGCGAATATAGAAAAAAACTGGTGTCGTTTTGGCGGCCGGGCATATCTCGGCACTTGACGCCCACCGCAGTCTGGTGGCCAGCGGGCACGGGCGCATACAGGCCGCCCATTAGGAAGCAGGCCACTTGGCACAGTAGCAGACTGGTGACCAATATGGAGAGCTTCCGACCGCTCAAATTCTCGAGTATGGTGCCGGACATTTTGGCTAAGGAGTGGCAAACAATTTAACTTGTTCGAGGCAGGCGTTGGCTCTTTATCTATTGCTAATGTAAACAATTTGAGTTTGTTTTAATTGCACGCTAAAAATAAAACTTGAATTGCGCCTGTAGGTGAAACAAACAAAGCGGCGTTCGTATACAGAATGCTAGGGTTGTCGCTTAACGTACAGGCAGGTAATCAAACAGCTGTTGTTAGCTGTAGCTGATGTACTATGGGCAATCAATTCATAAGTTATCGAATTAAGTACTGAAAATAATACCTTATGTTTCTATTTATATTCATTTAGGTATTAAACATAATTTTTGAAAACTAACAGAGTGCTGACAGCTCTGTCCTATACTAGTTTCGATAATTTACTAACTATCGATGCCACGAAGTGGCAAGGCTACCAGACTGCCAAAAAGTTATTTGAACGTGACTTCAAAATGAAAGAAATATTAAAAATAAATTAGTTGTTTTTGGTATACGTATATAAAATATTTCTTAGGCCTTTATTGATTGATTATACTTCGAAATTTACAATTTAACATCAATTGTTATCAAATATTTCGTGACCTTGTCACAGAAATGCAAATTTTGCTCATCTCTGTTGCTTAAACAGCGGTAAAAAAGACAGCTGATCGCCAATGTTTTGATAAGAATATTGCGTGAGAATGCAACAAACACCTGTAAGTCGATATAAAATTATCATTTTAAATCATATTAACTTATTCTATGTACTTAAACAGCGTCTGTCGCGATTATTGGGCCTTGCCAACAGGCAACTATGCATGTGCAGACAATTTCATAGCAGGCGTTTGGTTGCGGTCGAGAACAAGCCCCAAGCTAAATGGAGGAATGCCCACTTATTGCGTTGGGGTTTTTTTCTAACTGGAGCAGGCGCTGTTGGATACGATGGAATTGTCAACGAATTCACCTACTGCGGATCGTCAGTGCGTTTTGTGCGATCTATGAAAACGGCTGTATTAATAGCTATAGACTATCTGAGGTTAAACGAACAGGATGCAGACTATGATTTGAAAATTAAGGCAATGCACCAAAAGAGTGCTGATAGGCTATTGGAAACGTGCCTACTTAATGGGGGTCTCTACATAAAAGTAGGCCAAGGCGTTGCTGCCATTAATCACATATTGCCAATTGAGTACACCAGCACACTATCAAAACTGCAGGACGAATGCTTGCCCACGTCAAAAGCTGATATACAGAAAGTGTTTCGCAATGATTTTGGTCAGCTGCCCGAGGAGATCTATCAGGAATTTGATTACAAGCCCGTGGCGGCCGCCAGCTTGGCGCAGGTGTTTAAGGCAAGGCTACATAGCGGCGAGCAGGTGGCAGTCAAAGTGCAGTATAGCGATTTGCAGAGACGTTTCATCAGCGATCTGGGCACGATTATCTTTCTGCAAGATATAATCGAGCTAGTCTTTAAGGATTACAATTTTGGATGGATTTTAAAAGACCTGCACAAGAATCTAATACAAGAGCTCAATTTTGTGCAGGAGGGCCAAAACGCTGAGCGCTGTGCCAGGGATCTGAAAAAGTTCAGCTACGTTCTGGTGCCCAAGGTCTATTGGCCCCATACCAAGACTGTGAGTCGCTTATTCAACCAACTATATCACACTCATGCTAAATCTAATGTGTTTTAGCGCGTACTCACTCTAGAATGGATGGATGGCTACAAAATAAGTGACGTAGCGAACATTAAGCGGCAAAAGATGAGCCTGATTGACATTGACCAGAAGCTATACAGTTTGTTTGCCGAGCAAATTTTTAACACTGGATTTGTGCATGCGGATCCGCATCCTGGAAACAGTGGGTGACAAAAATATAAAATTAAACGATGACAGTCTGAAGCAACAACTTTACAGTTTACTCTTAGTTTTTGTGCGTAAAAATGCGCAAGATGGCAAAGCAGAACTTATATTGCTGGATCACGGTCTATACGAGGAGCTGCCGGCTAATGTACGTGGCCCCCTATGCGAATTCTGGGAGGCAACAGTGCTGCGCGACGAGAAAAAGATGCAGGTCGCTGCGCAAAAGATTGACATTGTTGATTATATGAAATTTGCCGAGGTGCTTTTCCAGCAACCCATACGTAGACGAGGTGGCCACATACGCACCAAGCTCTCGCAGGCAGACATCGAAGAAATACAGAAGGTGGCCAGAGAAAACTTTGATACCATTATGAGCACCTTAATGGAAATGCCGCGCAGCATGCTCTTTGTTATGTAAGTCAATTGTCTAACCAAATATTAATCTAATCAATATATTTGTATTATTAATGTGCTTTCAGCCGTAATCTGAATACTGTGCGAGCCATTGGTAATCAGCACGGAGATGTGGTGGACCGACCGCGTATAATGGCCCGCTATGCCCAACGCTGTCTTTACCTGAATAATAATAATTCGCCGGTACAGTATTGCCGTTGGATGTTCCGCCGCATATACTTTGAGTATTGCCTATGGTCGTCTTCCTTTAAGCTGCGCTTGATGAATTTGTATTTTCATATGTTGTATTTGGTTGGACGTGCACCGTCTTCTGCCAAAACAATTATGCGTGACATTATGCAACAGGACGAAGTACGATTGTACTAAAAATTGTATCTACAATTGTGTATATTTTATTGTATACCCTTGCAGAGCGAACTATAATTTTAGCATGAAATGTGTAATGCATTAAAGACGGCATTTCCATACACAAATAGCTATTAATTATCAAAATGATGAGCTGACTCATTGCCAAGTCGTTCTGTTTGCCTGTGACTAAACTTGACACCTAGTTATATCATAAAAATAACCGATTGAGCGATATGTTGTATAAAAAAGTAATTTTTAAAAACTATATGATGAAAACTGACTTGTTCAATTAACTACCAAAATTTGATTACCTTGACAAGTTTGGATTATATTATTGTATAATAAAGCAATTGAATTAATAATTCTACAGCCTTTGTAACCGCATTTCTGTACTTTGCGTGGCTCTCGAGATTAAACAGGTTTAAGCATAATAAGAATTTTTATTTTGCATGAACTATATATTATAAAATTTTTCAAAAACAAATTTTCTACAATTAACAATAGTTAGGGTTCGTTGTAAAAAATTTGTTTTTGAATTACACTTATACATAATATTTTAATATACTTTATATTCGATTTCTGTGTTACATTGAAATAAGTCGAGTCAAATAATTGTGATTAGTTTACTGTCAAGAAGCCATGTTAAAACTTTTTCCATATTAAAAGCCATGTAAAGTTTAGAATGCAATAGACATAAAATAATTCGTCGAGCTATCTAAAGGACATGTATTTTAATTAAATTGCAGCACACTTACCCAAGGTTGGCTCACTCAAACAGTTATTGCTAACCAACATTCACTGCCACTTAGAAGCCCAAATTCAACAAATCAATATGATTTTTGGATTAGAACAATCTAAATTTGTGTGTATACCCTGTAAAAAAGTTGAAATTAAGTGTATTTTCATTGGCCTGTGTTGCGTTTTGAATGAAGTTTGTTTAACCTAGAAACCTATTTTGTTGAATGTTTTATAGTGCTATTTAAAGGGTATCCAGTTTTCAGTTGTTAACCAAATTGATGTACTTAATTGTTTGGGTGCCTGCGGGACGACTCATATCATTCAAATGCCGAGTATTACTGACTAGTAACTAACACACATATTTCTACCCCAAAATAGGCACAAATGGGCGTCAACAACTACATATTTCCGGTTGTGTGGAGCGCCACGGCAGGCTTCAACATGCCAAAAATCTTGGCGCCCAATATGTGCACGATATGAGCAAGTGATGGGCCCCTTCAACTCTGGTTCCCCCTTTATAACACTTTCACTATTTACATCCAGTATATCGAGTATCGTGTGGTGCATACAGAACTAAATTCAATTCAATTTCATTTAAAGTTACTTTCGTTGACTGACAGACAAGCGAGCCAAGTTCTTTAAGCCCAAGTCAAGCAGCACAATGGGTGAAAATGCAAAGTTTTTAGTTAGAAATCTTACTTAAGGTATAAGTCGGATTAACTTTCAAACTTTTCACAGACCATAGTTTATTTAAAAAACTGGAATTTGAATATAAATGAAAACAATTCAAATTTTAATTTAGAAAATTTAAATTAAATTTTGAATATATTTGAAAGCTTAGTTACAATTAGCTTTTGGACGAATGAGCATTTGCACATTCTTAAGTGAGCTCCAGTTAAACCATGACATCATTTGCTCATTTTCCACATGGGTTTCCGAATATTTTCCATTAAGATTGCTTTAATAGTGAGAAATTACAATAAAAGAGATGAAAATTGTTTACCAAATTTCTAACTTACCTGTCTCCGCATCTTCCGTACCACCAGCCACCCTTATGTTTTTCCGCACAATTGCCCATTTTCCAATCGTCATTATCCTTGTCATATGTGCTGAATTTCTGATGTTCATTGGATCTTAAGTGATCGTACTTTTCGTTTCCAGACATATTGCCTAAAGTGATCAGTCTGTAGTGATCAGCTTCACCGGCAATGGCGAATAGATCATAATGAGCATACTTGATGGTACCATCAAACCATTTCATGTGTATGTACAGCTCATGAGGTTGAGCCTTAGTCATGCGGTATATCTTCTCCAAACCTAGGAAAAAGTCTCCATCTATGCTACCAAATCCATCGCGATATTCTTCCCAACTGTTGAAAAAATTCACATAACCCTCGATTCGTTTTTGAATAACTGCCCATCCGGGACCCGCTGGATTACTGTCGCACAGTACATCGAACGAGTGGGCACTACCGGGAACTTCAAATTCATGAAAACTTTTTGTAAATCCAAAGGGAATGCAACCAGAAAATTTAAATTCACACTTTTTAAAAATATTATCACACTTTTTCAATTCTTTTTCAATTTGGAATATATGTGCAACATGTTGTTTAATGGTTGCATTTCGTTTCATTAACTCACATTCATACCCGCGCATTTTGATGGCATCGAAATTAATCTGGGAGTTAAGTTTTATTATTTGATTGTTTTGATTATTTATTGTTATATTATTAGCGGCTTTATCTTTGTTGAATGTATCACTGATTAATAAGATATTGCTATTCAACTGTTCAATAGTATTTTTTTGAAAATCAATTTGACTTTTACAGAAATCAAGATGTTGCTCCTTATGCACATTTTCCGAAACTTTTTGTTGAAGCTTTATCAAATTTTCGTGCAGTTGGTTTACTTCCCTTTGTTTACTATTTGTGTTATTATAATTGCTTTCAATTATTTGTTTCATCTGATGTATATAGTCTAGCAATGGTTTAACAGCCTTGTAAGTGTACAGGCCGCACTGCTCCTCTAATTTTCGAGATAAGTCACAAAACTGACAAGCAAAAAACAAAATAAAATCAATTAAAATTAACTGTTAATCGAATCCCATACACCTGGTAATATTTACCGAATTTTCAGTCGTTGAAGATACTAAGGAGGCTTTATTGCCCAAGATCAGACCCATTAATAGAAGGATAGCATAATAAAATTTCATTTTATTTTCACTTCGAATATAATATGGGAAATCCATTGAACTGCCTTTAACAGGAAACAAAGATGCACTGAATATTGAAATCAATTTGAATATCAGCTCAGTTTCCTATAGTATATGTATATAAAATATATGAAATTGATAAAGCTGACAGATGACGCATATACTATAGGAAACTGAGCTGATATTCAAATTTATGTTTTTGTAGAATTGTAAGATAATGTTAACTGCAGATTCTTAAAATATCAAGCATCTTACAGTTCATAAATTACAACATATTCTTTTAAAATAACTTTATCAACACTAAAATGTTTTAATTTTTTCAATAACTTAATCAAATATTTAATTAAAATTTATGGCTATATAAATAAATTAGCTTATGTTCTGATAAAATAAATACGAAATAAATACATCTACATTAATTTAAAGTGCCAATGTATTATATAAATTGTGTTTGTAAGAGTTGTTGAGTTATTTTTTTAAAATGACAACAACGGAATAAAGAAGGTTTTTTATTATTTTTTTATTTTTTTAAAATTATTTTTTGATCTGCAAGATTCAATATATATCAAGGGTTTCTTTGATATCGTTTAAGCGATTTTCTAACATAACCTCTCAGTATTTTTTAGGACAATCTTAGAACGATCGCAAAACCGTGTAATTATGTGAATCCAGAGTAACTTCAAAACTTCAAATATTGTTCCTACTTATATTCAAAATAGAACATTTTTTTGAGCAATTTTCTTTACATTTGTTGCCATTGTTTGGCACGTGTTATTATTGTTGTTATTGGGCCAAAGACTAAATATGAAATTAAAAATCAACGCTGAAGTGTGAAATGCCTGAAATGTCGGCTGTCTGGCGGCAGTCAGGCAAAGCTAAAAGCTAACTAAAAGCTAAAAGGTAACTTTAGAACCAAGAACCAGCTTGGTAGTATATAACATTTGCAGACAAGCCACGGAACGTAGCAAAGGTCTCAAGCGGAAATCGAAATTAGTTAAACGGAAAAGCGGAAAGCGAATAGTACGGACCCAATTAGCCATGAATAAGGAGTTTATTATGCAGGGCGGTACGCCCATCACCACTGAACTGGCAACGGTACGGTGATCCTCAAAATAAATCAAGCATAATCCTATAATCCATGTCATGCCATTCCGTCATTTAGGAGCTACGCAAACTGGTCTTTGGTACCGCAGCGATACCCATGCGTGCCGAGTGGCTGCAGACATCCTTTGTCTTTGGAGCACCACCTAAGGAGGATCTGGCTTACGGTCTACGCTCACCACGGAATGCCACGCGCGGAATGTTGTCTGTCGTTCAGGGTTTCATATTGAAGTATTTGCTCTTTGCCCGCAAGACAAGTCGTGCAAGCACAACCGAGTGCGTTATGTGCCTTTGGGCAAATCTCTGGATCAAGTAAAAGTTTCCTGTTTTTTTTTTATTTGCAGTCCGCTGCTAGCTACGGCTGAGATGCAACGGGATGCTCTGTTCAATGCTCTGGTCGAGATATTGCGCATCATTTCAGATAAGGGCAAGGTTACGATGGTACTGCCATCGGAGGATGAGGTGTTTGTGGACCACAGTGCCAGCTATTTTCACGATACTGTCACCGAAAAGGTAAGTTCATCCATCGATTACATAATGCAATTTCCATTGATTTTGTTTAAAAGTTGCTATATGTATTTATGAGGGAAGTAAATCGTTTATAAAATCAATATTTAAATTAAATATTATTTCAGAAATTTCTATAAATTGGGACTATATCCATTCAGAATCTAATCTGAAAATAAATTTGGCTTTTTTTTAAATATAAGGTTGATGAATTTTGTTTATTTTGATATACATATATCTAATTAAATACTCTTTCAACTTCCCTTTGCTTAATTTAGCTTTATGTCTTTACACTCTCGCCCAACGAGGAACTTGAGCACTTTATAAGGCGAAATTTCAAATACGTAAGAAATGCAAAAACAGAAAGAGTTACAATTTATTAATTTGTAACTATTTCTGTAAGAGAAAGACAATTGTGTATAGAATACTATAGTATGATTTAGAGAACTTTTTGCCTAATACCCTCTAAAAGTTTACAGAAGAGGAAACGCCGGGCACCTTGATGTTTCTTTATAGCGCCGTACTAACGCGCTCGATGGGAAAGTAAGATTTCAGCTATAGAGAGTGTATTAACTAAGTATCTTTTCGTTAATTACTATACTTATAAGTACTTTAATAACCGATGTGATCTACTTATTTCATGGCGGCCAATTCAGGGTCCGCACGGACTTGGACTCCACAAAGTCCTCGCCACTGACGATGAGTAATAATGAGGAGGGTTCCCTGATGATTGTCACTCTGCTGTTGACGGGTCGTGCCACGCCCTATATACACAATGGAGTTATCAATGTGGGCGATGAGAATAGCTATGTGAGTGATCGATTGATTATGTATAGGATTAGGTATCAACTTGTCATTGTTTTCTTTGATTACAGGCCGTTCCCCAGTATGGTGTATTGAAGCGTTGTATGATCGGTCTATTGCTCTGGGACATTGAGTCCGCCAGCGTAAGTAGTACTCCTAGTAGATATATGTATGTTTGGCTTAGTCAGAAATGTGGGTAACTATTCGACAGGCCGCTGTCAATCAATCTCGTCAACCCGGCTCGCGACTGAAGACGCCCAACTATCCCATTTGGATAACCAGCTGCACTGGTCACTATGGTGTCATATTCAATCGCAATCCGGATCTGTTGCGCAACTATCATGCAGAGTCGCGATTTGATGTGAACTATTATAGCTGTTCGGGCCATCAGATACTGATGACCATCGATAATCGCACCTACAATGAGCAGGCATTGGTCATGTTGGAGCGACAACCAATCACACCGGAGAGTACCTCGGTAACGGGCAAACAAGCCAAGGATGAGGCCATTACGGCGGGAGGTGCTGCTGCCGGTGTTGGTGTGGCTGGCGCTAGCGGCAGTGTTGGTGGTGCTGCTAGTGGCGCTAGCGCTGGCAACGATGTGGTCGCCAAGGAGGAGTCAACGCTCAACACGCCATTGCAGCGTTTGATTCATACCAAGTGGGAAGAGGCAACTATAAGCTTTCACGTGCAGCCATCGATGTTGAGTTATCTTTTTAGTACCACACAGTAGGATGAGATCAGCTACTTAGTATATGTCCAGACTATCCATACATACGCAATGAAAGTACGGAAACTATTGCCTAAATTCAATCCTTTTGCGTTAATTACAAACTTGAATTTTCAATTATTTTTTCGAGTAGCATTACATTCCTTAATTAGAATACTTTTAGCCATATTCAGATAAAAAACTCTTTGAAGCATGTTAGCTTGTTAAGTTGTCTCTTGATCTATGATATAAATCGACTTTCTTGGCGAATGACCAATACTACTCTCTACGAGTAAATGCACCAAAGATCCATATATTATTCTGATTACAACGATGTAGTAGATGTCGTCGGTATTACTTCACATACAGACAAGTAAGTTCCTATGACAAATTAATTAGTTAAATAGATGAAAGCACAATATTTACAATATATAAATGACATTCGTATAATACTTACTTAAACGATCTTATTTACGTATATTTTGCTTATCTATATAGCCCATGAAAGCGTAAAATTATAAAGAATTAGTTAGCACTCTTAAGATATAGCTTATAAGCAAAATATTTGATTATTTTTCCCATAGTTTTTTTATGTATTATTATGTTATGTATTATTTTTCTTGTAAACAGAAAAAACAGTTACAACATTTCCATTTAGTTAATTTAAAATTTGATTGAAAAAAATTATATATTCGATTCTTATATATGTATAACTCAAGTAGAGAATGCTTAGTAAAATTTATCAATAAGATAATTTATTAACTTGAAGTAAAAGGAGTTTTTACTCTTAATTAAAATGAAAATAGATTGTTCTTAAGAAATAATTAATGGCAACGTTGGCATAACAACTAATTTAACGGTTACTATTATTAACATAATGTTATAATTAGTATAACTATTTAGTGCCATCAATTGTATGCTTTCTAATTAAAAACTTTGCACACAGTTTCTGCACTTACTTAGTTGGCATAATATTGCTGTTGCTGTCTCAGAACTCTGCTTTCAAAATGTTTAAAATAGGTATTTTAAAAAGATACATGAAATTCAAATTCGAACAATATTCGAAACAAAATTCCCAAAAACAGCGATGGTAAATACACGTAAAATATTGCAAGTACCATAAAACAAAAAAAAAAAAAGATATTAAATACTACAACTGGCATATCTGTTGAAAAACTTTAAAAATTTGACAAATATGCTTTTGAAAAAATGTTACTGAGGCCTCTCTTTACAACGAGCGCGACTGCAGGATCTCAAAACTCAACATTTTGAGGTTGCCGCCTGGAGCCACTAGATGAAAAAAATAAAAAAATAAAATAAAAGATGATTGCATATGGAAAAAAACACCAACATGCTTCGAAAATTTCAAATTGCACATTAATTAGTAAAATGCAACACTGACAATGTAAAGAATACTTCAAATATTAAATAAATGTTCAAGCTATATATACTATAATATTAAATTGATTTCTTCTTGTTTTAGTTTTACATTTTCAGATTTGAAAATATTGTACAGACTTGTATAGCCCCCTCTCAGACCAATAAATGAAAGGCAAATTATTTAAAAAAATGTTTTAAGAAATATTTATCATTTTTTATTATTAAATATTGTTGCACAAAAATGATTGAAGTTCCTTGTTGTTATTTTGTTTATCAGTTTTTAAACATTTTTGTGTAAGTATTTGAAATATGTTTCATTTATTGTGGAATAAGAGAATATTTTACTCGTAATTGTAGATTGGTTTTTATTGTTAATTGTAGTTTGAGTTGAAGTAGTCGAGAATATTTGTTCGTTATATTTGTTTGCTTTTAAAGAATTTATAAGAATATTTTAGTTTGTTGCCATAACAATTCACGAAAATGTACCTTGAGATTAGTTGATAGTTATTTTTTATTTAATTTATTTTTTTTTTTTTAAAGATTTGGTAAGTTTCCTAACTAGTTAATATCATTAATTTTCCGTACATAAATACTTATTAAGTATATATGTGTAATTGTATAAATTGTAGAAATTTTGTTATTAATACCATTCTGTCAGCTTTGTCCATAATTTAAATATATACTTAGTTATTTCATTTAGTTATTTATATATGTATATACATAGAGCTTATTTCAGCTGTGGACTGTTTTTGGGCACAATATTCCAATAGATATATGTATGTAAATATATATATTAATTTTAATTTGGAACTCAATTAAAATTTAAAACTAGTAAAAGTTGCATAATAAAATGTTTTATATATGTTTCTTCAAATATGTATTACTGCAATTCTTTTTGCCACTTTGTTTAATTGAATTCCATCAGCAAGACCATTATCTCGAATTTGTTGTTAGCATTTTGGTAATTTCTCAAACTGTTTACAATTCTTTCCGTTCAATTGCCATTACCCTTTATATCAGTTGGCACGCGATTCAAGTCCCACGGGCCCAGCCCATGTGACCAAATCATTGGGCTCTACTTTATCTGTCTCTCTCTATATCTGTCTGTCTGTCTGTCTGTCAGTCGTTTGGGTGTCTGGAGCAACGAATTGATGTACGAGTTTGTCAACATGCATTATTGAAATGGTTGCGGCCCACATTTTAGCTGCTGTTTGTTTGCATTTCATATGGCTTATATGTCGTACTCTGAATAAATAAATACTAGTAGTAGTTACTAGTTACTAGTTACCCGACAACATGTGTTGGGCCTTGAACTACTATTGCCATGATTCGTTCGATACTGTAGACATAAGCATAAACAATATTATTGGAAAAACATTTACATGATTTGGAAGGAAGAACAGCTATTTTCTGGTGCCGAAGATTAAATATCTCTGCAGATATTATTCTTATTAATATAAAGTATAATCAAATTTGACAGTGACAAAATTCCCAAATACTTTGTTTGTTTCAATATATCTATAAAAATAAAAAAGTATTTCATACAACTAAGTTCTCTTCCAAATGTTTCTGTAGCAGCAATGTGTAATAATCCATTTTTGAACAAATTTAATTAACTTGTTGGAAGAAAATGAAACCTTAAATTGGTGTTCTATAGAGTTATCTGTATATAATATAGTTTTCTGATCTGAATAGCCTTAGCATTCACATATACAAATCATATACATCTTTCCTAAGTTTCCCAAGAGAAACAGATAGACTGATGGACTTGCTTTATCTTTGATTGATGCTGATCAAGAATATATGTATACACTTTACTTTACTTTTATAATGAGATTAGGTTTAAGAATTCTTGGTTCATTTTAGCTATGGGAAAGCCAAGTATCATATGACAACGAAATTATATATTAGGAACAAAAACCATAGGTCTATACAATAATTGTATTGAGTGATTCACATAAACGAATTCTCGTCGATTGAATTGCAAAACATTTCAAACTTATTAACTAAACATTATAATTTTTGTCTTTCATAAAGTAAAGCACTTAAATACTTGTTTTGTATCCTTTTCTTTGTTATCAAAAACTAATTATCTTAAATTAGGCCTTCACTTAAATCATATACTGCAAATATGTACAAAATAGGTCCAGCGTTATTTAATATAGTACAATACTTAAGGATATATGTGCTCTGAAACTGTGCTTTGTAAACTTATCGCCGTCTGGGGTCAAACATTGCTGACCATGATTGCAAATATTGTAAAAATTTGTGCGCTTAGAGCCTAACTATGTTGCGTACATATGTACTATATATGTATCGGTATATGTGTCTGGATTTAATAATAATTTACAGGCTTTAGAATCTGTGCAAAATAATGATAGTCGGTATTTAGAAACGACTGAAACACAAGATTGTACCTGTACAACTGGTTAAAGTCACGGACACTTTGTGAGCTCACTCGCTGCGTACACAATCGTATAGCATATCGTAATCTTATAGAGTAATATCTAACTAATCCTAACTATATTTGTGCCAACCCGTCCTACGGGCGCACCAGCAGCTTCTCTATAAACGCCAGATTCGTGTTCCCATAGCGTGTCCGGTTAAGCGCCAATGCAGCTGGATTCTTTTTTGTCTGCGTGTGCCAGGTGAGTATCTGTGTGGATATATAGAAAGTATTGATAAGTTGTTTAAGCCTTTAGCTAACTATTTCCATCCTACACCTACCTCTTTGCACTCGTTGGCCAGCAGCTCAATCTCATTGTTCTGCAGCGGCGCCAGGCTGCGCAGAAAGCCATCCTCCTCGTAGCCCGGCTTGAACGGCATCTTGGCATGCGGTCGCTCGTGCAGGAACTTAATGCTCACCGCAAACCCGGCCATATCAACGGGATATTTGCGTCCACCTATCCAGCCATCATAGTAGCCATCCAATTTGCCCTCGCGTATAATCGGACTGCTGACACCGGTCTTGGTCACCAGACCCACTGGCCACATGGACACCTTTTTAGTATAGCGCATCTGTAAGAAAATTTCGAAAATTTATGTTAAAATTTAGTACGTTCTATTACTTTTATTTTCCTAGAAATGTCAAGAGTAATAAACTTATTATATAAAGTATTCAAAAATTAATTGAGCAATTGACTTCGGGACACCCTGTACTCATTTCGTGATCCGTAAATACAAATACTACAAATGTACACATTAAAATCAAGCAGTGCAAATCGCAGTTAAAATAGCAAGCAGTTCAATGACCATCATCGGTGGCTGTAGTTACTTCTATATGCATGAAAAAACTATTTTTTTGAATAACTTTGGTGTTATGAATAAATATCAATCATAATGAAATATTACATCATTTTCAGATTAAAATCGTGTTTTAATTAAATATATACTTAATACACAGTTTTATGATACCATTTTTACCAATTTATAATGGACACAGGGTGTAAAAATTATAATACGAATAATTAAAATAATTAGACAACTTTTCTGAATTTTGGAATTAAAAAATTACAACAAAATAGTAAATACACTAGATGAGAATATTAAAAGTAATTATTTCCGAGCATCTAGTTTAACATACTAATTTTGGTTATTTTTCATATAGTACACGCTTTGACCACATTATATATACAGACGCTCCCACTAAATCATTCCAAGCATTATACACGAGATAAATCGGATCAATATCGGCCCATATGCTCCCAACACGTTTTGCACTGCCTGGAATGAGTTATATTTTGTCCCAAAACTTAGGAAAAACAAAATAAAATTGGATCAAAAAGTTGGTTATATCGGTTAAGGATGAGCAGCCCAAGAAATATGCCTTAAAAAACTATAGTCCACTTAACGTGACTTCGATATTCAGGCGCCACAAGTAGAAAAAATGTTTCTCATAAGCTCTAGAGCTCGATAGATGGCTTCCGCTGATTTGGATAAAATATGGTCAACTCAAACTTTTTATTAAAATTCCTCATTCCAGACCAAAATCGGGAGAGTATAGTGCTCCTTGTCGTTAAGAAATTACTTATGAGAAACTTTTTATTTTCAACTTGTGAAGCCTGAATATCGAAGTCACGTTAATTGGACTATAGTTTTTTAAGCCATGTTTGTTGGGCACGAAATTACGTGGGAGCGACTGTACCTCTTACTATATACTTTATTTTATAGTCTCTGTTTTTGACCTTTCAATTACATACCTGTTCAAATATGTTAATGTCGTAGGTGTTATCATCATCGGCAAAATAGAGAACCCCCTCGGTGGCATTGGCGCGTAGAAAGTCGAGGCCTCGATTCCGATTGGAGACGCCTCGGGGCTTGGCACGCTTTGTCAGCTTATATTGTTCGGGCATGGGCGCTATATATGTAGGTAGGTCGGTCATTAATAGCATTTTGAATGGACGCTGAACATGTTTTTGTTGGTTTACTCAATACTCACCCACCAGGTACTCATAGGGCACACCAATGCGGTCCAGGGTGTGCGACACCAGCGGGTTCGTCCTGTTGGCATCCTCAATGACCAGCCAGAGCAGGTTGACTACATGCTTCAGCGTATACCCCAAACGTGTTAGCTCCGCCAGCTGCTCGGGACGGCGATAAGTGGGCGTGATGATGTACAGAGGTGGCTGTCGGAGTTCAAAAGCGTCATAACAGTTAGAAAAGGTCAACAGCTGGATGATAATAACTAAAGCCATAAAGGATCTAAGCCCCATTCCTGTCTACTAGTATACTGCCGGTTTGCATGCGTTACGCGGCGTGTGCTCTATTTTATGAGCAATTATGCAAATTAATCCGCGACCAAGTAGTTAACTAGTTGAATAGTTGACCGGGTTCAGTTGGGTATCTAGTTAAACTTTAAGCAGGCCACTCAAATGACACACTTATTCAACTGCTGATGTAGCACTTTGCAAATTGTTTCATTGTTGTTGTCACACAAAAATGCATTCAAATTTATTTGCAAAACAAATATTGATATTTAAATTTAAATAAATAAAAGCTTAAATAAATAAACAATTACAAAATATACAATAATATGCAAAGTAATTACGCATAAAAAATAATCACATAAAAGTTCCAGATCTATCGCCAAAACTGATCATCCCATGAAATTCGAAAACATTAAATTTGTTTAAGAATTTTTACATTTATGACTTTGCCATTAAAATTGCATAAAAATATCAGTTGATAAAATTATTCGCAATTAAGCAAAATGCCTATAATTAATCTGTTTTAAATATGCTGAAGAATTTTGTTTTTTAAACCTCTTATATTATTGTAAGAGAAACATAATTAGTTTGCAAAGTTTAATGTAAATTACAATTGGAATAAAATGTGTAAGTATTGTATTGTATTTAATTATTAAATTATTTGTGTATATATATATTATTTAAATGATTTCTTCAAATATGTGTACTAAATTTTTAAATATATTTAATTTATTTTTTGGACCAGTGTGAATTTCAATTGTTGCTCTATTCGCAATTGAAAAGAAAAAAAAATATACAGAAATATTTAAAGCATTTTTAAGGCACAACCAGTATTTACTATGTTGCCCTGGATTAAGGACTTGGTAAATAACTAAAAATCGATAGACTTCTTAATTTTAAATTTAAGCTCAAATTTTAACATTTTGGCGGTTTGACTTAATTACAAATATTTTTTAGGTTATAATATACTAAAATAATTAATTTTCTCTTAGCTGTCTATTTTGCATCTTTAACTATATATTTTAAGACTTTTTTTTCGGTTTTTAAGGTTTTGTATTTGTGATAATGGAAAGCTTTTTCTTTATTTACTTGTCAAGTACTTTCATAAAAATCTTGAATTGTTTTCCTATTGGGAAATACTTTAAATATGTATATAGTATTTAATATATTTATATACATATGTTTCTGGTTAGTATTATTACAATTTATTACCCCTAACCAATGACATTGACTGTAGAGCATTCGTACTTAGATATAACTGCTAACTAAGAGAAATCCACAAATGCAACGCGAATC
Organism: Hirtodrosophila alboralis; assembly: GCA_035043045.1. Lineage (NCBI taxonomy): Eukaryota > Metazoa > Arthropoda > Insecta > Diptera > Drosophilidae > Hirtodrosophila > Hirtodrosophila alboralis. Next base: position 316,550 of record JAWNNH010000454.1, on the reverse strand, counting down.
TTTTTCAATTGGCTTGCATTTTGCATTTTGCATTATGCATTTAGAGAATCTGGATCATCATTGAGATAGAAATTCTCTATTCCCCACCCCAACTCAAACCCCTGTTTATCTATCGTCGTCTATAGGAACTGGAACACCCCCTAGTTTTGGTGCCATTGAATGACGTTAGTGCTCTATTCTCTCGGTTTCGGTTTTTTTTTCTTTTTTTTGATTTCAATGTGCAGTGCAGCAATTTTCAAATTAGGCTCATGCTAATTTTCGTATGGAAAATCTTTTTGTTTGCATATTATTTATAATTTACGGGGCGCTGTGCGGGCGGGTTTTTGTCATCTGATATATATACATATAGTATTGCAAATGATTAACCTAAAAACCATGCACCAGTTTATAATACTCTCCCCCCCTTAAGTGAAACTTGGTTAAATAAATAAAGCAATTTGCGTATATTGGCAACGGCTCGTTGGCCATACTGAAAAGCCAAACAAAGCCACACAAAATGCAGTTTAAAATGCAAATTATTAAGCTTTAATGACTTGTTGTTAGAGTTTGAGATATATCTACTTGCAGAGAGATATATTATAATCACATTGCGAAAATTGTCACATTAACTCAACAAACATATTAGAAACTTTATTAAGTAAACTTCTCTGCTTCTTGATGAGGCAAAAACATTCAACATTATCAATTAATCAGTCAATTCATCTATTATTTATTATTATAGGTGCCTTTACCATCTTGATTCTAGAATATTGTTTAAAAAAAAACCCTTGAAATTCTGAGTAAACTTTTAATAAACTCAATTAACTCAACTTAAATTGATAAAACTCAGAAAGCAAATATATTAATTAAATAGTTTTTTTTTACGTTTTTTTAAATATATTAATTGAATAGTTTCATATTTAAGTGTGACTTAAATAAATTCAAATATGTTTGTTATTTTTATTTTGAAATATTTAAAGTAGCTTTCATATTTATAACATCATTTATCTAATTTAAAAATTTTAATTTTATATTCAGCGCTAATTCAATTTTGATGTTGAAAGTGTAAATAATTTTAGCTGAAATGTATTTTTAACCCATCTAAATATTGTATTTAATTTTGTGCTCAAATCTTATTTTAGAAAACATAAATAAATTAATTTTGTATTTTAATTTTTCTTTTGATTGTTTTTAGTATATAAAACTGTTTAAACTTGATTGCAAACTTTAAAAACCACACCCATTGTATTGTTTAAAAAAAATAACGCACTTGTGACTAGAAACTTAAAAAAGCAATTAGGAAAATTGGAAAAATGTGCAAAATAATCAAATAAAGCAGACAGCAGAAGGAAATTGTAAGTGCAAAAAAGTTAACATTACAAAATAGAATAAAAATACTATATACATATATATACATATATATAGAAGATATACTATTTATTATATATATGCGAAAAGACTATTAAAATAACATAACAAAACAAAAGCAAACAACACAGCAGATTAGCTAGCAAATGAACTTTTAAAGATTAACAAGGCATTAAAACTAATTAATTGATTAGTTAGTTAGCTGGTTAGTTAGTCAGTTAAGGTGGTGTGTGAACATGTTAAGAGTGTGTGACAGAGAGAGAGAGAGAGAGAGAGAGAATATTTACTGGTTCGGAAACTGCAACAAATGTTGAACGTATTTTATGAGCTCCGCCCTTTGTTGTTGCTGTTGTTGCTGTTGTTATTGTTGTTTCCATTGATTTGTTCGTTGTTGTATTTAGTTTTTGAGTTGTTGTTGTTGTTGTTGTAGTTGATGTTGATGTTGCAGCAGTTGTCGTTGTTGTTGTGAAGATAGTTTTATTGTTGTTGGCGTCTGATGTCAATGGCAATGAAACCGTTGATAAAACTGACGATGCGGCGGCAGAGTCAGAAACGGAAGCAGCGGAATAATATGTGGCATTTAAGCCATGCAACTGCAACTGCAACTTCACCTGTCCCTGTCCCTGTCCCTTTAGCCTTGCTGCTTTATTGATGGATGTGTTCAACATGGGCGCCCACAAATATGAAGCGATATATGACGATGACGATGACGATGATGATGACTTTTCTGGATGCTACATCATACATACATACATATGTATATAGTATATAGTTTCATGTTTGTTTTTTGATTCAGTTAGAAATAGAGCAAGAAACAAGAACAAAATACACATTACAATATGAGATTGATGTAGTATACATACATAGATACAAAAGAGTTTTGTCCTACAAAATTACATATGTATCTAGGTATTATCTATTTAGTAGTTCCTATTAAATATACTAAGTGTTGCACGATTGACAGTAGAAATAGAAAGTAAAATTATATTATAGATTTCTGCTATCTTTCCATGCTTAAATATATATATTATGTTAAATATTAACTTAACAAATTAAAAGTTAAAATTTCAAGTCCCTTGCGTATAGAAAATTCCCATTTCCAGCAAGCAATGTGGTGAGAAGCTCAGCGAGAAGCAATTAAAGAGAAGCGTCATAAATTTCTGCATGCTTTATCTTGAAGTTTTCAAAATTGTTTATCGCCTTGATTTATTGTTTCTTTACTTCTTCTTTATTCATATTTCTAGACTTACTCAGACTTCAGGAAATATCATTTGTTATATCTTTTGCTTCTCGCCCTTTCTTTGTTAACAGAAATTGCACTATAGATTCATTTACAACACTAGTTTACAGCAAAAAAGGAGCTGGGCTCTCATAGACTACTCTTGATGTATTTTCGAGCGCTGATTTCAAAAATGCAAACCATTTTTTTTTTTCAAAGAATGGTTTTCGAGAAAACCGCGAATAGCTAGTTTTTTGGCAGTCTTTCGACTTATTTGTTCATCTCTACATCAGATCTTATTTGATCTTAAATAATGTTACACAATTCAACAGATAATTGTATCCCCTTTCGCTATTCCAGCCATATTTGAAGATGAGAAGTTCCAGCTGACTAGAAATTTGAGCTATTGCAGCGATTTGAATGGATTGTTTGCTTTATTTAGAGAGAATAATGATCCTGAAGATTGGTGTATCTTTATCGAATATTTCGGCTTTTATTTTTTGCCGTAGACAATATGCAACATTTTTTCTTTTAATATACAATTAAAATTTAGCAATTTTTCAAAAATTCAAAAAAAAAAAATCACATTTTTCAAGTTTGAGGATTTATAATTACATCAATTCGCATTTGATCCGCATGAAATGCGAAATGCGCTTTAAGATCAAATGATATCTGATGTAGATATAAATAAATTAGTCCAAAGACTATTCGCGGTTTTCTCGAAAACCATTCTTTGAAAAAAAAAATGGTTTGGATTTTTGAAATCAGAGCCCACAAAAAACATTAAAAAAAGAGCCCAGCAACCTCGATTAAAAAAAATTTGTAAACTAGTGTAATTAACCTTTACAGAAAGAATAAACTGTCAATCATGCAATATAATAATATTAAGTCTAATTATAAAAATAGATACATAAATTCTACTATGTAACATACGCATTAATAGATGCTTTCTACTTAATTTGAAATTCGAATAATCTATCGTTCATTACCAGCTGTTTTGACAAATTATATTTAATTAATCAAGAAACTAATTGGTGCAAACATCCTTATCAATAGTGCTATTTAGTAGTAGTAACTATATAGTAAATAGTTTTATCTTAAACTTTCTATATTTATTTTTTTGGGAATACTCACCTTGATGACCTCGTTGGTGGCGAGGGGCTGTCGGGACATGTTATACTGATAGAGCACCATATAGATGCAGGTTGTGGCTATGAATATGGTCAGGTACATTTTAATGGATTTTCCCAGCGCCATTTTGTTGCTGGCATTTCCATTTACTTTCGAATCTTTTTCCATTTGTTATTGTTGTTGCAGTGTTTTGATTGTTGTTGTTGTTGTTGCTGTTGCTGATGTTGTTGTTGTGTTGTTTCTGTGGTGTTTTTTTGTTGTTTTTTACGTGTTGGTCTTGTAACTCGTCTTTGGTATTTTGATTTCATTCGTTTGGTTTTGATTGCAACTTTTAAATACTATTTTTTGTTATTCCTTGATTTCCTTTTTACTCTTTTGCTGATTTTAAAATTTTCTCTCTTTATTTCTGAATTGCTTTGTGTGCATGTTTTATTATTTTTTTTTATATTTATTTCACTCTGTTGGGCGGCTGCTCTGGGCGGGGCGGTAGAATCAGGTGCCGGCAACGCAATGTTATCTATAATAAATTACAAATAAAAGACAATTTTAATAATCTTTTTATAATCAAACTTATATTCTACGGAGGTTCACATAAACTCAGCAAGTTTTAATTTTTTTATATTACACTAGTTTATAAATTTGTCAGTAAATGTGTTAGTTAGCAATAGTAAATAGTCAGCAATTAGTAAAAACATCCAAGATAAAATTCACCTTCAGCCATATTTGAAGATGAGAAGTTCCAACTGACTAGAAATTTGAGCTATTGCAGCGATTTGAATGGATTGTTTGCTTTATTTAGAGAGAATAATGATCCTGTAGATTGGTGTATCTTTATCGAATATTTCGGCTTTAATTTTTCCGTAGACAATATGCAACATGTTTTCTTTGAACATGTTTTTACTAATTGCTGAATAAATATCACATTTACTGAACGATTTGGACAAACGTATACTTAAAATATTCGTAAAAGAATTATCTAACATAATAAATCCTAAAAAGTATTTAAACGAATTTTTTAAATTTTTAAAAGACCAATTGAAATTCGGCAATTTTTAAAAATACAAAAAAAGTTCACATTTTTCAACTTTGAGGGCTTGTAATGGCTTTAATCCTTATTTGATCTGTATAAACGGCATACCGTTAGAAAGGGGATACAATTATCTATTGAAATGCGAAATGTACTTTAAGATCAAATAATATCTGATGTATATATAAATAAATTAGTGCAAAGACTGCAAAAAAACTAGCTATTTGCTGCTTTCTCGAAAACCATTCTTTGAAAAAAAAAATGGTTTGGATTTTTGAAATCAGCGCTCGAAAATACATCAAGAGTAGTCTGTAAGAGTCCAGCTCATTTTTTGCTGTAAACTAGTGTTATCTCTTTTATACCTTTCTAAATCAATAAACCAACTAATAAGCTAAATATATAATTTAAATATTCACTGAAATCACATCGCGTTTATTCAGAGAAAAAAAAAACGAAACCAATCTACAGAATGTTACTAAAAACATAATCAAAATAATTTTTTTTATTTATTTTTTAAATTAAATTAAATTGTACTCACATTTCTTGCATAATATTCACATAGTTTATTTAATGCATCGTGTACCTGAAAACAAAATTAGAAAACATTTAGATATGCTCATATAATTATAATTTAATAAAAAATATATTTTATATAAAGTGTTGATTGATTGCTGTTTAAACCTCGTCACATGATGAGCATTAAAAATCATTTCATTATTTAAAATACGCAGAATGCGAGGCTTGAAGATAAGGTTATCAGACGTCCTACTTTATATACTAAATATATATGGAAATATTATCATAAATTCATTCGAAAATGTTTGCAATTTGCAAAAAAAGTTAAAAAAAAAAAACAAATAGAAGTAAATTCTATTCATCAAATTGGGTAAATATTTATTTTCCTACATCGCCCGACTAATTAGTTTTGATAACACAGATAGTGTCACAAGGGCGTAGACAGTTTTCCACCAAGGGGGCGTGAAATGTAATTAAAATTAAATGTAAAAAACCTACAATTTTTAATTCGATTTTTATACTGAATATTTTTGATATAGAAGCAAGGCAACCGACCTCTGCTGCATCCCCCCTAACTACACCCCTCGTGTGTCATAAATTTGGAGAGGAAGTGCAAAAAGGGGTTCTGCCAATGCTGATAGCTAAAAATAATGATAACAAAAGCAAATTGTTAGTTAGAAATTACGATAAAATACTATTATGACGTAGAAAGATTGACAGTTTTATAGGGGTTGAGTTATCTTTCTTTGTTTTAAACTTTAAGAAAAAAAGTAAAACTACAAAAGATAAATAATGAAAAAAATGAATAAAAATTGGGAAAACTGTAATTTTTCAAAGATTAACCAAAGAAAAAAATATAAAAAAAATAATGAAAATTCCGATTTTTAAACCAAAAGAGAAAATAAACGAAAAATGTTTATTTTTTAAACCAAAATTATAATTAAAAATCAATGAATTAAAAGCTAGTGAATGCAACCGGATAATGTAGCTATATTGTCCCTTTCCAAAGGATATTAGAAAAATAAATAACAACAAATGTATTACAATTATATTAACAATGTGTTGAGCTGCAGGAAAGTCAGTGCCAAGTGGAAAACCACATCCATAACAGGGCGGAGTCCTATCACCTAGAGGTAAATGGGTTTTTAAAGAAATTTCACAGGAAAACCCCTAGGATAACTGCATATGCTGATGACATAAACATAATTATCACAGGCAAATGTCCATTGACTCTCAGCTCTATCATGGACAAAATATAAAGAAAGATACTAGGATGGGCTACAGAAGCCGAACTTAGCATCAACGCGGTCAAGACGGACCTCATTCTTTTCACTAAGAGCTACAAGGTACCGCTGTGGAACCCGTCAAAGGTGAATGGTATTCCGCTCACATTAAAGAAACATATTAAATATCTAGGAGTTGGTTCTGGAAAGAAAAGTGACTTGGAGGCCCAATGTGGAAGAAAGGGTGAAAGAAGCAACAGTCTTGCGCTATGCATCAGAAAAGATGATGAGCAGTACTTGGGGCCTTTCACAACGATCTATATTTCAGTGGTGGGACCAAATTTACTCTACTGCGTTCTGGTATGGTGGCAAGCCACTAGAAAATTCACATGCCTTAAGCTGATGGAGAGAACCCAACGGCAGGTACTAGTCTGCATCACGGGGGCGTTGAGGTCCACTCCAACTAAAGTACTAGAATCAATAATGTGCGTCAACCCCCTGGACATTCAAGCAGAACTCATTGCACAGAAGATAGCACAACGGCTCTGTGCAACAGGGAAAATTACACTTCAAGGTTTTGGACACAGCTCGATTGGCATGGAGATGTAGCACAGAGTACGTAACTCCTCTGACCAATCTCTGACTAGATCAACAGGCTGTCCATCAAAAATAGTTTCGGGAGTCTGCAGTGTACTGTGAGGAGTCGGAACTCAGGCTGCCGTACAAGCTGCCTGATTACTGCAGCATAATCCAGGCGAAGTTTTCGCGATACGGAAGGCAGCAGAGGTAGTCCAAGAGCTCCCATAAGCTCCAAAAATGTTCTGGCAAGCAGGAAAGCATTAGATGACCTAAACATTGCTACAAGAGTGTACAACTTTTGGGTTCCCAGCCATTGGGCTATCGATGGAAACGAAAAGGCCGACCGAATGGCTAAAGAAGGCAATCTGATGAAAACGCGCAAAATATAGATATTTCCTTACAGTCGCTATATAGGGACCTGGAAAAATCCGCCTTGACTGCAGCTGATGGATAGTGGAAAAACACACCTTCCTGCAGAATATCCAAAATGATGTCTTGCAGCTATCAAGACGAGACTGCAGACTAATGGTAGGAGTACTAACTGGTCTTTGCCTGGCAGCAGCACATGGAATAACAAAAGATGAAGGCTGCTGCAAATGTAAGAAGCCAGGAGTTTCTGAAACACTGGAACACTTGATTTGGAGATGTCCAGCACTCGCTCCACACAAGAAGAAGCGGTCAAGGATACTCCAAATGCGCTATTGTCCTTTGCAAAGCGCATTCAAATACTAGAGGAATACAAAGCTTCCTAACGATCTTCAGTATCCGGCACCACTAAGGACATGCTTCGATTTATGTGTAACCATCGGTTCAACCTAACCTAACCTATATTATATTATATTATATTACATTTAGCTTAATCTAGTCTATCAGAATTTAATTAAGTTACTTGCTTTGTTTTAGTCATAAGTGCCGACTGTTCTCAACAATAAAAAAATATAAAAAAATAAAAACAAAAAAAACAATAATAAACATATCTTAAATGATTGAAAATCTATCAATCAATCCTAGATTTCACTAAAATATCTTATAAAAATCCTGAACTTTATTCAGTTTATATTTAATTGCCACAAATGATATAATATTAAAACCCATGTTAAGCTGCAAATTTTTAAACATTTTGTTTGCATTTTCCTTTAGCAATTTGTCTGAAATTTTTGTTAACTTTAACGCTAAAATTTGAGCGGAAAAAGTTAGGTGAGTTTGGTGGAGAATATCAAAAACAAGCGGAAGTTTTTCTTGTTTGAGTTTAAATACCCTGTAGCGACAGCTAAATAGAGTATGTAAGTTGTTTAATTTAATTTTATTACAAGTGAGCTGTAATATGGAAATGTTCTCATTAAACAAGTCTAAAAATAACAAACTTATCAACTTATCTTGAAAATGGGTTTATAATAAAGTCAGATAAGATTTAGAGGGTATTGAAGAACCTACTCTTCTTTCTTTTCCACAAACTCCTTCAATTATAAGTGGGCGTGGCAGTTTGCTTGTTCGCGTGTTTAAGCATTTTTTTAAAAAACATTTTGCCAGTTGCTGATATGAAAGTTCAATGGCCAATTTTAAAGTTTTTTTCTTTTGTTTTATTTTTTATTCTTTTTTGCATTGGGCGCCGCTTTTTGCTATACGCAATTTGCATATGAACTTAAGTGCTTAGTACTAAGTTTTTATATCTATAACTACCATATATATACACATATTTGTATACTACTATATATGTGAGTATATAGCACTTTAGGGGGAATAGAAAGTTAACGCTGCAATTAAATTACAACCGAGGTCAGTCCACAAGTTTAACGATGTTTCTTTTTTTGAAATTAGCAATTTGCATTTACATTTAATATTATTATTATATTACATGCTTTGAATTCGCAATAGCTAGCTAAGGGATTCAATTTTATATATATTTATATCTACAGCAAATTAAATGATGACTCAATTCTCGGCTAATCAATTCTTATAGTAGCTATATGATGTACTTACACTCAAAAAAAAAGTGTACATCCAATTGAGGAAAACTGACGTCAGTGGTTGGAAAAACAGTATAGAAATACCGCCATAGAAATTTTTTTATGCCCTGTAGATTTAATTACCACAAAGTGAAGAAAATGTTGTTTAAATGTTGAAATTTTCTATCATAATCGAATTTATATCGATAACTCGAGGAAACTTTTCTACAAAACATGGAAAAATGTATAATTTTATGTCCATAATAAAAAAAATCCGTTATTTTTTTAAATTTGAATAAAAAAATTACTTTACTTTGGTTAAAGAAATAAGTCAACATATTTTGTAAAAATTTATATTGAGCATAGAAAATTTTCTGCAGGTTAATGAATTTTATATTCATTTCATAGAACACCTGGATTTCATATTGTAGAAAATCCATACTTCCGATTATAAACCCATAATTTTTTTCGTTTATTCATATCATAGAAAATATATTCGTACTGTGGAAATTTTCACTTATTTGTAGAGATTTATACTCTGTTTGTAGAATTTTATTTTATTTTTTTTATCGAAAGTGTTTCTATACTTAAAAAAATTTCTTTTTTCTTAGTGTAGTTGCATAATTTTGACAACATTTTATTTTTCGCTATAAAGTAAAACCAAAAAGTTTAGGATTTTCAAACAATTACAAAATATAACTAAGTTATAGTTCAGACAAAAAAAAATATTCAGTTTATTTACTTATTGAAATAGCATTCGATAGCATTCAATAAAAAATAAATACCTTTTAACTACTTTATAAAAAAAATAAAGAAAAACAATCTGTATACAACTATTTACAATTATTATACAAGTATAAGTTTTCTCTTAAAAATAGTCTTTAAATATAAATTCAAATTTTACCAAGACAAAAGAATTAATTAAATATCTTCTGCAAATCTTGTTCTTATTCTACAAACAAATATTTCAATTATTTTTAAATTTTAATAAAATAAATAGGTTAATGCAAAATTGAATGTGCTAAGGGACCAGCAGCAGAAAGGCATTAAATGAAAATTCATTTTGCAAAATGTCGAAACAATAATGCCAAACAAGAACTAAGCGAAAAGACTTTGGGAAAACAATTTAGTGTCAGAACTTAACCCATTTACAAGACAATTCCGGCCGCCCTCTGTGCTCCATGGAAAGACACAAAAATTTGCAGAAGAAATAAAAAAAAAAAAAGTAAAGGAAGCCCCCACAAAATACCAGACAGACACACACATAAACCACAACAAAAACAACAACAATACAATGCAAATGTGGGCGTGGGCGTGGCACTGGCGGTACCACAAGTGGGTGCAAAAGTGGAGAAGAACCCTGTCGCCAACAGAGAGGAAATGAAGCGTTTTCACTTTAAGATTTGTATAGAGCGAAAAGAGTTAAGAAGAAAATGGAAAAAGCATAGAGAATTGGATAGAACTAAAACTGCACTTGAATATATTATATCCAAACTAAATGCGTTAAATCATGTCTTACTTATAGCAGTTCCAAATATTTCAAAGCTGAACTATGCTTTTAATTTAGTACATTTTTATTATTTGTTGAGTGCAGTTTTTAGATTTGGAATATTATGTTATCGCAGTACATATAAAATGTAATTAAATTGAATATATATGGCTTTAATAGTGGCTTTATGTAGATTATCTTTCGTAGCTGCAAATATTATAGAAAATGAGGTAAGAATATCAGAAAATTAAATAAACATTTTTGGCAAAAAGAGAATATATATAAATTATTACTTTTTTTTAGTCTTGGAGAGCAACACAACAAGACTAGGAGCAATGCAAATCCTATTTAAGCCATTATCCTTTATCAAATAAAGGATGAAATAGATAACAATGCCAGTAAAGCTGATACCAAAGACAAAGGAAATAATGGATCTGAAAAATAGGTTGTCCCAATATGATGTCCCAAGTGCAGCTTATATCGCAAATTTAAAAGGTCAAATATTATAATTGATAGAAACCATAAAATTTAATAAGAAGATTATAGATGAAGTTCCAAAGAAATGTTCCTTATCATTAAAAACTGAAATAGATCAGCTGGCAGCACTTAAAATTGAGGCATTTAAAAAACAACAAACTGATGAAATAGCGAAACTCAAGAAACAAATAGATTCTGATGCTGTTCAATTGCAGGATTATAGAGATCAGTTAAAGAATCAAAATGAGATTAACTACGCTTTTTGGACGTATAAGCATTTGAACCTTTTTAAGAGCATTGAAGCTATCCCAAAATATCGACTTCATGCTCAAAGTATTTACCAAAATATTTTTTTTAAATGTACATATTTTAGAGACTAAAAACTCTTGTTTCTTAATAAGAACTATATATTCTGTATAACAAAATTTATTTTGTCAAAATCGGCCAATAGATTGCTTATTTACATTGATAGAAATCGTGAACCTATTCAGTTGAGCGGCAAAAATATCATAAAAACCAAAAAATATTTATCTGAGAATTATATTAATTAAACATAAAAAAATAATAAATATAAAAAATATTTGTTAAATTAGAGAATTGTGAAATGTGTAATGTTTTTATAAAGTCTACATTTTTTTCAGATCTGTTTCAATTCAATTTACTCATAATAATTCGAATTCCAGGCCATAAAATGCCACACTATGAAGGAGTGTCTCGGCTGGATTAGATTCCTTGTGTGTGTGGGCGGAATCAACAATTGCGTAATATTAAAGGGGGAACAGGAGGTACGTGATTACACACACACCGACACACATCTACTCACTCATACAAGGACCTTATTCCAATAGCAAAAGTGAAATTGTCTCATGTGAAAAAGCAAAACTCTGCGTATGATTTGTGTGGTCTGCTGGGCGCCAAGGGCCCAAACTAAAACCCTAAAACCCCAGAACCTAGAACCTAGAACAACAACCAAACCCTAACCCACGTTTTGGCACAAAAACTTATTGCATTTGTTCAAAATGTAAACGAAACTCAGAGCGACGCCTCCATTTGCAGCATTGAAATTGCTGGAAAAATCATATTTCAAATTTAATGGATTAGCCAGGGATGGGCAGTCAGCAAAAAGCAACTGAAAATTCCATTTAATAACAAATGTGCTCATGTCCATGGGAGTTATATAGAGTGTATCAAGCAGTACCATACATATATCATTTATTATAACAGCTTTTGAACGTGCTCCAAGAATTTTAATGGATTGGGTATTCTGCTTGAATAGCAATCGCAATGGAAATGAAATAAAGTAAACTTGTGAAACTTTTGGAAATGGACATTTTCACCACGACCAAAAAATTAAAAGTCCAATCCAATAATTTTTTTTATATTTAATTATTATAGATAAATGTCCAAAATTTAATAAATTAAAGAGTTCAAAGCTTTTTATTTGTTGCATTAGTAAAATTACCGATTTTCTTAGTCACGTAACGCCACGGAAAACAGCATTTCGAATCATTATATCTGCACTGATGATCGCAGGTGAGTAAAATTTCAGATCTAAACCAAATTAAATACAACAATGTAAATAAAATAAACTTTTGGGTAACAAAAAAAATATTTACTTTTTAAGAAAATTTAAAAAATGTGTTATGTAACGCCACGGTATACGCTCCACTTCCGAATACACCTAACATCGATTAACACGAATATAAGGTAAAAAGTTTTTTATTTGAATTACTTAATTTTACTTTTAATTTAAGTTTATATTAATATTGAAGCCGAAATAAATGTTTTATTTGCGTTAAATCAATTTTTAAGGGAGATCATTACTTCAAAATGTACTAGGGATATTTATGTCACGTAACGCCATCTATACTAAGGCTTAAAAAACAGGAAAATGCTTTTAAATGAAAAAGCCTGCAATTAACTTACATTATTCATTACAATACTAATAAAAGTTTTATACAAAAAGGCTTGCACACTTCGCAGAGTTTTGTATTTTACAACTTTAAGTCGAAATCGACTTCTATTCTTGTCACGTAACGCCAAGGCTGTTTTTTGCTTATATCTTTTAATCGGAAAGGTCTAATATTTTCATCTCTAAAAATAGTCCAGCTAAATTGCTACTCAGATATAAAAAACTTTTCAATTCGTTTCTTTTCACATTTAGGCGTACGATTGTCACGTAACGCCATTCTGAAAATGTCCATATATTGAAAAGTATTTTAAAAATAATAATTAAATGGGAATACATTAATATTAAGGTTAAGTCTAGAATGATGGAATAATTAATTGGGTCAGATTTTATTGTTTTTGTCAAGTAATATTTTTTATTTTTATTTGATAAAAATTAAATTAATTTGATTGTTTTAAGTTTTATTTTAAGTTATTAAATATACATATACATTTATACATAATATAAGCGTAGTGCCTTAAGGAGGCTTCTATGATCTATGAGTAGAATCAGAAATTATTAAAAACCTAAGATTTAGATAAGATACAAACTGATGTGAATCTTGACAGTTCATATATTCCATATTTTTATATTTATGTTATTAAATATTTACTTAGACTTATTGAAGTTTGAGTGCCCAAAAATCGTTTACTTAGCGACAAGGTCATAACTGACTCATTTATTATATTTATTTGTTAGGAAATAATATAATTTATCATAGTTTTTAGTTTATGACGCTGAAGATAACATTTGTTGTATTCTTTGGATATTCCCAGTTCACATTATCATTTAGCCTATTCATAAATTAATAGCCAAATAATCAAAATCAAAGACCTTAGTCCATAAAAACTGATGGGAAGAAATTAGTGAGAACTAAAGGCTTATCGCCAACTTTATGGCAATTAGACTAATGCCAACTGTGCACAGTTGCCAAAGTAACATTTGCATTGGATAAAAAATATAAAAAAAATATTGATAAATAATTAAGGTCAATATTTATATGGTCATATGAAAAAAAAAGTAAAAGTTTGATATGTTGAGCTATTAAAAACCAAATAGTCTATATATTTTTCCATTGTACTTTAATGCTAGCCATAAATGAATTTCTGAGCTGAACAAAAAAAAAAGGCACAGGACTCACAAATTTGTCCTTCCTTCAACAATCGAAGGGGCAACTGTTGCGCCCCCTAAAAAAATATTTAGTTTCGGGTGTGACCCAATGCGAACTTTGGGTGCGTCTGTATCTAAAATTTAACAACGCAACAGTTTCTATAAGTTGGGCAAAAATAGGCGTGAAACAATATTTGGAAAGTAATAAAGCTAGATAAAGCTAGACCTTGTTTATGTTTGTTTCTTTTCTACATTTTATAAAAAGACTCCCTAATCTGCGCTCTAATTAATAACTATAACTAAAGGTGTCTCAACGTTAGTATGTTGGATATTTATTATAGATTTTATAAATATTAATCAGAAATTTCTAAAGTTTGTTTTGGAAATAAGGAAAACATTTAACGTATTTTCTAACATTTTTATTACCAAATTTTTTGGTAAGCTTATTTATTTATAGCACCTGTTTTATGGACGTTATCTATTAGAGCCATTTATTGACCAAGGTTTTTATGATGGCCGAAAATATTGCTAGCATGCCGGAGCCAAATGATTTTTAATAAGTGTCGATTAATAAAGTGTTTGTCGCCATCATAAATGTTCATAAAACACGTTATGTGGCTCTGATTTTTACATCCGATAAAAGGTTATAAAATTATGCAGAAGGAGTTATATTCAATCATATAAATTAGATATATTCTTGGTAAATATCAACAGCCGAGTCGATCTAGTTCTGTTCGTTTATCTGTTCATCAGATCTCAGAGACTATAACATAACAAATTAGTTAGCTATATTAAATTCTTATTATTAAATAGAGTTCTTTTCATTTACTTAAAATAAATCTAAAGGATTTTCATGAAGCGGATATAAGTTTGCTTAAATCTTTTTGAATCCCTCAAATTAAAACTGTAAGTCTATAAAATAATTTAAAAAAACAAAGTTTATCTGCAATCCCGGCCTTTTTAGAGTCGATTAATATGTAAAATGGGTCACTTATTCCCAAAAAAAAAATATATATATATAAAAATTGGTTGCCGCGATCGTTCTCGAGATAATCGAAAAAAGCTAGATTTTCGACTTTTCAAAAAGGTAGATTTGGTAAAGTAACAAAAACTCCTAATATAGATTATTAATACAATTAATTTATATTTTTGAAATGGTAATAAAATGGACTATCAACCTGCCATACAACATTTTTTAATTTGATTTCTCGTTCAGAAGTTATTAGAGATTAAAATATAAATTTTGTAATCTAGAATTAGTTTTAGTTTTTTTTAGTTTTTTGTATTACTCTTTGGATCTGTAGGTTTACTAATTGTAAAAAATAATTTTTAGAGCTTTAATTTTACACCTCTTTAAAATTGGCATTGAACTGCTTGATGTTTAAATTCAGATTTGCACTGCTTGATTTGAATATGTATGTTTGTAAATACATCCTTTTTAAAGTAAATTATAAAAATTGTTAATGTCTGCAAAAAAAAATTTAAAATAAGTGAACATATTCAAAAATATATTCAAAACATCACTATAAAATAAAAAAAAAAATAAAAATCTATAAAACAATATATAATATTATATTTTTGGCTAATTTAAATTAATTATATAAAAATACAAGCTAAATGAGCAATTCTACGCATTAAATAATAATAAAAAGATTTAAAATATTTAGAGTTATGGAAATGTGAAAATCAGTCTTTAGTTTATTGGATATATAAAAAATATAATATATAAAAATGCAAATGGTAACCCAAATCAAAAACTAAATATTTAAAATGAAAAATACTGAAAAATAAATAAATAAACAATATTTAAAATTAAAGGAATAAAAAACTAATAAATTTATGAATAATCAAAAAAAAAATATTCCCAATTTATTAAATTTAATTTTCGCAGTGCTATACTGTATAGTGAATCTATTATAAAAAATATAATTTGAGTTCTATTCATATCTACAATATGTTGAATATGGAGCGGGAAATAGCAAAGTGAATGCCTTAAGCCATTTGCCAGTTAGTGATAAAAAATTGTATATATATAAACATATATATATATATTTATATCATATCTGTATATACATGTGTACTATTTACTTATACAAATATATAATAGCTTTGTTTCCATATGCAGATATAAGAATACATGCTCGAATATGAAAGTACATTTAACCCATGAGTATTCTTTTTTCCAACGCGATCTCTAAGCTATATACTTTTGTATATATATATATATATATATATATATATATTGTCGTCTCTGATAACCATAAATTTATCATGTGTTATGTTAAGGTTTCGTTTTGCTTCAGTTTTCGTAGTAATATATATTTATGTTATGTTCAGTTGTCGTGCGCCGCATTTTTGTTTTGTTCTGCATGAACAGCATAAATAGCAGGTTAAAAGCATTGTATTTTGTATATATGTATTAATATAATATATACTTACTATATTATATGTAAATGTATATACTTATAAGTGTGGAACGGAAGTTTCGATACGCTTATAGCATTTTTACAATACTTTATTGAGGCTGGTAAATATATAAAATTTAAACTCCTAAGTATAATGTTTAGAGGCATTTATTCCATATTTATGATTAATTTTTGGCAAAAAAAACTCCTTTTTTTAATTGGGCTTTTTAATAAAAGCCTGAATAAAATTCATATTTAATTCAAATACGACGCAATTTCTTAAATATTTAATCGTAAAATTGTTAAATTAGTAGAAAATGAATTTTATTAAATATTTTAAGCTCGTTTTCATATTAAACAATCCAAAAATGCAAGCTCAGTTAATACAATTGTTTTGCTATATTACATTTTTTTAGATTTTTGACAACTTTTTAGATTTTCAAGGGCTTCTCGAATATAAAAATTCTTGCCAAGTTTTACTGCAGCTGAGTTAGATAATCGTGTTTTGGCTGCCAAAAGAAAATTCGATTTCTTTTGGCAAACTGAGCTTTGTATCAGCTGCAACACAAGCGAAAAATTGTCAAAATTGGCAATTAAATTACAAAAAAAAATAAAAAAGATAGAAAGAAAACCTAAAAAGTGAGAAAACAAAAATTCAACTCAATTCAGAGACAACAATATGACAAATTGCAATGCAGACAAAATTCGTCTAAAGTCTCAAGTGAACTCGTTTCAAGCCAAATCGGACTGTGGGGACAGGAAAAGGACATGGACCCACTTGACAGACGGCCAAAAAGGAGCCACTGGCAACTACATTCAAGCTGGATCCTTGAAGGACTCTGGACTCTCGACTATCTAAGAACTTGGCAGCCAGCAGTCAAGTCAAATGATTTGGCGACATGCGAAAGTTGCAAGCAAAACAAAGGCGCACAAAATTGAATAACTTGCAACTTGCCCCGGCAGCAAATGAGTTGCAGCGAAAACAAGTTAGTAGTCGGGTCTTATCGATTAAAATATACCCTGTACTGTGTTAAAAATTAAACAACAAATAAAGAAGTTGTATATCAGCTAGAGATATATTTAAAAAAACATGTCAAAACAATTGTAAATCAATACATTTTTGTATCTACTTCAACTCTTGTTTTTGATTTAAAAAATATAAATGTTATGCAAGTTTACTGTCACAATTATTTATTTATATAAATTTCAATATTTCAGAACAACATTCAATTATTTAGGTTAATATATTGAGCTCAATTTAGTTGCATTTCTCATTCTATATTTTCTATCGAAATACATTTTGCTAAACTATAAAATCTCTGAAAGGAACTTTGCTTTATCAAATCAGCTGTTGATGCTGATCCAAGAATATATTACTATAAAATATTTTGTTCAGATTATGGAATGTTTCTTGATTTCCCTGAACATATATAATCTATGTTGGATATATAAAATTTTCCTTCAGAGTTTCAGAGATTTGGCCAACATAACTGGCAAACTCTTGGTAACAAATTCAATTTAGATTTAATTTTTTTTGTAAAAAATCGTTGTCCTGGTTTTCCTAGTTACTATTTCATTGGCCTTAGGCCTTACACGCAGCAAATTGGTAAGTTTTCATTTGCAGAGGTGCTCAAATAGCTTTCGGAATGGCATTTTAAAAATTTAATTGCCAACACTGCCAAGAGCAGGACATTTTACGGCGTAGAGTCTACGCTGCTGCTGCAGAAGCGTCTGGTTGTCTGTCCCCCCCCCCACCATTAAAGGGACAGCCTGCTTTTGCAGGCCAAATTGCAAGTCAGCTCCGGGGGTTTCTGTGTCATGTTTGTCAAATTGAGTGAAGTCCTTTTCCTGCTTGTTACTCCTCTTGTTGACGTTCGTCTCCTGTCCTACCGTGTCCTGTCCCATTCCATGCCATTTCAGTCCACTTTCAGTCCATTTCATTCAGTTCAGCGCACGCACTTGCCTGTCACTGCCGTTGGCAGAAACGAATAGAATGGGCCAACGATTCAGTCCGTCAAATGACTTGCAAGCAATAGAATGGGCCAACGATTCAGTTCGTCAAATGACTTGCATGCCTCAAGAAAATTATCCACGGATTCATCTACCGGAAAATTCTCTTCCTTATATATATATATATATATATTATATATACGATATTTACTAAGACATTTTGTGATATTTTAGTTTGAATGCAATCAAATTTGTTTCCTGGTAGATAAGAAGAGTTGTAGACTATGGCGGAGATTAAACTCTATTTTTTATCCTTAACCCCTGATAACAGCTATAGAAATTATGTATTGGAAAAGGAAGTAGAGCTTCAAATGCAATTCGAAGAATTTAAACTATTCAAAGCAAAAATTTTAAATTATTTTTATATAAATTTCTTTATTTAACAAAATTGCTCAAGAACAATTTTTGGATTTTATGTTCCGACTTTTTTTTTAAACCAAAATCGGAGAATATAAACAAATTCTTCGGGAAGTCTTATATGATAACTAGACCTCGGATTTTGCATATTTCCTTGTTTTTCATCGAATTGGTACCAAATTTTTTATTTAGATATTTTATTGTTCAAATTTAACAAATTTTAATGCATATCATTGATCATTATCATTGATAACAAAGCAGAAATTTGTAATTCAAATAGAAAATATTGTAAAATTGCTTTGGGAGCAACAATGCAAACTTCACAGCAAAATTTTCTAACTATTTAATTTTTCGCGAGGCATGAATAATATTCAAATGTTAAATAATATTTTATAGATCAAATTTAATATCATTTAAACAATAATTTAAAAAATTACATTTAGAAAAGAAATTGCCTTAATATAAGAAAAATAATCAGCCCATTCATTTGTACTTTTTAAAGAACTCTAATTAAAATTTATAAATTTATTGTACAACATGTTAAACTTTTCTTTTAATATTCTGGCAATAGTAATTATTAGCAATAAAAATTAATTGTTCACAAGTAAAGGAATTCTTTGCTTGAATTACTTTTAGTCATTGTATGTTACTAAATAGCTTTCTTTTTAATATCCTACACATTCATAAATAAAATACACAATTTGTAACTACAATATTTTCCTTCCGTCAAACTTCACTTGAGCTTAACATGTACTTTTTTCCACTTTTGCACTGACAAAGAGAGAAACTAAACTAAAGTTGCCTCCGGATACTTTTTCTATGTTTTGTTTGTTGTACTATGGACTTTTAACTGGCATCTGACAGAGAATTCTCTCTCTCTCTCTCTCTGTCTCTGTCTCTGTCTCTGGCGTCTCTGTATATATTTTGAGGATGTTTGCAATGTTCAGCTTGAAAAGCATTTCAAATTGCTTAGACACTGTTCTGGCATATTTTGTCATCTTTTTTGTGGCATGCCACAAGCCGAGCAAACAACCAGCTTCGAAAGAATTTCTGTACACATTTGTTTACCAACTCGATATTCAATTATTCAATTATTTATATGAACTTTTAACGTATAATTAACTTGTTCAGAAAATATTTAATCAAGTTAATAGAGAATTTTAATTTAAAGATTTAACTATAGTAGAAAAATTTTGTACTTTTTAAAACATGTCCTAAAGGTTTTAAAGACTTCTATAATTTCCAAATTCTATAACTACTTTTTAAAGAAAATAAACTATATCAGATTTTATATAATATAATATATAATTTATAATTAATAATTAAATATGGTTTAAGATCTGAAAAATGTGGCTTTCTATAAAAAATAAAATGAAGCTCTATGCTTTATTACACTATGCTACAAATGGGAACAATTTTAAATCAAAAAATTTCTCACTTTTTAAATGTAGTAGCTAGGTATACAACTAATGTATTAACACCTCAATTGAATCGCTGATCTACTAAAAAGTTCTTTAAGTTCTTTAAAATTCTTAAATTGTTTAGAGATTTTTAAAAAAATACCAAGTATATTTTTGCTTTAAATAAATTAAAATTTAGAAAAAAAAATTTATATTTTAGAAAATTTAAAAAAAAAAGGATTACTATAAAAATCAAATCCTTAAAGTAGTTTTTAAAGTTTTATGAATTTTATTAAATTGAAATCACAGTTTAAGCTGTCCTTAACTCAATTTTAACTAAGAATTCAGCTGCAAAGCAAGAAACACGAAAAATAAAACAAAAACTAAATAAATAATTGCACGGAAACATGAAACAAGCAACAAAAAAAAAACAAAAAAGAAAAAAAAAAAGAAAATCTTTTGAAATTTAAAACACAAAAACTAGACAAGAATGCTCCACGCAATCTTAATTGTCATAATCACAGCGAGGGAAGGACTTGTATATATATATATACATATATATATATATATATATATGTATATACATAAAATATACCCCTTCTATGCATGTTAGTTACCATTACCTCCCAAAGGTCCTTTGCGGCGTGAAAAATTAAAACGTGACACAAATTACGGCGGCTCCTCGGGGCACACACACACACACACACACACACATACACACAAATCCCATTAACTGAGGGCGAGATGAGGCGGCAGGGGAAGCAGGGTCGCCGCAGTGCGTCTGTCCCGAGGGCTCGAGGGCGACGAAACGCCTTCCGTATGTTGTCTATGTAACTCCCAATAGGGTATATTAAAGGTATTCTCCCCTCCCTTCCTCCCATCCACTGAGGAGCACATTTGTTAATAATTTTTGTTCTCGCAGATTTCGCACGCACGCACATGTCTCACAAGGGCGGCAAAGGGGCGGAGTGTCAACAGGGCAACAGCCCATGGCACTATACGATTTACATATATACAAACATGGAGTCTATGTGGGGCATAACTGAGGTCTAATTCATTACAAAACTGATTGTAGAGATTTTCTAGAAATTGTTTATAATATTTATAATATAAAATATTTCAAATTACAAAATTAATTATTATATTTATAAGAAAAGGAAGAAATTTTTTTAGAAATGATCGTCTAGGTTTATATATCGAACTTTATATAATTTCAATAAATATATAAAGAAATTTGGGAAAAATATTAAATTCCAACCTATGTAAAAATTAGGCGCCTTAAAATAAAATATAAACATTCATACCAAATATATATATGTAGTTGGTACAAAAAAATTAAGAAATAAATGTTTTATAATAAAATATATTATAATTTTCTTATTTATTACCAAATTATAATGCTCAAAAGTCCAATAATATAAAAAAAAAATAAATTAAAAATACATAACATCAATAATAATAATATAAAAAAATTTCAATCAAAAAAAGAAAAAAATTCAAAATGCATACCATCAACTATAATAATATAAAAAAAATTCAAATCGAGCAAAATTTATAATTAACTTATTTCAATAAATAACTAAATAAAAAGTAAAATAAAATAAATAAGTTGTATTTAATATGTGAATTAAAAGCAGCAAACAATGTAAGCTAGGCATATCAAATACGTTTAAAGCGTGAAAATGAAACGGAAATTAGAAATCTCTACATTTCCTTGTATTTCGTTGTATAAAAAAGATCTAAAGAAGAACTTAAGGGAATTCAAAGATAATACTTAAAAATAATTTTCTTTAAAATTATCATTTTTACTTTACCATATGTTAGAGATATTTCTATAAATATCATACAAGTTTCTCAAGTCCCTAAACCACCTAAGCCCTACCCCCATTCCGCACCCTCTGCTTAGTGCATTACTTTTTCACGACCTGTCGCCCTCATTAGCAGCTGCTTAGCTAATTTCAAGGCGATTGCCGCAACGGAGAAATAACAACAACATACGGCGCTAATAGAATATAACACCAATAAACCATCCACACACATACATATGTATATATATATAGGTATGTATGTATGTAAGTATATTTACCTCCAGTTTTAGATGTCTCCCACAACAAAAACGTATCGCACGGTAGCGGCGACAGTTTTAATGCCCTCCTCTGTCAGTTCCATGCTCATTACAGCTTAAAATGAAGGTTGCAGTGGGAAACTTTCAATTTTAGTTGGAACGATCATATGCTGGTTGCGGGGAGGAGATGGAATTGGAGAATACACTTGTTATTGCTGTTGATGTGTGTTTTGTTCAAGTTATAACGGTTTTTATTTTGCCACGTTCCGTTATGCGCGAGTTTTCGTGCTGTTTGATACGTAAAAGTGAAATAGAAATAAAATAAAGCGGCGGCTTGTGTTGTTGCTGTTATTGCTGTTGTTGTAGTTGCTGCTGTTGCTGTGTTGTTGTCAGAGCAACTCCAGGGCGCAAATAAACTTGCGAACAGGAGCAGCAACAACAGCAAACACTAAATGTCAGGTGTGAGCAAAACGAGCGCCTCTCTCTCCCCCATCCCACGAACGCCTTAGCTAAAAGTGCGCGCACAGCCAAAAAGTGTAAATAAAATAGTACAAAAAAAAAAAATGTAGGGAAATGAAACAGGAAAAAGTATCAGCAACAGCAACAAAAGCACACACGCACGCGGAATAGGAAGAAGGAAAATCGAATGAGCCGTTGGGCGGACGGGGTCAACGGAGCAAGCAAGAGAGAGAGAGAGAGAGAGAGCGAGAGAGAGACCGAGAGAGAAAAGAGACAATGTCTGCTGCCAATAACAAAAAACTTTTATTGCCTTGCCCTTTTACTGTATTATTTTGTTTCACTTTCACAGGATGCGGCGTTTTTGAATACTGAGTTTATTGTATTCGTTTTAATATTTTACATATTTAAATTTACCAATTGCATCCACGCACACACACACACGGACACAATTTACCGGAGGTATTTCTGCTTTACTGGCTATTTTTAAGGCAACACTCCAAACTCACTTTGCGTTGTCCAGGCGCGCCAACTGCCAGGCTAGAACTAATTGTAGATTTAATGCGACAGCTAAACAGCGACGGCGACAACAACACGCACGCAAACACCCGCACGTACTGTTATTCCGAATGCGACTGAAAGCAAACGAAACGAAACGGAACGGAAACAAGACACCGTTGCTCCACCAACACTTTATTTCCATTTACACTGTGTTTCAAGTGTTAATGCTCGCATGTGCAATTTATTTTTTTGTTTGTTTGTGTATTTTAAATTTTCAAGCAAATAAAAAATGCACACTAGGTTGATAACAAACCATTTCCCTATCGCATTTAATAGTTAAATAGTATACATATTATGTACAACAAATCTAAATATCATACAATTGTTCATGGCAGTCGACCTGTAAAGTGAAATTACGGCTTAATGTTATGCTGGGCAGTTACTGATTGTGTGGGGGTGTGCACGCTGTTAACGACCTGTTAACTAACACAAACAGTTGTGTCGTTTACCAGCACTGCTAATGTTAAATTTTATAAATTCAAATTTAAAAAAAAAGTTTAGTTAAAATGCAATATACTTTATAGCGCTGCCTAACTATGGCAGCCACAACAACAAGGACAAGTATGCGTTGATTTGTTGCGCTCCCCCATTTTCCGAAAGAGAATAATAATAATGCAATCAGAAATCAATTGCCTAGCAAGTTGCAACGTACAATTTGAATTAACCCGCGAAAAGCGAAGCAATATTGTTGCTCGACACAGGGCGTTTCAAGTAAGTTTGTAAAGAAAATGCAGAATGCACTGCTTTCTGTTAAATAAAATGCACAGTGGTGGGAGAAAATTTGAATTTGACGATATACATAATGTAAAGCCTTTAGGACCCAAACATGCTTGGTTAATAACTAACTAAGTAGGTGTTGTATTAAAAATTTTTCTTATTTTTGGTGCAATGAAAGAAAGAAATAACAAAAATATATATATTATATCATATAAGTGTATATTAGGTTAGGTTAGGTAGAACCGGTTAATCACCATGTGGTAGTTGCACATAGACCTATTTTGATCCTTAACATTCAAATTCTGCAGCTAATTGTGTTCTTCGACTTTTCATCATTTTCAGTCCAGGTGTCTTTCTACAGTTCACTGTAGAGCGATTGCTTTTAGATTTGTACATGAACTGTCAAATTGATATAAAATTTGTAGAGTTTTAAAACAATTAAAACTGAGATATTAAAAATATAGTCTTAGCACAGCTTTAAATAATTATTAGAAATTGCTTTTAATTATATATTCTTGCATTTTTTTTACAAAATTGAACACTTTTCAAATGAACTTACATTAACACTTAATGCTTACAATAGTTTCATTTCAGACCCTGGAGATTCATGTTTAGTCCGAAACTTTGGCAAACGAACTGTAACTAAGGCAAAATAGAACACACTCCATAACTAAACTAGATTTGATTCGAGTTGCTTACATTTCTCTTATTTAAGGCTAAGGATTAAAATCTTTGGAGTGACCATTATGGCAGTAAGACGACAATGAATTAAATAGTATGTATAATGTCACATCTACGGATCGATAAACGATATCATAATATATCTTGTGCCCTTGGTCACCAACAAGCCCTCATGGTAATGGGTCAAACGTCCAGGATGCATTAGCATCCACCCCTTCTTTGTCTCCGTCACGGAGCAATTATAACGCAGAAAATTACATCCGCCGCCTTCGTAATCGATGCCCGCCCGGTTCATGGCAATGTTGATCGTATAGGTGGAGGAATCATGATGTGGCCTCAAGGAAGGCTGCTCATCCGGACGATAACGCACCATGAAGTTCATCAGAGAGCGTGGCGGCTGTAAATACAAGTGAATTTCATTAGCAAAGTCTAATAAAAACCTGAATATATTTATGCTTACATTATGAAAATATCCCATAAACACGCGCTCCTGCAAGGGACGCACAAACATTTGCAGAAACTTCAGATAGAGCGTATCCAGGCCCACCTGACGCATGTGTATATCCCGAGTGGGCACAGCCTCGTAGCCGCCCTCCAGTCGATTGTCACTGTTGCTGCCATCGGACCATTTGCCATGCGACTCCATAATGGCCACCAGGTCATCGCAGAAGGCATCTGTCACAATCTGTAGCCAAAAGACATCTGGACAGGGCTGCGGTATAA
The DNA here is from genome assembly GCA_035043045.1 of Hirtodrosophila alboralis. Taxonomy (NCBI): domain Eukaryota; kingdom Metazoa; phylum Arthropoda; class Insecta; order Diptera; family Drosophilidae; genus Hirtodrosophila; species Hirtodrosophila alboralis. The sequence continues at coordinate 291,163 of JAWNNH010000454.1, read as the reverse complement.
CCATACTCTCATTCAACTGCGCCGAATAATTAGGATGTATGTACTTCAAGGTCCAATCATAGCGATTGGTAAACAATGTGTGGAAATCAGGACGCACTGCGCTGCTATTGAAGTTATCCGCATTTACCAAATGGCCGTGATAACGTTGATTGCTAATGTACATAAAGATGCCCTAAAATATGTATATAAATATAGAAAATAAATTGGAAAACAGGAATTACAAATTAAAATTTTATATTTATTTTAATTTAAATTATATTATTTCTTGTTAAGCATTTAATAATTTTTACAAATTCCTTTAAATATTGTAAAAGAAATTACATTAAAAAATATAAATATTTGTATTTCATTTCGCATCTGTAAGAGGAAGAATCGATTCAAAATTATGTTTTAAAATACTGTCATTATTTCAATTTAATTAGTAAATCTTTTGGATTTATTGGTATTATGCAATTGAATTCAATTATTTATTGGACGTATCAGCATCTTAACATGTTTAAGCGAATGAAAATCATGATAAAAAATTGATTTCCGATCATATATTTCAGTATTAACTGTCCGTTAAAATTACTAAAACCTAAAATGAAAAGTGTTAAAAACAATTAAATCAGAATAATGCCGACAATTTACTAACAGAGCTGCACATTGATTGTACCACCAACCACCATAATAATTCTTCGCACAATTGTTAGGAGCAGGACCATTATCCTTGTCAAATGTGGAAAATCTCTGATTTAGTTGATATTCCATTTTATTCTGGGTTGCACTACCATACAATTCCCCAAAACTGATCAATTGATAATAATCATTTTCACCAGAAATTATGAAATTATCATATCGAGCGTGATTGATTGCACCATTAAATTTTTCCATATGCAAGTACAGCTCGTGACGTTGGGAAATTGTTAAACGATGAATCTTTTCTAAGCCCAGGAAAAAATCACCATCGAATGAGCCAAATCCATCGCGGTATGTTTCCCAATCCCTATAAAAATCCTCTTTACCATTGATCCTCTGTTGGATGACTGTCCATCCTAATCCTGCAGTTTCGCTATCACATAGTACGGGAAATTCCTGGATGCCTGGAACTTTAATTTGATGGATACCTGGACAGTTTTCAAAGGTAATGCAACTGCTATCAACTTTACGTTCTATATTCTTTAATTCATAGTTTTCTAATTTCACATGAGTTTCATTCTGAATCTTTAAATTATTAATTATTTCATCTTTTTCATTAATAGTATCATTTTGATTCTTTAACTGATCTCTATAATCGTGTAATTGAACAGCATCGGAATCTATTTGTTTCTTTAGTTTCGCTATTTCATCAGTTTGTTCTTTTTTAAATGCCTCAATTTTAAGTGCTGCCAGCTGATCTATTTCAGCTTTTAATGATAAGGAACATTTCTTTGGAATTTCGTCTATAATCATCCTATTAAACACAGTTCAGCTTTGAAATTTTTGGAACTGATAATGCTAAGAGACGATCAGAAACCTAAAGACATGGGCTGACGTATATACATAATTTTGTCATTATGAGGAATAAGCCGAATATTTTGTATTTCTTGAGTTTTTATTATGTATATTGAAATTGAAATTATATATTTGAGAGTTTTCAAAATAATTGAAAATTTAAATGGCCTTTAATGCCTCTTTTGCTATATTCCTCAATCTTAATGTTATTCTATTTAAATTGTTTGAACGGAATAATTCCTTTTTAACTATTTTTGTGATAGTAATGATTTAAATAAATACATGAGCTATCTATATTAATTAACGTAAGTATGTATGTTAACAAATTAAGAATGCAGCGTACTGCCGAAAATATATAATAAACATCAATGTTTAACTTAGGTTAATCGATACATTGAATAAATTATACCTTGAGTAAGGGTATTCCAACAATGCTGCAGCATATGTTAATACAGTGATTTTTTAATATTATTATATCTGCCCCTAGAATGTAGTAGTATATATAACTGATAGCAATTCATGCTCATCTTTTTTAGTTCTTACGTGGCATTATCAGTTCCATTTCGTTTTCAATTCAAAGACAATATTCAGTTCATTTATGTGTTTGTTGAATGCAGTACATTATATATTACGTCGAAGCTGAACTAAAATGAAATTAAATTGTACTGTCTTTCTATATATAGCTATAATAATGGCTAACAGTGGAGTATCTTTCGCAGTTGCAACTATTGAAAATAAGGTAACTAGAAAATTAAATGAATTTGTTGGCATAGAGTGAATAAATATTGTATATTTTTTATCAGTCTTGTAAAGCAACACAACACGTCCAGGAACAATGCGGATCGTACGCTCATCAAATCTTAAAACCATTATTAGATGTCCTTCATCAAATGAAGGATGAAATAGATAACAATGCCAGTAAAACAGATATCAAAAACAGAGAAATAATGGATCTGAAAAATAGATTGGCCCAATATGATAGCAATGTGGCTTATATCGCGGATTTAAAAGTTCAAATATTACAATTGCAAGAAACCATAAAATTTAATAAGAAGATTATAGATGAAGTTCCAAAGAAATGTTCCTTATCATTAAAAGCTGAAATAGATCAGCTGGCAGCACTTAAAATTGAGGCATTTAAAAAAGAACAAACTGATGAAATAGCGAAACTCAAGAAACAAATAGATTCCGATGCTGATCAATTGCAGGATTATAGAGATCAGTTAAGGAATAAAAATAAGACTATAAAAGAAAAAGATGAAATAATTAATAATTTAAAGATTCAAATTAAAAGCGATGCCAATAATCTGCATAAGACTCAAGTTCAATTAACAAATTATAAAAATGAACTGCAATATTTAGAGGTCCACGCTAGTAATTGCACTGCATTTAAAAGCTCGCCAGGTATCCATCAAATTAAAATTCCAAAATTTCATTCATTTCCCGTACTATGTGATAGCGAAACTGCAGGATTAGGATGGACAGTCATCCAACAGAGGATCAATGGTAAAGTGGATTTTTATAGGAATTGGGAAACATATCGCGATGGATTTGGCTCATTCGATGGTGATTTTTTCCTGGGCTTGGAAAAGATTCATCGTTTAACAATTTCCCAACGTCACGAGCTGCACTTGCATATCGAAAGATTTAATGGAGAAATCACCTACGCTCGACATGATAATTTCAGCATTTCTGGTGAAAATGATTATTACAGATTGATCAGTTTGGGTGAATACTCTGGTAATGCAACCCAGAATAAAATGAAATATCAACTAAATAAGAGATTTTCTACATATGACAAGGATAATGATCCTTTTAAAGATATATCATGCGCGAAGCAACATCATGGTGGATGGTGGTACAATAAATGTGCAGCTCTGTAAGTAATTAATTGTCAACATTATTTTGATTTAATTCTCTTTAACGCTTTTTTCTTTTGTCGGTTTTAGCAATTTCAACGGACAGTTTTATAATACTGAAATATATGATCAGAAATCAATTTATTATCATGACTTTTACTCGCTTAAACAAGTTAAGATGCTCATACGTCCAATCAATAATTAAATATAAAAATTGCATACATAAATATTATAATAATAATATAATAAAGCCGAAAATGTAATACCTTTTGCAAATATACCAATAAAATAAAAGCATTGAAATAAGAACTTTGCAGATTTAACTTAGCCTGTCGATACTCTTACAGTTTTTTATGTAGTTTCTTAGGGATTTAATTGAATTCTGAAATAGTTTTATATCGTAACGAGAAGAAGCCCATCTCTAATACCGATTGGTATCCCAGTACTTACCGCGTTTCTCAGAGACTCACACATGGCCATATCAGGGTCGAATTCACTGTGATCATATTTGATGACATCGAAGGCGCTGTGCTTGATCAAATAAATGCTTGTCACATGTGGCACATTGAACATGCCGCTAAATATGATATCAGAGAGAAGAGAGAAACGAGAAACAAGATATAAGTATTGTAGTATGACGCACAGTCCTAAATTATTATTTACTATTTACGAGAATCGCAACAATGTTGTGGAAATGGAAAGTAGCGAATACATTAGAGACAGAGCACGATTAAATTCAATCAGAATCAACAACAACCAGCGACTGTCAGGGGTTACCCTCAGTGCAGTTTGATAAAAACATTCTGAGCTGACATACGAGGATTGCCGGATCTCTGTCGGATCGGATCGGATCGCATTATAAAAATGCCCAGTCCCTGGTTAATACAGTGCAAGCTCAAAACATTTGCTTTCCTCTTTCTGCTCTTATTGAGTGATCTATGCCATGTGGAGGCCCAAAGTGAGTAATGAATCAACAATTCTTTGATCCCAAATATGTTAACAAAACAATCTTTTTTAGGAAGCACCGGGGGTCGCAATGTTTTGCGTCGCAATTATACTGGAAAAAAACCTGTTGTCATTCAGCATAGATCTCAGGATGCAGTCAACTATTATGATCATGAGAATGTAAGTACAAGTCTGGAGTATTTATGTTAGACGATAAAGGTTTGCAATAAGTGTTCTTAGGGTGCCAAGATTATAAAATCATCGCACTTCGAGTTGGACTACACCTTGGGACGCAAAATCACCTTTTTCTGTATGGCAACTGGTGTGTATGGAACTATAACTTCCCATATATATATTAATCCCCGTCTATAGGTAATCCACGTCCTACTATAACCTGGTTTAAAGATGGTGCCGAATTGTATCAACATAGATTCTTTCAGGTGAGCACACAGTTATATACATTAAGGAGCTTAATACAACTTATTAGCTTGCTTTATAGGTACACGAATCTCATCCAGAAACAGATATTATTAAATCCAAAATGGAAATTGATCCCACAACACAAATGGATGCTGGTAGGTTAAAAAAAAACTACAAAACTAATTAAACCTTGCGAAAAAAATATAAACACAAAATTATATATCATTTTTTTCTGTTAGAACTTATCTTATTATTTGAATATGAATATCTCATTATTTCCTATTTTTCATTCCATTTTCACTTTCAGGTTACTATGAATGTCAGGCGGATAATATATATGCAATTGATCGTCGAGGTTTTCGCACAGATTATGCTATGGTTAATTTTTAAAAGTTTTTAATAATTTTTTTTTTCACTAACTGATACGCTGAAGAACATTTTCCAGTAATAAATGATTTTACAACTTCAAGTTCGTTTGTTTGTCTTTAATTCAATATATTTTTTGCGTCTGATATCATCTGAAATTATTTTTGTTCTCGACCTTTTGTCTGGTTCGGTTTGCCTGAATTGTAATGCTCTGTGTGTGTGTGCGTAACCGACAAATTGTCTCAATTAACTTATTTAAACAATTTTTTTGCATTTATTTTATTAAAATGTGTGCAAGCAAAACCAAACAAACTGTGCCATATTTATATTTCTATGCATAAGTGCTCAGTTATGAATGCTCGGGGCTCTATTGTTATGGCACAGTGGATTATAAATATTGCAAAAATTTAATAAATAATAATTTCAAGAATGAAAGAAATCAAAAAATAAATAGTTTCTGAACACAAAACAGCTAAATATTAGTTAAAACACAAAGTTTACTCACATTTTGTTAACACAAAATATTATTCATATAATAACAATGCACTGTTATTTGCTGTTAAACAAATTGATAGCGGTGTGCACTAACAGCTGTTAAAAACTGTATTTAAAAAAAAAATTGAATTTTAAAAATTACTAATATTTTCTAGCCTTAATGTAATTGCTGGTAAATTGTGATAAGATTTCAAGGAAAATGGATAAACTTCAACTAATCACAATATTTATTAAGTTATTTTTTTCCGTCTGGTAATTTCACACACCTTGCACCACTGTGCGCAATGTCAAATGTGAGAATATGGCGCACATATCCAAAAGATCCAAAAGGTGGCCTTTAAACGGACTAATGCAGAGATAAACAGATTCAGCGAGTGTGCAAATCAAATCAAATGAAATTGAGTGAAATATGGCAACATGCGGAGCTGCGATCTGAGAATAGTATAATCTGATACCAAGCCAGTGTATTTTTTTCGGATTATACATATGCATATATGCGAGACTCAAGCGACGCCAATTGTGGCAAATTAGATGAGCCAGAGTGTGCGGAATGCTGCGCCAGTTGCTGCTGATTCAGTTGCTGCCGTGGATTCAGTTACCGCGCAGACGAGATTCGCATAGCAACGTGGAATTTGTGGTCCATGAGACAAGATTAGGATGCAATTAAAGTGCCTGATGATTTGCCTTGGCCTGAGCCTAGGCTTGCTAATGCTCAATGCACCGGGCAGTGAAGCGCGACGTGGACGCGGACGTGGACGCACCAAGTCGAGAGTGCAAATCGGATTGCCTATAACGGGCAAGTATCGCGATCCTGAATCGGATCAGTATTACAATAACAATAATGTGAGTTTGAATTAGTTTATACTGAGCAATTACTAAAAGCTTTGTTTGTTTTTAGGGGGCCAAAATATTGCAGGCCTCGCACTTTGATCTCGAGTATGTGCTGGGCCATAAAATTGCATTCCTGTGCGTGGCCAAGGGCAATCCGCGTCCGCACATAACCTGGTATAAGGACGGCGCCGAAATCTATCAGCATTTGTATATGCATGTGCATGAATGGCGGATTGGCGATGATCGCGTCAAGTCCAAGATCGAAATTGATCCTGCCACACAAATGGATGCTGGCCTCTACGAATGTACGGCGGACAATATGTACTCTATAGACAGGCGCAGCTTTAAGACAGATTTCTCTATTGCCTTCGATTAAAGCACCTAACTAATTTACAAGTTTAAGCAATAAAATTGATTCTAATGAAAAAATCAGATACTGCAGTTGTTTGCTTACATCAGATCCCGCTTTACGATGTCCACATAATCATGCGATCGCGCATAATAGCCGCCATCGGAGAGTGCGCCCCAAAAGTTACTCCATAACTCGTGGTACTTGGAAAACAGCGGCGCCACAAATTGTCTGCAAATTTATAGAAAATAAAATCGGTTTAAATATAGCATTTTGGCTTACAAGACTTGACACCTACTTATTCATTCTGATCAGTTCCCGCAACACCTCGCTGTCATCGATGTGTGCATCGCCATCCACAAAGAATATGTAATCGCTGTGTTTTAACTTTGCCTTGTCGCTGCAATTGAAAACCAAAATAAAATAAGTAAACCATATTAAATTCGTATTTTTAAATAGAGCTTTCTTTAACTATTCAAAATAATAAGGTTTTTTTCTCTGCGATTTTCAGTTAATAAAGGTTAATACTTTACCACAATATTCAGATTATTCTACCTGAACTCTCTCTCTGTCTACTTGGCAATTGTACTAAATACCCCTCAAAGTAGAAAACTTTTATAACTATTAACAACTTTCTAACTCGTACGATCAGCAGGGGCGATATGTTTTTATGAAATGTAATACTTAATTACACTGTGCAAGTCGAAAAAAAAGGAAAGTTCAAATTAACCGGATTTACCCTATTTGGGGCCTTCTAAATCGAACTGCATCATTAGTTTTTCGCGCTATCATCATCCGGTTTTTTATATAAAAACTAATTTTACACCTGATTGCAAATCGAATGTTTTCTATCGGAGCTATAAGATATAGTGGACCGATTTTTATCAAACTTAGTCGGATTGTCTAGATTGTATTAATACGTCGATTTGGAGAGTTTGGTTTAGATATCTTGAAAAGTAAAAAAAAATTGTATATAAGAACTTATTTTTCTGCCGATTGTTCCTATGGCAGCTATAAGATATAGTGGTCCGATTTTAAAGATTATTGGTCAGATTGCATAAACCATAAAAAAACTTGTTAACTGAAAAGTTTGCTTTTGATATCTTTAAAAACAAAAAAGTTTTTGATAGAACAACTTATTTTTCCCCCAAGAGCTGTCAGATTACGATTTTTCCATTATTTTGGCCCAAAGCACCTACAGGACTTCAATTTGATGGTTTGGAGTGTTCGTACAAGTTGAACTTTGGAGTATTTAGAACAACTTTGCCACAGTAGGTTTTTCGAAAAAATTAACACCAACAGTTTTATAGATCAACGAAAAATGTGGTACCTGTGAAGAAATGCCCATAGAACCGAAAACTTAAAAAAAAAAATTGTATGAAACTATCATTATAGCGCAAAAAACTAATGATGCAGTTCGATTTATAATTAATTTATAATAGGGTAAATCGGGTTAATTAGGGCTTTCCTTTTTTTTTTTTTTTTTTTTTAAACTTGCCACTGTGCAATATTATTATAATAAGATTTTCACTTCTATCTATTCGTCTATTAGGAATTTTCAGATTTTCACAATATTACTCACAGTGCCAGTTGTCTGCCACGTCGTTCATCCAGTTCATCGACGGAGAGCACATACTTGGCGCTGGCATACTCCTTGCCTTGTTTGTTCACATAGGATTTGATGAGATCATCGTGCAGAGCAGCGCCGCTGTACATGAACAGATGTAGATGTTTCTTGGGGTAGTTGAGTCGCTCAATGCTGGCCAAGAACATGTCAAAGAAGGGCGCAGCTTGAGGTACCATCACAGCTAGCGTAATGTCGGGCAGATTTTGTTCCTACAGGAAGAAGAGAAAAATGTTTAAAATCTGCTAAATTAAGCAGCGATTCTCACTTACATCCAACTCAAGAGGATACTCCAAGCAGAAGGTGCAGACACCGTTAAACGTCTTGGCCAGATAGTTGCCATAGGCATTCAAATCGACCTTGCTCAGTCCGTTTCCATGGATAATTGCGGGCGTGGTCATAAAGTCGACGTTCTGCAGTGTTCCTTGGTTGGTGTCCAGGTCCACCTTTAGTTTAACATCGTTTTTGGCTCCATGAAGATTTTGGAACAAACGCGACTGCGTGTCCAGCTTCATGTCTAGCTTGGCACGCTTGGCCTCGTCTAGAAACACTTTGGTATAGTACAACTGATCATCACCGGTGTCCTCAATGCTCTTCTCTAGCAGCGCATACACCTGCGGCGCATAACCGATAAAAGCGCCCGAGTTAAGATAACGCGACGCTTTGCCCTCCACCTCGGGATACTGATTGGCCAGACTCTTGTCCGGCCAGCAGAATTTTTCAGCCGAGAAAAGCAATTTGGCGCCAGATTCTTTAAATTTATCCATAATCTCCTCAAGTGTGGCTGTAATAATGACATCATAGCTGTAAAAGATGTAAGATTAGATGCGGTTCATGTAAATTGTATAAATTGTCTTCAACCTGTCTGTGAACAATATTATAGTATCCTGAGCATCCTTCAAGGGTTCAATGGCTTTGCGTAGCAGATTGATTTTAATTCCACCTCCAGCACTCTTCATATCACCACCCTTCCACTCTTCACCCATGCCAAGCGTTGTCACCTGTTGAAATACAACATTAATTATGAATATAAAAGAGATTTAAGAGATTATAATTGTAAATAATTCTTGGCTCTACTCTAGCTTTAATAAACTGAATAATTTTATATTATGAAAAAGTTTAATTTTAATCTATATTATATAGTAATTAGAAATGGCAAATTTTACTAAGTTTCATTGCGATAGCTCTTAAACTGAGACAATATTAAATTTGCATAGCGACAGACAAACAAGGCTAATCTAATATATATTTATATATAGTACTATATATAATGGGGTCGAAGGTTCCTTTTTAAATCACACATCTTGATAATATCAAGCTATAATTAATGTCTATTTTATAATTAATAATAGTAGTAGATAAATGTTGTTGAACCAATTTGTTTACGTCTATATACATATATACAGCTGCGTTCAAAATAATAGTAGTAATGGAGTGGCCCTCGTAGTCCCCCGATCTGAAGAACATTTAAAATTTGTGGTCCGATGTCAACAAGGATACTGCAAAGCATTAACCAACAAATAATAATCATCTTTGAGAGATCGTTAAAACCATCTGGAACTCAATACCTCCAAAACGATACTAAAACCTTGTGAAATTCTGGTTCCATCATTGTAAGACGGTATTTCACAATAAAGGCTTAACAACAAATAATTAAATTTGTTAATAATTAAATGCCTTTCACATATCTAACCTTCTAAATAAAAAAAAAATAAATTTAAGATCTTTTTTACCAATAAAATATTTGAATTTGTTCAGCACTACTATTATTTTGACCAGCCATTTTTCAGGCTATTACAAGAAAAAAATTCTAAACCTAAAAATATTAACTGTTAACTAATTTTGGTATATCAGATGGATTAACAATATATTAACGCTCCATAAAAAAAATAAATTAAAAATTTAGATAAATTGAAAGTCCTTTAATTTTGACATTTTTGAATAACATTACAAGCACTACTAATATTTTGACCGCAACTGTAACTTGTAGGTTAACGTACTCAAATAAACTATTATTATTGTTATGTTTGTATAAATCTTAAATACATATTCTCATTTAGTTATAATAAGCTTTTAAATAATAAAAAAATTGAATTCGAATATTACCTTACATTCAAATCAACAGTACAAGGAAATGTTTATAAAAGTGCATTGTTTTATAACTATTATAAACATTTTAATTATCTATGATTCTATCAGACTATGAATAGTTCCCATTGAATGATATATATTGATATATATTGTTATATTTAATTTTCTACAATAATTTAAACAATTTTAAATAAAACTAAAAACCTGCCTGGCCAAATGGCTAAGTTCACACATTTCTCAAAATGCAAGACAACAACAAATACGAAATTTGAAATATAAGAAATGTTTCCAGAACAAAAGCCGGCTAACCGGCTTATCAGCAATATTTTTTTGTATTTCTTTTAAATGATTCTGAACATGAGGAACTGCCTCATGGAGACTATGCAACAGACACATACAATGACAAATGATTATATTAGTATATAGGAGGACAAGCAGCACAGTTTTGGTTGATAAGCAAAATAGAAACTAAGTCTGTACATAAATGAAAAGTTCTAAGCTATCAATAGAACTTGTCGGGAACTGAATTGTGCTAATTATCCCACTGACTGACGTGATTAAATACTACAAAGTAAACATTGAAACAGCGACATATGTTCAGTATATGGTGCCCCATAATTCTCAACCAATCTGTGTGCAGCACATCAGAGATGTAGAGTCATCTGGACGCAAATGCCGGATGCTTGGAAATACACACATACATACACTACACTACAAAGTAATAAAAGTGTGCCGCAAACCGAGATATGTCGGCAAGAGTTCGTCTTTGGGGCACTGACTTGTTAATGCTTTATATAGATAGGAAACTCACTAATCAAATTTCATATTCAGTTTATTTCAAAACAATATGTGGACATTTGAATTGATTTTGTTCCATTTCTTTGGCAGGCACTTAAGGAGAAGTCGGTCTCTAATGTATGTATCTCATAAATTGATGTTCAATCTGCATATCAAATTTTTTGCATAAACATAAACAAAAGGCCCCATTAATTTTTTGCATAAACTTTAGTTATTTAACTGTGTCATGTTCCCAAAATGTTAGTTCTGATTAATTTAATATGTTCTTCTTATTTTATGATCTCACCTCAATGTCATAGACGTTTGCAGATCGTATGTAACGGCGATATCCATCAGTTGGCTCACTGGCCACTGTAAAGACTTTAACTTTATCTGTTGGGTGGAAGAAAAGATCAAAAGAGTGTTAATTGAATATAAAATACATATACATATGTATTGTATACATATTTATAAAGAAATGGATACGATCTAAGAAGAAAGACTCTATTGTTATTAGGAAATTAAATACACATATAAGATCTTTAGTTTTTATAAAAATTACGTCATTTTTGCAAAAACTTAATTTTTTTCGTAAGTTCTTTAGTTATGTTAATATATGTATTAAGGTTAAGATTAATGCCAATTTAAGATTAAATATATAAACATGTACGCATATATGTACATATAATCAATGTAAAGTAACAAATTGAATTAATTTACCAGGCGCTGATTATGTGAATCTTTGTAGTTCGAAAAATTATGAATTTGAAAACTATAAATCAACGTAACGAATTTTAAAGATAACAAAAACAATTAAGATTTCTATAATACTTAGTATACACTCTGAGGGTACAAAACAGTATTATTTTATAATATTTGAATTTATGGCAGTGCATTCTAAATGGCGACTGCGCTTCTGTTTTTTCTATAAAAAATTATTTTGTGAATAGCTTCGGTTTTTTATTATCATATAATTTTAAAAATTTTTGACAGTAGATTAACATGGTCATAGTGAAGATTTTTTTTTTTGTTTTTGATAAACTATATGCACAAACATTGAACATTTAACTAAATACATTTAAAACACTGGTATAAAGGGAAAGGGAATTACTGGAGTGTGTAATAGATGTATGATTCGATGAATAAATGTGTTTTATAAGAAAAAATAAATAAAAACAAATTAACTAATTAAGCGGCCGTCTGGGTAGCGCCCATGGATTGAAATATGGAATAAAAACCTTGTATACAAAATGGAGACCATGATAAGTACATTTTTTACAATAAGGAACCTACATACTAAATTGGATTTCTGTAGCTCTTGTAGTCTCCGAAATCTCGGTGTTTATACAGAAAGATAGAAATCATTACTCAGCTGATCAGGACTATATTGCTTATTTGCTTCAAACATGATTTTTGAGTTAATGATGCCGATATATTCATTATATGATTATTTAAACTGTGTAAAAATTGTCCTTAAAGAAAGAAAAATTGTCTTATCCTTTCATTAAGGTGAACGGCATTCGACAATTTTAAACGCGGTTTTCTCGAAATTCAGTTTTTTATTTTTAGGGAAGGGTCTTCAACTAAATGAGAGATGCCTCCTGTCTATTATATATATGTGACCTCCTTTTAACCATATTAATATACAGGATGTTTAAATTTCAGTAGGAATGTATGTAAATGATTTATTTTGCTGAATATATAGTAATATATATAATATTACAGAAGTATATACCCATAAATAAGTATTGATAGGATATTGCAAGGTTCTTCATCACATGAACTACGTATACAGTATACACATTGATAACCTAATTTTTGTGTCAGGGACACAGGACCTGGAAAAATAATTGGGCTAAATTAAGAAAACAGGCAAAAATCATACAAAAAGAAATTTATGTAAAAATAAAAAAATTCCAAAAATAATAATTAATATAACTAGAGCAGTCTGTTGCACATTTCCAAGTACTTTGAATGTAAACGACCGCATGACGCTTGAAAGGAAGGGGATAGGGCAATGAAATGTAAACAAAAAACCGCAGTCATAAAGATACACACACATATGCATTTAAATTTGTATCGGTGTGTACAGGCGCATCGTTAAATGACTGCAATTTAATGTTTTAAGTTTTTACGTCTTGCTAATTCCAGAGATGAACACATTGCACTAGAATCTAAAAAAAAAAACAAACCATTTAAATTTGCAGCTGCATCAACATCGGGGGCCGGAACAACAACAACTGCATCGGCATCCGATTCAGTGCAGGCTCCTTGCAAGAACAAGAGCGAAGCCAAAAACAATAACAGCATTGCTGGAGAGCGCAAAGAAAATGCGCGTTGTTTATAATTTAGCATGTTGTAGGCTTTGCTACACAAATTACACTGCACTCACGCTTGCACTTATTTAACTCAGAACAATTCGATGTTATAGTGTTTGCATATTACGCGAGATTGGCAGTTTTTAAATTATAATAATTTCTAATCTTTCTCCGCTGCGCAACCGAACACAACAACGATGAAGACATGAATGAATTGAGTGAGCAGTCATCCAACGTAGTCTAGTGTTGAAAAACTCACGTAATTGTTGGTCTGCTATCGATAGATCATGAGACTGACATATCGAACGATAGGCACAAGTACTATTGGCGCACAACTTAAAATTTATTCAGCAAAACTATCGACTGCTGCAATATATAGATAAATTACATGAGTGTATGGATAATTCATATTCTTATACATATATGTATAACTTATGATATATACAATTAACTGAGCGATGTAGTAAACAATATAGTAATTTAAATTGAGTTTGTATAGTTTGCCTGCTTGTTATCGCGCCGCTTTGACCATGTCATGTGTACACATGTAAGTATATATTGTCTCATTTGAACAAATTGTATCAAAAATAAATGACAAAAACGAAAACAAACTAGAACCAATCAACTTATCAAAGCTTCATTATATCATCATCATATAATCGGAGGTGGTATCAGTTGCGATGCTGGAGGTATGTGTATCAACAACTCTGACATCATTTTTGCGACAACTACAGCATGCCAAAGCCCTTTGAATAGTTGATTGCCTTGAGCAGACGTTCTTCCAGCTTCTCCTTGCTGCTGTACTCTGGCAACAGTAGCACATTGAAGCACGTGTGTGAGGTGGGCAAACGATCGCTGTCTGGCCCATGTCGCGTGATCAGCAGTCGCAAGCATTTCAGACCGCCAACCGGCACGCGTGCCGAGCCCGTAGTGAACTCAAGCAGCTTGCGTTTGGACTCATGCGGCATGGCATGTACAATGCTCCAGAAATCCTGTACAATTTGTGTTTCATCCGTGTAGCCACCCTCATATTCCGTAGAATGCTCCAGTTCCACAAAATCGAACTCCTAAAATATTACATGATCACATGAATTCTGTTACATAAACCAAATGTGCTTCTAACTTACCCGACTGCCGCAGACCAGCTTTTCGATCTCCTCCGGTCTAAAAAGTAGCTTTAGCGGCGACTCATCCGTAACCATTTCAAAGCCCTTGCGAAATGCATTGAACTGCTGCTGTATGTTAGCATTCAACAGAAAGTCACTGTATAGATTCACAAACTGACGCTTATTATGCTGACCCACAAGCACATCGCTGCCGTGTGGCACCAACTCGTGTTCAACTAACTCGCCAAAGACGTTACTATAACTTATTTTAAATGTCTGCTCGAAAACCTCCTCCATGTCCTGTCCCTGATAGTCCAACATGGCCTTCAAGCTCTTGTACAGCGTGGGACTCCAATCGCTCAGATCATAATACGTCCCTCTATAGCCCATCAATTTGCGATAGACAACCATGGGGAAATTCACAGCCAATATGACATTATTGTAGATGGCGAGACCAATAATGATTCCTATGAGCGTAAATTGTGCGCCATTCTCAAAGGGTGTGGCATTGAACCTGCAGACGTACAAATGTCATCATATTTATGATCCCTGCTCTTAACTCTTGATTAATTTTACAATTAACCACTTACCACATATTATTTGTCTCTTCCTGCTGCACAAACATGCCAAAGGCTGGATTGAAAATCTCCTCAACTATAAGTTGAAAGAACTCTTTGGATACGCCACCCTCATCTATGCCTTGTTCACCCACAAACTCTACCACCAGCTGCTTTTTTAGATCTTTTGGATTGCTCATAGCTACCAGTTCCAGCTGCAATACAAATCAATCGATATTCATAAAGTCGACACAAGAACTTCTGACTTCGTCTTACCCCAATCAGTGCATCGTTAATCAGTTGATCGCGTCGCACCGTGAGCTTGAGGTCAGGTCGTGCACCTTCTTGTCCATCCTGGCCAATGCTGTTAAGTATAGCGTAGAGGGAGGAGTAACGCTCACTATACATTCGCATACGACAGTCATAGTAGAGGGCATCCACTTTGGTGGCCGGCGTTAGAATGAAGGCGTATAGCATGAAGCAGAAGTAGTTGGTGTGACTGGAGCCCAGCTCGCTCTCCATCGCCAGCGTCTTGTAGGATAAGTAATCTTGATGCATTTGTATGTGCTCGCTAAGCGCCTCGTTGTAGAACTCCTCAAGCGGCACAAGCGGGCTGCGGCAATCAATGTAAGACACCTGCAAGAACTTCTCTAATGGATCCTCGGCAAACTTTGGCATATGCGGCTGCTGTAGCATCGTATACAGAAATAAATCCTCACCCTCCTCTGGCGCAGAGGCACTCTCGCTGTCGTCATAGTCCTGCAAGGGCAGTCGACATGACGGCCGCTCCAGTACGCTGGCCAGAATGTTTGCATAAAACACAATCTATTGGATAGACAAATATTTAAAGTTAAATCATTATCAAGCAGTTGCTCAATGGAATTTAACTTACCTTCATTACTTTGGTCACGCTTATGATATGCTCGTTCTCACGCACCGACTCCTCGTCAAGCAGAACCTGCAGCGTTATCTGCTGCTGGCAGGCTGACAACAACGCCTGCAACTGATCTGGACAGTATTCCCCCCAGATCTGTGCCAGGCGCGCCTGTGCCTTTACAGGCATTGCGGCCGCCGCATGGCACAGCTTGGGCAGCACTCGATCCACATACTCCATGTCCGTTACGCTGTTGTTGGCCGTAGCTGTGGAATGTGGGGATTTCATTAGTTTTTTTTAGCTGGTTTTAGTAACTTAACGATAGTTTTAATTAATATTCCACAAACTATTAAAATGCATATTTTAAAAGAAATTTTAAGTTATTTAATTAATGAGTTAAATAATTAAATTTAACCAATTTATAAATAGAATTCGATTAAAAATTGATTGCAATTAATTAAACAAACAAAAAATAAATTAAAGAATATCTATCTGCGGAAAAACAAGACCAAAAATATACATCTATTTAAAGTAAAAAAGTTTCTTAAAAAAAATTTAATTTTTGGCATATCAATCTTATACTTAACCGCCGTGATCTACTTGTATAACACAATAAAAAGTATTTAAAGAAAAATTTTTTAGACGACAAAAGGGTATTTAAACTTGAACTCTAAAAAAGGAACCGTGAGGGTTGATTTTTTAAACACGATGAGTCACATGCCTAATGAATTTTTTTTGTGTAAAACTTTAACAAGAAAATTAATTTATTCGAAGGCAACTAAATAATTGATAATGTTGATCAAGAATATATATATATAATATATGGGTCCTCATTTTATGCATTATGCACTAAGTGATATATTGATCATATTCTCTGCATTTTAAATGAAACATAATGATGAAATACCTTAATTAATTTAGGAGAATTAAAACCTGTTGATAAGATAATCTAATGAATGTTACTTACTGCTGGTGGCCATGTCGAAACATGTGACGAGGCAGTGTAGGACCTGCTCCCACGAGTCCTGTCTGTAGAGTCGCATGTATCGTATATAGTCCGCTAGCTGTATGACACTGCTCGTTAGTTTCTCGGCAATTGTTTGACAGGGCGCGCCAAAGAGTAAACCTTTGATATGGCGCAGACCCTTAAAGTCCACCTTAGTGCCTCTATGTAGAAATTCCTCGTAGTCTTCCTGCATTGCCTGTGCCATGGGCTCATCCTCATCATCGTCCTCGTCGTTATCGTTATCATTGTCGGGATTTTCGTTCAGCTCATTATGTTCGTTAAGTCTGCCTTCTTCGGGATACCGAGCAGTGCATCGTTCGTTTGCCGTTTCTGCTGCTGACTCTGTTTCCGTTCGCTGCGTGCTGTCCTCATCTTTGTCGTTCTCACCCTCCAGCTGACGCAACTGCTCCTTATTTAGCGTACTACTCGATTTGGCCAGCAGATGTTGCCGCTCCTGGCCCGGCCTACACACAAAACTCTTGCTGAGACGATCGACGCTAGAAAATACATCGGTAATGGCTTGATAAATCCTGTCGTAACTGTCCGCTACCAGACATTGTTCGTAGAGTGCTTCCAGAGATTCGGCATCTAGGAACTCCACTGGTGGTAGCGTTGGTGTGCAGGCTCCAGAATCCTCGGTTGTTGTTTTTGTTGCCACTGGCGGCTCTGGTGTAGCAGACGATGTTAATTGCAGCATGTCAATGAGCAATGGCGGACGCTTCGTACTTTCCGCAGAGCTCTGTGGCTGCGATTGGGACTGGGTGCTGGTGGTGGTTGTGGTGCTGGCGGATGTAATGGTACTGGTGGAACTGCTACTGCTGCTGCTGCTGCTATCATTCGGTGAAAGCATGTCCACGTCCTGCTGCGGACTGTAAGGAGGCAAGAGAAGTCAGTATCTGAGAAGGCCTTTTTGCCCAGTAACTCACCTGCTGGCTGTGGGCGTCGGCGGCGTCGTCGTCGTCGCCGTTGCTGCACTATCGCACAATTGTGCGTCCTGTGAGAAGAGCTGCAATGCTCGAGCTGCAACCTCGTTGGGCGTCATGGGCGCCACTTTGCCGCTGGAAGCGCAATTTGCATTGGTGCATTGAACATTGCCGCAACCGGACTGCAGCTGATGAAAGTAGCGCTGTATAAGAATTCGCACAGCCGAACGCTTCATCTCTGGTGTGGCCCGGCCACCGCTAACGCTACCTCCTGCCACAGCTGCTGCCGCTGACGAAGTTGACGCACTGTAATTATCAAATTGTTTATACAATATCAGTTCAATGAGGATGATAATTTCCAATGCTTACCTTGAGACTCCTGGCAAAGGAGTCGATGCCGACGCTTGCCGCACCTTCTGTTCCTGCTGCTCATGTTTCTCACTGTCGCCGCTCATTGAGCGTCTGTCTTTTTGTCCTTTCTCGTTGTGGCAAATGAGATTCAGTAAATAAATCGCTGTTATTGCTTTACGTTGGCTGCGCAGGGCGACACTTGTCGCTCGTTTCTTTGTGTGCTAATTTCCCACGCAAAATATGCACAAAAAAGGGTGTAAAAAATCGATGTCGATGTCCCTATTTTTCTTTCAGACTCTCTCGCTGCCTCTCTCTCAGCGTGCTTTGTTTTTGTTCTTTTTATTGCATCTGCATCCGTATGTCAGCGTCCAGTAATTGTTACTTATAATTCACTTTCTTTGCATTATTTTAGTACTATGCGTGACAAGAATTTATTCGTTTTGATATTCGAGCGAGAGTTTTGTGTTTAAAATACTTGGGACAAGGCAAAGTAGAGTGCTTCTAATATTGAAAATCATCAACAGCGAGTGTTGCAAATGTTTGCAGTTTCCCACAATAAGTGCTGTAAAATTAATTTTATTTGTTATCGACTAGGCGCCACTTGATGCGTTCGATATCATATTTGAAAATAAATTAAATGCATAACGTATAAAATCAAGAAAATCAATAAATAAGTTTTTTTTAATAGAAATAGTTGCATGTTCATAATAATTGATTGTTTTCGTAAATCTAACTTGTGCTACGTTCAAATTACATTTAAAGATATTAACGAACATTTTGGGGACTCCGTCAATTTTGATCCGATATTAACTTTTGATGTACAGACTCAATCATCAGTTCCATACAAAATCAAAACAATATAACGGAGTGACCAGTCCGAAAGTTATCGAATAAGTCACAGCATGAATAAAAGAACTCATGGTCACAGATAATCAAAACGGAATTTACTTCTAGGCGGATTGCTTTTTTGAATATACAGTCGAATTTATTATAAACTAATTTTTAAGAATAAGGTGGTAGAAAATTAATAAAATTATAGTAAACTCTGTAAATCATATTTTTTTTACTTTTGCTAACATGCTGCCAGGCTAAATATATCTATTAACAAGTGTTATTAGTGTTTTATTTAAATGTGATATCACTTCTGAATAAATTATTAATGTTATGGCTTATATCGTTCTAAATAAATAAATTCATAAGAACCAATACCCTACGTTCAAGTAATTAACGTTGTAAAAATAATATTAAAAGCACACTAAATTATAAGGTCATACTAAATTGCAATATATTGAATTAAGTTGAATAGGGCTTTATATCCAAATGTCAATAACACTTATATGGTGTGCTAATAAGAGGCAGAGCAAACCCTGCGATATAAACTTATTTCTCTCAGTGCATAAAAGGTTCAAACAGTGTTGGTAAACGCTAGTCAAACGACTGTTTTTATCAGCTGTGTCTCATTTTTTCTGCCTGCCTGCCAAAATAGAATAAGAACGACAAAGCGCAACGAGCGCAGCAAATAAGAAAATATACTTAAAGCACACCCGCAAAAATATAATAACATTAAACAGATCACACTGCAGTATAAACAATATGTAATGGTCAAAAGCAGCAACAACTGAACTGAACACTGCGACAGGTAAACAAACCACAGCCACAGCGACTGAGACCGCGACGGACGATGACGTCGACGTCGACGACAGAAAGTGGCAACTGCCAATTGCAGCTGCAGCTTTGCGTGCGTGGGAATGTGGCATGGCAGGAGCTGCCGGTGCATCTGCGCTCCGTGCTGCACAACAATCAGCGGGACTATGAGAAATACGTGTTCAACTACAGCCTGAAGAATCAGTTGCGCTTCCGCGGCAATCTGGCATCGAAGGTATTCCGACAGGAGCAGCGCTACTATGAGCTGCTCATCCAGAAAAATATCAACGGGCTGGGCGTATTCCCATACCATCTGGCGGACATTGTTACCAAAGGGCTTCGCGTGACGCCCTTTAATTATTATCTGGATGTGCTTAGCCAGCTGCTACGCAGCGATAAAAGCTACGATACGCTGCCCAATTTTACAGCAGCGGATTGTCTGCGTGTGCTGGGCATTGGACGCAACGAATATTTGGCACTGATCAGCGAGCTTAAGACGCACATGCCGCGGAGTTTGCTTTTTAGTGCAAAGCCCAATCCACTGGACTTTCTGCCGCGCCTGCCCGTGCGCGTGCACATGGAGCCCTGGTGGCGTTTGGACATTGGTTATGTGCTGGAGACGGACATACGCCTGGTGACGCCGGCCGAGCGCAGCCTGTTGGACGATCTAATTGACTTTGGTGCTCAGCCGGCGGGCAAATGCGATTACCATGTGGTGCAGAGTTTATATCGCAAGGGTCTCATCTATTTGGATGTGCCCATCAGCGGTGAGGATCGCATTTGCATACCTCCATTGCGCAACTTTGTCATGAATCGCGTCAGCGGCGATTACTTTGAGAATTTGCTATACAAGATCTTTGTCAGCGCCGATGAGCACATGAACATTGCGGAGTTAGCTCAAATGCTGCAACTGGAGTTGGACAGCGTCAAGCAGGCAATCAGCTTCATTTGCCGCCTCGGCTTTGCGCAGCGCAAGCAGACGGTGCATGAAACCGGACAGCAACATGCCAGTTGGCTGGGCTACAACGAACAGCAGCAGACGCCTCAGATAACACCGCTCAATTATAATCTGCATGCCAGTGGTAGCTTTGATTTTGAGCAGCCGAGTCCCAAGACGCCAAAGCAGGAGAAGGACAAAGACAAGGATAAGGATAGCAGCTCCATTGGCTATCTCTCCTCCGATGGCAATACCAGTGACTTTAGCTTTGCTAATATGGCCACGCCCAATGCTCCCACACACAACAACAACAACAGCGATGAACAGGAGCTTAGCTCCGAGCTGGAGGATGTCAGCGAGCGCACGACCACCACTAAAGCAACAGTATCCGCATCCGCAGCCTCTAAGAGCGGCAAGCGTGTTGGCTTTTTGTTCGATTCAACGCTCACAGCCTTTCTAATGATGGGCAATCTATCGCCGGGACTCAAGAATCATGCGGTCACCATGTTCGAGGTGGGCAAACTATGCGAGGAGAGTTTGGACAGCTTTTTGGCCGAACTGGAACAGGTTTCCCTATTGGATGCCGAAGGCGAAGGCGATGTCTCACGCTACTTTGCACACGCGGTCATTCTGCGTTCCACCATCTGCTCACTGCGTCCCCTGCTGCCCGGCGGTCTCGATCTGTTGCGACTTGAGTGCCTAGAGGGCCTCGACTGGCAGACACGTGATCGTGTCCTCGAGAAGAAGTACAAGTTCATCATCTCGGCAACGCCGCTGACGGCCACACTAAGTCATATGTTCAGCATTCCATTCTTTGGACAGTTTATGCGCAGCTCCGATGCGACGCCCATGTGGAGCAAACTCTTCTACAACCATATCACTGGTGAGTATCCAAGATTGCGGTTCTTTAAACCGTTTTATTATATTCATATTTTTGCCCTAAGCCAATCAATAGTTGTATTATTAATGTTGGATTGATTAACCTGAATTCACTTCTTCTTTTTTTGTGATTTTATCATTTAAACTCACTTTTAACAACTTTAAACTTAACAAACAATAATAACAAAAACAACTTAAGAAAAAAAAGGACAAAATTAATTATGAATTCGGTAGATTTTCATTCAGATATGTGACTTTTTATCAATCTAAATAATCAATTATTAAATATGTAAATTCAGTTTTAAATAATTAATTATTTGTAACAATATTTCATTTTTTTTGATTTATTTATATTTTGTATATACATACTTATATGCTTTATTTTCAATTATTTATTGGACGTATGAGCATCTTAACTTGTTTATGGGAGTTCCAATCATGATAAAAAATCGATGTTTTATCAATTGTTTCAGTATTATAAAACTGTCCGTTGAAATTGCTAAAACCGACAAAAGAAAAAAGCGTTAAAGAGAATTAAATCAAAATAATGCCGACAATTAATTACTTACAGAGCTGCACAACCATTGTACCACCATCCACCATGATGTTGCTCCGCGCATGATATATCTTCAAAAGGATCATTATCCTTGTCAAATGTAGAAAATCTCTGATTTAGTTGATATTTCATTTTATTCTGGGTTGTATTACCAGAGTATTCACCCAAACTGATCAATTTGTAATAATCATTTTCGCCAGAAATGCTGAAATTATCATGTCGAGCGTAGGTGATTTCACCATTAAATCTTTCCATATGCAAGTACAGCTCGTGACGTTGGGAAATTGTTAAATGATAAATCTTTTCCAAGCCCAGAAAAAAGTCACCATCGAATGAGCCAAATCCATCGCGATATGTTTCCCAATCCCTATAAAAATTCTCTTTACCATTGATCCTCTGTTGGATGACTGTCCATCCTAATCCTGCAATTTCGCTATCACATAATACAGAAAATTCCTGGATCCCAGGAACTTTAATTTGATAATTACCTGGACAGTTTTCAAAGGCAAGACAACTACTATCAAATTTAGGTTCTAAACTCTTCAGCTCACATTTTTCTAATCTCACTTGAGTTTCCTGCGGATTATTGGCATCATTCTTAAATTGAATCTTTAAATTAGTAATTACTTCATCTTTTTCATTAATAGTATCATTTTTTATTCTTTAACTGATCTCTATAATCCTGCAATTGAACAGCATCGGAATCTATTTGTTTCTTGAGTTTCGCTATTTCATCAGTTTGTTCTTTTTTAAATGCCTCAATTTTAAGTGCTGCCAGCTGATCTATTTCAGCTTTTAATGATAAGGAACATTTCTTTGGAACTTCATCTATAATCTTCTTATTAAATTTTATGGTTTCTTGCAATTGTAATATTTGACCTTTTAAATCCGCGATATAAAGTGCATTGGTATCATATTGTGCTAATCTATTTTTCAGTTCCATGATTTCTCTGTCTTTGGTGTCTGTTTCATTGGCGTTGTTATCTATTTCCTTCTTCATTTTGTGAATGACGTCAATCAATGGCTTTAAAGCTTTGAGAGTGTACGATCCGCATTGTTCTTGAGTTTGCTCTGCTTCTTCAATGAGCTGTTCATTATACTGTCAAAATTAAGCAATATTTTAATTCACAATATCACTGCCCATTAAATGTCATGATAATTACATTATTTCCAATAGTTGCGGCTACGAAAGATACTCCACATACAGCCAATATTAAAGCCATATATATAAACACAATCCAATTTAATCTCATTTTATTTGCAATTCTAAAATTCACTGAACTGCTGCCAACAAAAGCGTAATTGAACTGAATATTAAAATCATTTTGCAGTTTTACTTGTTTGAAAAAATAAAAATTTATATTATAATAACCCAAAATGTCAAGTTCAAAGTCAAGTCGTATTACCTGATAACTGAAATATATTCTATATAATTTTGAAATAATCTATAAAGCATCTTAGCTTTATTATACAATTATATATAGTTATTCTATCTTTTAATTGATTATATATCTTTTTTTTAATATTACAGGCTATGGACCGCCTAGTTTGCTTTTGTGTCGAGGCACCGTGCTCAAGTCGCTGCCACGCCTATTTTTGGGGTATGGCAAGCTGTTGGTAAACATACTCCATTCGGATGCATATGTGCTCAACTCGGAGAACTTTCGCAACCTGAACGAGCAGCTGAAGAACGGCTGCGTGCTGCTGCAGGGCTATGGTATACGAACTGCTGGACAGCTGCATTACGAGTCCTTTCCATTCCAGGCGTCAGATGCCCGTCAGGCCCAATGGGCAACACATCGCGCCGTGCAGAAGCTGGCCGGGCATTTGGATTTGCGCCAGCAATGCGGCTATATAACATTCCTAAACACGGGCGTGCCTGATCTGGGCTGTGAGGAGTATGAGCTGCAGGTTAAGCTAAAGCTGCCGCAGCGCAAACGCGCCTCGATTTCCGTCGTTAATAAGTCAAATGTGCCAAACGATCAGCTGACCAGCTATCAACTGAAAAGTCCAGATGAGAATCACTTTGCGACCACGCCGGAGCATGGACCGGCCAATGAATACACCTCGGCGGACTGCACCCAGCTGCTGGCCAGCGAGGTGGCCAATTGCACCAATAACAGCAGCAGCAGTCGCGCCGAGCTGCTCTCCCAGAGCTCCGTGGAGCTGCCCATGGACGGCCACACTGAGCCAGAGCCCAGCACCGAGGAGTGGACACTGCTGGATGTCAATTTTGGTGTGCCGCTCTTCGATGTGGATACAAATACGCGCATTTGTGAGCAGCTGGTGCGTGAGCTTTGCAGCGATGCAAATCTGGAGACGCTGCCCGCCAGCGGTCAACAGGCTCAATTGCTGTTCTTGGAGTTTGTGCGTCAGTGTTTGTACTTTGAGGATGATCCATCGACGCCGGCGCAGCTGCGTGAGCCACTGCAGCCAATCAGGGCTTTGCCGCATCCGCGCATTAATTTGGCCTTTGAGAATGGACGCGTCGGCTATTGGAATGGCCGTTAAATTGTCATCTCACTTAATATACATGCATTCCAGTTTGCGAACGCATTGCCCAGTACAGCTTACAAGTATTTCTTTGTATTGTATGCTCTACATATTACTTACTTAATTATTTTCTGTTCCCCCGGGTCTTGTACAGTTCGAGCTATATATAAAAACATTTATATATGTAGTAAAAGCTTATCAGCTCGCAAGCCATTAGTCAGCCCGATAGGCCAAGCCCCTGGGCTCACCCCCAAAACCCATGTATTCCGTTTTTTATTAGTTTTGTAAGTTCGCTAGAGTGGCAATAAAGCAATCAAAGCCAAAATGTAAAACACAAAAACAAACCATGTAAGCATACTAAATACATTAGTATGTCTGAATAAATGCAATTTGAAAAACTTGAGCATATACTTTTACAGTGTACGACGAGTTAAACTAAGTTAGATGACACCTAGAGTGTTATTGTTACAATTATTACACTTGAAATTGGAATATTATTATTATTAGATTTTTTTGGATTTCTAAAATTTATATATAAATATAGGAAGGTAGATTTCAATGCAATCCACATTCTTACTTCTCTACATTAATTGTTGAATAACTTCTAAATTTGTTGTCCGCTTTGAACAAATAAATATGCTTAAAACTTTTGTAAAAGTTTTATGTTAAATGTAAAAATAATACAAGAAAGCAGCGACTAAAGTTATGTACCCTTCATCTAAGAAAATTTTGAATGCCAACTTTGGTTTTGATATCTTAAAAAACAATAAAGTTTTTCAAATTGTTTCAATGTGCCAAATTTGATTTTGTCATCTTGAGAAACAAAATTATAACACCCTTTTGCAAGGGTAGAAAAGGATTTAAAAAATTATTAAAATTAAAAAAAGCAATTTTAAGTTTTTTGATTGCATATAGTAGTTCCTTCAAATCTAAT
Source organism: Hirtodrosophila alboralis (assembly GCA_035043045.1). NCBI lineage: Eukaryota > Metazoa > Arthropoda > Insecta > Diptera > Drosophilidae > Hirtodrosophila > Hirtodrosophila alboralis. Next base: position 265,355 of record JAWNNH010000454.1, on the reverse strand, counting down.
TTGATATATAGAGAAATTTAAAAACTTTAGTAATGTGTACGGATATCAAATACTTCTAAATTAACCTTAACGATGCATAACAAAAGTCATTAAATAAATGAACCACTTAATTCAAAGGTGACTGGAATTGGGACTAGAAATTGATTAGGTCATTAAATATAAATGAAATTCTTACCTACTATAAGAACTCAATTAGAAACGCAAAGCTGCACAGTTTCAAAATGGCATTACGGAAGAAATTGTGGATAAGTTTCGAAAAGAGGTGTAAGGAATTTGTGAGTTGCACATCACTCCAGGGGCTAAAATATATTTGGAATAGTAATTTGCCTGGCTGGGTGCAATTATATTTTGGTACTGTGTTCATAATTGTTATATGTGTGGCCATAAATTTGGCTTTGAATGTGTTTAATAAATGGCAAAGTACGCCAGTTATAATTGGTATCAGTTCAACTTTGACATCCATACAGGATATACCCTTTCCAGCGATAACTATATGCAATATGAATAAGGCAAAGTACTCTAAGGTGGCAGATTTTCAATCGTAAGTATCTAATTTTGTCTAATTCGATATTCAATATTAATACCTTTCTTTAACAGAGAATCTTTGGAATATGCCATGCTGCAGAAGTCTTGCTTTCAGGATTTTAATTTTACTCAGTATAAAAGCATAAAACCTCGATCCAAAAATGATACGTATGCGAATTTTATTGTGAATGTATCGCACAAATGCGAGGAAATGATCGTATCCTGTATATTCGAACAGAGAAGTCTACCTTGCACCGACATCTTCAGGGAAATCTTCGTTGATGAGGGTCTGTGTTGTGTATTTAACTTTCTGCATCCGTATTATCTATATAAACACAGGTGAATAAATTAATAATTGAGACTACAAGCAAATAAATATTTAAGGTATGAAAATTATTTAAGTGCGCCTTATATTCGGGACTACACTTCAATAAAAGGACTTACAGATATTGCTGTCGATTGGAATCCCATCAGCGGCTATCCAAAATATCTGCCAGCTGGATTTTATCCTCGTCGAGGTATTGGGATTGGAGTGGCCAATGGTCTACAAATTGTGCTAAATGGTCACACAGATGAATATTATTGTTCATCGACAAATGGACAGGGATTTAAGGTCTAAATTAAAAATCTAACAAAAATTTCAAGTTTTTAATTTTTATGTTTTATTAATAAGAATTAAATTGTTCGATTTTACTCTTATATGTATTATAGGTATATAAATATATATAAATATATACAAAACCTTGAAGAATAATTATAATAATAGATTTATTTATTTTTTCTTCTTTTCTTCAGGTGCTCTTGTATAATTCCATTGATCAACCGCGTTTAAAGGAATCTGGCTTACCTGTAATGCTGGGTCACGAGACAAATTTTAGGATTATTCCAAATAGTTTTGAAGCCCTATCTAATATACGTAGCATTGATCGAAAGAAACGACAATGCATTTTCAGCGATGAACAGGAGCTGCTATTTTATAGATACTACACACGTCGAAACTGTGAGGCCGAATGTGATGCCCTATATTTTTTGAAGCACTGCGATTGCATACCCTATCATCTGCCATTGGTTTATCGTAATGCCACCGCTTGTCATGTTTACCATTTCAATTGTCTGAATCGGGCGGAATTACAAATTATGGATAGCAATAGTGCAGCTTGTAAGGAACTTTGCCTTACAAGCTGTCACGATGTGTCTTATTTTCCCGATCCATTCTCTATACCCTTTAGCCAGCAGGGTGTTAGGGTTAAAAGTGAATACTTTAGCCACTTTTCCACCGAGTACATTCGCAGTAATCTGGCAGTAGTTAATTTTTACCACAATGATAATTACTTTCGCAGCAATGTGAAGTCATCATACACAGGTCTCACGGAATATATGTGTAAGTGCAACTAAATATATTCAAATTTGTATCAATAATTATTCCCATTTAATTTTCTATTGTCTCCCTAGCTCTAACTGGCGGTATAATGAGTTTAATGATTGGTTTCAGCGTTGTATTCATTGCCGAATTATTCTATTTTCTATTTCTTCGCTCCTTATTCGAGTATATACATTATTGGAATATACGTCGCCGGAATCGAGTCAACACACAATACTCAAATCAATTTAATTACAATTTTCATTAATACCCATCAAATTAAATAGATTATACAGAATCATTAGGTTTAATTGTAATTTTAATCAAAGAATTAATAAACAGTACATTTTTGTTTCAAAGAAATTGAGATTTTTCCCAATCGACATATTTTGACATAAAAAAACCACTTTCGGAGGCACAAAAATTAAGAAATTGATTAAAAAGAGTACGGTAATTCATTTCAATACTCGAGGATATTTACAATATGGTCAGGTACAGTGCTGATGGTCTTTTCAAACCTTTGTATAACCTATTACACTATCCATGGAATTGTGTTCTTTCCCTAACCTTTAGAAGGAATCATTTATTATTCCTCTCAATAAAAAAGGAAACAAGTCAAATGTCAGTAACTATAGAGGTATTTCCAAGTTGTCTGTTATATATACAGAGTTATTCTTTTAATTTTTATGTTTCCACAACAATTTCAATCTCAACAACAGCTTCATGAAAAAATTCAAATTAGCAGGCAGTTTGGTCGCTTTGACAACCAAATTTGATTTAAATAAGTTAAGCAATATAATATCAAAATAAATTGATGGAATTCCTTAAATAAATGAATCAATCGTACACTGATTTTTTCAAGTATCGAGTCTTTGACACCGTTAATCACTCCCTCTTATTGCACAAACTCCATCTTCTGGGATTTCCAAATAACTTAATTCTTTGGACTTCCAGCTATCTTACTTTAAGTACTTTAAAAGGTTTACTGTCCAAAACTGTTCAAGTTACATCCGGAGTACCGTAAGGAAGTCATCTTGGTACCTTGTTATTTACGTTTTCTATAAATTCTTTTTGGTCCCAAGTTAAGGTTTCACAAGGATATTTCTTCTATTGCCAATTAAGCCTTTGGAGACCTGGGTTTCATAAAGCGCTGGTCGAAAGAATTTAACGATCCCTATAATACTAAATCCCTTTATACTTTACTTGTTTGTCCTATTCTGGAATATCGATCTTGCATATGGTGTCCCCAATATAAGGTTCATCAGGACAAAATAAAAGTGGATAAAAGTGGAAAACTGGCACGGAAATGAATTGTGAAAAGTCAGTTCAACTAAGTCTGGACGCCTTTAAGAAGTATCTAAAATATTCTAAAGGAGTTTTAAAGGAGCTAAATAGGTTCCAAATGCTTGAAAGGTGGATAAAAAGCAATGAACATCACATACCAGGAACTGTGTATTTTTTGGCCGCTGCAGAATCTAGTACTGTGCCGAAATCAATTGATGAACAAAAACTCCATCCGGATTTCTCTATTGTTAATGAATTGATCAATCTTATTCAATATGAAAAAATGGACTTGAACGATTTTCACAATGGTCCTGGTCTATCCAATATTATCGATCCACGTGACAAATATGTGGATGCTCTATAATATAATATCAAATGTTAAAACCCAAGAGCCGATACTATATAAGCCTTTTGGCTTATACTGTCCTTAAAAGTGAAAAAAGAATAACATTCCGAAAGATAATAAAAATTCCACTTTTTTATATATGGATTTTTCAGTATAAGATCAAATGTTATTCCTTTTTTGTGTGACGTTGGCACAAAATTTAATTTAATTGAATCTAGTAAATACATTGCACACTAGCAGATATTAGTATGTATATGGCTTCTAATGCTTATGGATATTTCTCCAAGTTCAGTCCAGAATTAGATACAGACACCGCAGCACTCTCTGCAATCTGCTTGATTGGTTGACTGTGATTCCTGTGCCTATGCGAGGCCAGCTGGGCACGGGAGAGAACACTGCAGTCGCAGGTGGTGCAATGATAGTGTGTGTGCCGCAGCGCATAGGAGCAGGCTGGTGAATCGCAGGACTCGCTGCTGGATACCTTACGGAAGCCGGCAGAACGCACATAATCCAATCGCATATGGAGACGTCGATGTGCCACCACCTTGTTGGAGTCGGTGCAAACGTAGTCGCATTTGCGGCAATGAAAGTGAGATGATTTCTTTGGAGCAGTGCTGTCTTCTATAAAGGATATCAATGTATATAAGATGTATATATGAGTAAATTCGAGCTATGTACGATTATTATGCATTTTTTAAGAATATATTTGAAACGTTTAAACAGTCGCTGAGCTGAGCTTCGTTGTTCATTTCAAAAATTCTGTCGTTTTGTACATATATAATGAGATATAACATTAACAAGAGAGTATATAGACGAACCGTCCCATACAAGGTAAATGGATACCCCGAAATTGCATATGGGGTCCATTTTGCACTTCGGGTTTCGTCGGGTGTTTCTTACGCTCTTGTCACGTGAGAGAACTCAAAGTTCCATATAGGACCTTTGGTGGTGGAGAGAGAGAGAGTGAGAGAGCAGCTTGTGGACAGACGGGGGCACTCATTTTCAAGTACATTGAGCGAAAAAGTTGTGTACATTCGATCGACTCAATAAGCGTTGATGCGCCAAGACAATATAAGCCGCCCAAACTACTGAAACTTGAACGCGAACTTAGTATTTAGCATTTATTTAGGATCTGACAACGAAAAATTAATTATCTTTTATTTTAAACTTATCAGTTAATGCAGAATGTTTGTATTACAATAATACATGCATATGGGCTCACAAATATACGTGTTGCTTTTCTTTTTCTCTGATGCAATTTCGGGGTATCCATTTTCCTTCTATGGGGCGGTTGGTCTATATACTCCCTTGTTAATGGATATAACGAACAGAAATGTTCAAATGAACCAAACGAACTAGAAGGACATTCAGGCGAACCAAGTACATGAACTAGAAGTTATATTCGTTCGATGTGAACTAAGTTCCCTCACCTACATACCTGAGCGACAATTAATGATCGTACTAGGAGTTATGGATGTGGGCGTGTCATAACAACAATTGGACACACCACAGCGCATATTGGCCCGATATTGCTGGAAGTCATCGCCCATCAGGGTGTCCATGCGCTCGTGGCGCGCTGTGTGTTGCACGAACCGCGTCTTGTCACAGAAACTGTAGTGGCAATCAGGTCGATTGCAATGGAAGTGCGACTGATGATTGCGATAGCCACAGCGCTCAAATTTGCAATCCTCATTAAAGCGGAACTTTAGATAGCCAGTGGGTATATCCTGATCACGTGCTCGCTTGCTAATCACTCTCGTAGCAGTTCGCGTGGAGTCCTCTGCTGAGGCACTAGCTGTTGCAGCTGATGCTGCAGCTGCTGCTGCTGCAGCCACAGCACCAGCAGCTGCCGCATTGATCAGCAGCATCTTTTGCTGAGCAGCATTTTCGAGCAGCAGCCGCATATCCAATCCGCCGGCTGGTTGACTGGCTGCGGCCAAGAAACTGGGCAGCAACACTTGACGCTGATATAAATCGATCAATTGCTTAAAATGCAATAGTTTAAAATTCGTTTCCGGTTCTCCATGCTCTTCGCTTGCCTTAGTTTGAATTGCACGCATGCTCAAATCCTCCGGTTGCTCCACATTAACCATTGAAGGGGGAAACGTGGACGCTGCGCTTTCTGGTGGCTCCAAAGTTGGAGCCGAACTTGCGTTCTCTGGATAGAAGGTGCCCGCTGCACGAACAACTGTAAACATAATATTGCCCAAAATTTAAAAATTGATCTTTCATCGGAAGTTAGACAAGTTTTACGTACCGGAAACTCTCTCCAGGGGCTTGCTGCTTCCCGGTGAGGGCACGCATGGCCTCGAAAGCATCAACTGAAGGTGAAAAACAGAAAAATGTCAAAAAAATCACATATTAAACTAGAATTTGACTTCAATATGAAGACATAACCTCAAAGAGATAGGAAGTCGAATATAAAACTCTAAATTAGTTTGTCAAAAATTCATTATTTAACCTTGCGCTTCTATATTATATATATATTGTTCCGATTTTGTTTAAATTTGATCAGCCTATAAAGCACATAATAAAGTTTGCTATTGGCCAGTTTTGCTAAGATATTTTAAAAATCAAAAATGTTTTTCCTAAAAAAACGCGCTTTTTAACTAGCTTTTGAAAACTATAAAGTATGGTAGTCCGGAATTAATAAAATCCTGGTAAATTATATAAATTATAATTAAGCTAACTGGTAAGTTATGTTGGGTTATCTTTAAATAATAATCTGTCCGGTTTGGACTTAATAAAAATTAAAGAGACAGTTAACAGACGGACATGGATTGCTCTTTAGAAATATTCATATAGTTATATACAAAAAAAAAATATACGATTTAAAATCCTTGAAATTTTAAATTCGATTTCATGATAGTATTATAATAATATTCTTATAAGTATCAAGTGCAAAATGGGATGGAAATTGAAATCAATCCGGAATATTATTTAAAACGAGTAAAAAATATTTAATTTGAATATAAAAGATTTTCAATTAAATGAAATACAAATATTTTTTAAGTTTTTATTAGTGCAATTGTAAATCTCTATCGATTTTATATAAGCTCTGTTTTGTTTGTGAGTTCTTAAATCTCAAGTACTAACACCTAGTATCTAATACGCTCTCTCTCCGTTTAAGAATATCCGTTCTTCTGAGCCTTTGATACTGTTTCGGATTGGTTTTAATACGAAATACTTGCTTTTCTTTATTTTCCGAGTGTATTAATTTACCATACATATAAGGACTACTGATGATATTCTTTAAAAAAAGTGACCAAAAATATTGTTCAAATTTCAAATTTGGCTTCTAAAGTTTTTCAAAGATTTTGTGAAATATAAAAATATCGCTGGGAAAGTTTCTTCATATTCAGTTTTCATAATATATCGATAATAATGATATTTATGAATATGTTTTCTAATTTGTTTATGCATCTGTAACTCACTTGTTCGGGCGAAGGACTTTTATCCAAAGCTATCGTTGTGTTGATTTTTATACTCTCATTACTTGGGGTTGTTAAACTCCTGTCTACAGTCCAAATACGAGCTCTTTTCCTGGTTCGACTAGGTGTGAGATCTGTTGGAATCAGTCCGCTTGTCGCCTGTCCCAGTCTCAAGGATGTGAGACGAACCTCAGCGAGGTCAGATGTAGACGCTGCCAAACCGGTAACTGTGGACTGATCATTTTTCTCCAACTTGAAGCTGGTAAATATGGCTTGTGGTGAATGTTGAGCCTGTGTTAATAATTATAAAATAAATATTTCGATTATTTTGAAAGCTCTAAAAAATTAAATGATATCATGTTATGTTTTGATTTGTTTCGAGGGGATTATATTATTATTACAAAAGAAAAAAAAAACCAAAAGTTTCCTCTATATGCAATATATAAAATTGTGGGCGCCTTTTTATTGAATTTCTTTGGAATTTGTTTATTTTTTATTATTAGTTTTTTTGTCATATTTTCGGATTTATGACAAGCAGTCGCAACCAGTTTATTATTTCCGAAATTACTGTTAATGTTTATTGTTGGGCCAAAATGTCACTATTTAAATTTTGTTCACGCATCAAAATCAATAATAATAATTAAAATAACAAAACAAAAATAAGTCAAATAAAACCCAAGTACAAAAAGAGAAACCAAAAAAATATTGAGAACAAATTTGAAAATAATAACTTATAGATACTCTATAAAAATGTGATGTAAGAAAAGTTAAATAAATTAAAAGATTATTATTTTACAAGTCTTTAACATTTAATTGAAAAATTAAACATATTTAACTTAAAGTAAAAAATAATAATAATTCAAATTTTCTTCTTCTTTATCTACAATTAAAGTCGGGCAGAGTATAAATAAATCGCAGCGTGTTGACAAACTGTAATAATAAAATAATTACTCCAAAAGATTGAAAGACAATGAAACGTGTTTGGCTTTACCTGATAAGTTGTTGCACACACACCCGCACACACACACACACACACACTCATTCATATAAGTACACGCACACCTTATACGATTAAAGACAATATATAGAAGTTATTGTAGTTATTTCATTCCATTTAATCGTCAAATTCGATGGTCGAGGGCGGTGCACAGAGGGTCGTTTTTAAAGTAATGCAATTATTTGTGTTCAACAATTTTTAAGATTTGATTTTATTTTTGAGTTTCGTATATAAGAGAACTTCCAAATTTTTTATTTTTTTTTTTAATAGAAACTCAAAAAAATATTTATTATTATGTGTTAAAAATATTAGTCACTTTTATTTACATATGAAAGATATTTTAAAGGTGTTTTCAATGATTTAAATTCCTTTAAAAAGATAGATCTTAATAAAGAAATTGTTAATGTATTTTCAATGATTTGCATGCATTTGATTTTGAATTTATTTTACCAAAATTTAAAGTTAAAGAAACAAGAATGTTCGAGTTTCAAAATTTATAAAAAAACAATTTTCTTGTGAATTAACAGTATTTTAGATTAAAAAAAAAATTATTATTTCAATTGCAAAATATGTTATAATTAAAAATGCCAAAAGGTATTTAAGGACTAAAAAAAATAAAAATGTTATTATAATTATTATTTAATTTTACTGTTATTTCTCAACAACTTACATTAAACTTAACAAATATTATTATTATTATTATTTGAATATTATAATTAATACATTTAATATAAAAATTCTTATATTTTTATGACTTTTATGTCATTGAAGACGATATTATAAATTTAGGACCGAAATGTATAATGCATTGAAGAATTCATATATTGATATATATTTTGGATCAGCATCCATAGTTGTCTGTTTATTTTAATAATGCAATTTAGAGTAATTAATTGTCTAGTTTTAATTTTGGGAAAACTAGGCACCAATAATTAATTATTACTTAGACATATAAACATATTTCGGTACTGAATAGATTAGATCTCTTCGGTTCAAAATTTAGTTCTTGTATGAAAATCTTTTTTTTTTTTTAAATATCTGAACTAAAATTATAAATTAATAGTTGTGGCATGATATTTTTTTGTTGATCTTATTTTAACGGTTTCGAAGGAAAAATTATTAATAATTATTAATAAAATTATCGGCAAAAAAATACTTGCTTTTCCAATTTCAGATTGTCTTTAATTAGTTCAATAAAAATGTTCGATTTATATTAAATATTAAATGAGATATTGTATTGATTTATAATTATTTTTATATTTAAAAAAAAACGTTTTTATAAATACGATAATGTATAATTCTACTATGCAACAATTTGAAAAAAATTCTTGTATTTCGAACTCTTTAGAGTCAAATTATATGTAACATGGGTCGCTGATTCCGAAAATAAAATTTAAAAAATATGTTGCCTGGACCGTTTTCGAGATAAACGAAAAAAGCTATATTTTCGACATTTCAAATAGGTAGATTTGTTAAGGTGGCAATAACTCTGAACATAGTTTATTGATAATTAAATGGATTACATTGTTGATAAGGTTTAAATCATGTCATATATTTTTCAATTCGATTTTTCGCTTAGAAGTTATTAAAGACTAAATTAGAAATTTTGAATGAAAATATGCCCATTTTAAAAAAGCTATTTCTTCTGCAATTTTGTTCGAAAATAAGAAATATTTCTTTTAAAAATGGGCATATTTTTAGGCAAAATTTTCATTTCAATCCTCAATAACATCTAAACGAATAATCTTATTAAAACATTTTGCATTGCATTTTGATAGGCTATTTTATTAACTTTTCGAAAATATAAACCAATTTAATATCAATAAACTATGTTTGGAGTTATTGTCACTTTACCAAAGCTACCTTTTTGAAAAGTCGAAAATCTAGCTTTTTTCTAATATCCCGGCAACCTATTTTTTTTTTAAATTTTTATCGGAATCAGTGACCCATTTAACATAATAATGGACTCTAAAATGGCCGGGATACAAAATGCTGTTGCATAGTGTTATACATATATGTTTTTTTAAATCTTTTGGTATCATCTAAGCCTAAAACAATTTCAATATTGCGGCATCTAAGTGAAAGCTCTGCTTAACTTCTGTTTCAAAGCGTTTTCTAACTGTTTCTAGGCAGCTTTCAAATGTAGGTCTACTGTTGCCCAGTTTTCCCTTCCAATTCCCTTACACCGCACTATCCTAAGCGCCCGACTTTACTTTATTTCCAAAATGAAAGAAAGACAAAAAAAAAAAAAAAAGAAAGATATAAAAAAAATTAACAAACACAGAATACCGCAAATGGCAATGGACAAAATATTTATTCAAATTATTCGATTCACACAGACAATACACAAACTCACAGAGCCAAGTACAATTGTAGTATGTACTTGGCCAACACCTGAGCACCCCCCCGGCGGCCCCCTGTACCCCCTTATTTGCCAGCCACTGACGCGTGGGCTGGGTAATCATAAACTCACACACGAGTATTTCAATGTGTGTGTGTGTGTGTGTGCCGACAAACTGGGCTCAAAAATGTAGAAATTATGAAAATGACAGTTAAAAGCACAAAACATTCGATAGACAACTGAAGGAGGTGAGGTGAGGGGGCAGCTGGAGGGGAACAGAGACGGGCAAGTGAAATAAATGCGGAAACACTCGTTGTCAATATTAATATGACGAATATGGCAAAAACCAAAACCAAATCCGAAAACTCAATTCAACACACGGCACATTAAATGCCACATTAGGGCTACAACGACGACGACGTTGCGCGTAGGGATATGTTGGCACGAGAGGGGAGCGGAAGGGAACTACAGTGTCACCGAAAGTCCCTCACTACGACACGACGCGACAAGACACGACGCGACGCAGCACGCAAATAGGCGCAAATTCCGAAAGTGTGTGTGTATGTATGTGTGTGTGTGTGTGTTAATATGCATTGGCATTAGAGTTTGGGCGCGTCTTGGAACAGACTAAAGCATAAACCGTCAGCGGTAGCCCATACGGGCCGAAGACATTCGGAAAATCACACAGTCACGAGCCGAAGTAGCGAGCTGCAGCTGCTGCGAGAGCTCAGTGGCAATTATGCTTTCATTGCAGAAGGGTTATGCTCGTTTTTATTGCATTATTTTCGAAGTACATTGAGCGAAAAAGCTCTGTACATTCGATCGACACAATGTGCGAATATGTGATGATGCGCAGACACTTGCTTTTCTATGTTTTTGTAGTTGTTTTAGTATTGTTTTTATTAGTTGTTAAGTTTAATTTAAGTTTTTTTTGCAAAAATAAATAAATTCTAATAATTTCTTTATATATATAAAAAAAAAATTTACTACGTGCTAGCGTGCACATAAATAAAAGTTGCTTTTCCTTTTGCGCAGTGCATGCAAGCAGCAGAGCGCACCAATACAGTCACATTTTTTGGTGCTCTCTTCTGCCGGTCTCTAGACTAAAGTTTCCCATATTTTATTATTTTTAACAGATTTTTTATATGACTCTTGTATAGGGTATACTATTATACATCTAGAATTTTCATTCCTCGATTCTTACAAATTTTTTGCCAAAGACTTTAATTTTCATAAAAAATATATATGCCTCTCCGAATTAGTAAAATACTATACGAATACTTCTACTGATTAGCTAATAAATATACCAGCGTCCTTGTAATCATTGATTTTTAATCTCTCTGCCCTGGTTAATGGATTTTCTTTTTTAAAATTAAACAGTTAAAATTAACAAAAATGTTTGATCAACCAAAAATATGAGTACATGTGCCAAAGACAACGATCTCATCTTCAAATATGACTGGAAAAGTGATGAACAAGGTAAATTTTATATTGGGTGTTTTTACTAATTGCTGAATAACTGTCACATTTACTGACCGATTTGGACAAATGTATACTTAAAATATTCGTAAAAGAATTATCTAACATTATAAATCTTAAAAAGTATTTAAACGAATTTTATAAATATTTAAAAGACCAATTAAAATTCAGCAATTTTTCAAAAATGCAAAAAAAGTTCACATTTTTCAGCTTTGAGGATTTATAATGACATCAATTCGCATTTGATCCGCATAAACGGCATACCGTTAGAAAGGGGATTCAAATATCTATTGAAATGCAAAATGTACTTTAAGATCAAATAATATCTGATGTAGATATAAATAAATAAGTCAAAAGACTGAAAAAAAATGGTTTGCATTTTTTAAATCAGCGCCCAGAAATACATCAAAAAAAGTATATGAGAGCCCAGCTCCCTCGATTAAAAACAAATTTGTAAGCTAGTGTTATATGCAAACAAATTGTCTAATTACTTTATAAGTTCTGAAAGTCTTTTTAAAGTTGTATATATTTATCAGAAAGAAATATGTTTTTTAATAATTCTAATAATATTAACTTACACAAAGGGGTTTCTTATTATTATAGAAATTATTTTGCATAAAAGATTAATAATAATGTTGTTTAAAAAAAAAACATTATATTTTCTGTCAACTGCCAAGAAATTGTGATTTGTCAAATAAATTAAAAACTATATAAAGAACCGACTGAAATTTAAATTCGATATTCAAAATATTTGTTCTTTTAATAGTTTAATTAGATTTCCAACTATTACTTACACTTTTGTAGACTTCTACAAAGCGATTCTTTGGCGGTCTTCCACGTTTGCGATTAAAGAATCCATCGATTGAGGTTATCTGCGTGGGTTGTTGTGTTGAAATTTCGGATGCCTCATTACAAACAGCATTAGTATCCGTATCTGTTGTCTCATTGTGCTCCATGCTGATCCAGAAAACTCTGGGTACGCCCCTTCCAACTTTGCAACACCCGCAGATTGTCTTGTTTGTCTGTCAAAGTCTCAAAGTCTGAAATATAAATAAAAAAAGGGCAATGTTTGCCACAATTAAAAAACTGCAGAATTTTAATTGCAAATTGATACGTTGGGAATGCAATTTCCAATCATTTTTACCATAACAAAAAAAAACTAAAATATATATAAAATGAGTCATAAGCACCTCTAAAGAGGGCTAATACCAAAGCATTGGTTAAACGCCTCACAGGCGCCAGTCAGCAAAATCAAAAAAAAAAAAAATAAAAATAAAAATAAAATAATTCAGAGCTCACAAAATAAAACCCAAAACCAACAAATTAGAATATTATAATTGGATTACTTTCGACTGTCTTATACTCTGCTTATAGTTACTTGCTTGATTAAATTTAAATTTAAAAAAAAACAAGAAAGAAACGTCTATTTTCGGCACACCGAAGCTATATACCCTTGCAATGGTCTTCACAGAAAATTTTGAATACTTTTGCATAGAATAACTCATTTGTGACACAATTGATCCTATTGTAGTTATAAGATATAGTAGTTCGATTTTATTCAAACTTGAACTGATTGTACAAATCTGATTCTACATCGATATGCCAAGTTTGATTTTGATATCTTGAAAAACAAAAAAGTTTTCCATACAAAATACTTTTCATGAAACTTAAGTTTCGTCGATTTTTCCTCCATAGCTATTTGATATAGTGGTCCGATCGAGCTAAATTTCACATACAAACTATATACGAAATCAAGCTTCATCTGTGCCGAATTTTATCAAGATAGCTCAAAGATAAAGCCCAAAAGTAAGCATAGAAACGGACAGATAGACGGACATGGCTATATCGACTCAGCTCGTCGTCTTTATCAAGAATATATATACTTTATGGGGTCGCAGACGTCTTCTTCTATGAATAAACAAATATAGACACACAACAATACCAAAGGTTTTACTGGAATTAAATTAAAAAATTATATTATAAATTAAAAATCGCAGGCTTAGAATTTTGACTTTACAAATTGGGTAAAATAATAGTTTATACATAAATAATAGTCTAATACAGGCAGTTGGAACAGGATTTCTAATAAAGTTTACTGAAGAGAATCGAAATAGTACTATCTAACTAGCCCATAAATTAATTTAGAAAGCCAATTTATATTAAATAATAGACATTTATTAAAAATGCATTACATTGGCCTTATTAACCCGGCTGTAAAAATATAAAGAAGTCCGCGAATATACACAAAATCCAAGAGGTTATTTTTTAAAGCATATTCTAAAATTAACAAAAAAATTATCATTTAATTATTTTAATTTAATTATTATTTTTCAAATAAATTTTCACTATTAAGTTTGTTACATCCTGTTGATAATATGCTTATATATGGAAAACAATGTAGAATTTAAGTCCAATTTGGTAAATCTAGTGAATAATAAATATAAAAAGACCCTTTATTCAATTAATGAACACATTTTGAGTAATATAGCAAAGTTAAAATTCCAACAAAATAAACAAAATATTTTTAATAAATTAAATAGAAAAATCAAATTATGCTCTTCTAAGCAAGATAGAATATTATTTGCAATTTTCTATGCTAAATATTACATTTTTTTCTTAAAATGTGTCATTATTTAATTAGTCACAATGCTTTCAATTTAAAAATAATTCAACATTTTTAAAACCTAAATGTAACATATTCATCTGATAAATCTCGATATTTCCAATTAGCAACAAAATATCTATATAAAAATTTTACTCAATTTTCTGCTTTAAGAGTTAAGCAACATTTTTCTAGTGTCTGACATTGTACAAATCCAACATACTCTTTTACACATGTAGGAACAGCATATTAAAGGGTTAACAGACCCGCTTCTATGGAATTAATTGTGGTACGTTTCATATTGCATAAACTCAAAAAAAAACCCAAAACTCAAAGCCAAGTTTCAACTCCTGGTTAAAAGAGTTAAGGAATCCGAATGTGTTCTTCTTCTATCGGTACAGTGTATCTGGCAAGTGTGTGGCCACCAGACGATTCCTTTTGGTTGTCTGGCAATTTTCTAGGAATTGTTTGCATATGATTCATATAAAATTGAAGATTGCAAAAAATGTTATGGAATGCATTTCTGTTTTACAATGGGTTGCATTGACTTTATTTGTGAAAAAAACAAACTTTGAATTTCGAATACAAATTGAGAAATTGAATTATTTTATATTTGACTGGTTTAAACTAGTTGAAATGTATTAGTTTCGATTTTTAATTGTATAATTCAGACTTTAATTATATGATACTTTAGTTTGTTATATTTTGAAATAATTTAAAAAAGCTAAATCTTTTTTTAAAAGTTAAAAATTAGGAATTTATACATATATAGATTTAACTAATACGGTAAAATGTCTAATGTATGTATTATTTTCTGGTTTGTCAAAGATTTTCTATTTTCAATATTTCTGTACAAATAAATTAAATACTTTCTCAATATAAAATAAATTCTAATTCAAGTTCAGGTGAATTCAATTCACAAAATACTGGCATAAATAAATAGGGAAATTTTTAGGGAAATTCACTTCCGCAAAATGTTGTCAAAAGTAAAAAATTAATTAAATTAAATTATTTTCAATACTTTGAGTATATTGTATTATTTATATGATTGTTTGGCTAGATTTCTATTAGGAAAAGAAAATCCATTCAAAAATGTAAATTTTGTAATATTATATGTATATCAAAAATCTTATAGTTATATATATGAATAGAGCTTTATCTTTACCATGTTTAAGTGTATATTCTTTTTATTATCTATTAAATGATTTGAGCATAAACTTTATTCAAGAAATTATATATTTTCTTTTTATTTATTTATATA
This sequence comes from Hirtodrosophila alboralis, assembly GCA_035043045.1. Classification (NCBI taxonomy): domain Eukaryota; kingdom Metazoa; phylum Arthropoda; class Insecta; order Diptera; family Drosophilidae; genus Hirtodrosophila; species Hirtodrosophila alboralis. Next base: position 249,729 of record JAWNNH010000454.1, on the reverse strand, counting down.
TATATTTTATTTTTTTCCAAAAACTAAAACATTTGACGGAATAATAGAATTTTGAAGCTTAAAAAATGTAAAATAAAAAAAATCATTTCGAAATTATAATATTGTTAATTTGCACATTTTAGTTAATGACATGATTATTTCTTAGAAGAAAAAAATTCTCTGATAAAAAATTGCTTAGAATAGGAATTTTACTATAAAATCTAAATTCATAGAAAATGTTTTACATATGTTCTACAAAATTTTTTATAGTAAACTTTATTATACTTAATTACTTTGCCTGCAAATTTCCACTGTTTGTCAGAGCTTGTGGGCGATATTGTCAATTATATCATGTTGACTAATTGGGGATCTACATATACGTTTAGTTAAATCCTTTACCTTGGCTAAATTCAAGTTTCAACTGATTGCCAGGCATCGATTAGCTAATTTACCTGCCAAGGGGCGCACCCAGTTTCTGTAGATGCTTGGGAGGATCTGCATGCAAGTATTTTAAGTTATCCATATGAAATATATATATATATATATATATATATATATATATACACTCATTATTGTGGCTTAAAGAAATACCTTTGCAAATGCCGCAACTTGTCGGGAATGCCTTTTTAACAAAAGACTAGATTTTCCAGAGATAACGATAGTCCACAAATGACATTTTGAAGGGCAAGCAGCGTTTTTTTTTTTTGTTTTCTTCCTTTTTTTTATCTGATCTTCACACACACACACACAGAGCAAGAGAATTCACCTACCAATCATGGATTTAACATTATTCTTAATCTATCTAATTGTTTCATTAAATTGCGACAATTTTCAGTGTTGTAAAATGCGCGTAACACAAAAAAACGCAAAAAACACGAATTTAAAGATTCCGCGGGCGCAACGCAGCGCGTCTGTTTGCGTCAAGCGGCGTCGAACGAGTGGCGAACCAACATTGGCAAGCCGAAGTTGAACACGAACTTTAAGCGCGGCTCGCGGCTTGCAGACAGCTGATTGGCTCAATGAAAGCTCAATTAGGATACGAAAGTGGGAAAGAGAGAGAGAGCGATAGCAATGTCTTGCTTAAAGCTTTTGCTTGTTAGCCAAGACACAAACCTTGAGCTTTTTCTATTAAAACGCATATTTCACATTTAAAAAAGTTTATTTTTGTTTTTTTTTTTAGATTTTTTGTTTATTTTTTTTTTACTCAACTTTTACACAGAGAAAAATGAATTTGCAATTTCTTGCATTTGTTTAATGTTTTATATATGTATTTCATATTTTGATTAATTAAAATTTGTTAAATTGCTAGAATTTGTTAAGCGCTACTAAAGTTTAAATTTGTTGTTTTCTTTTTTGTTTTTGCATATACATACATATATAACTATATATATATATATAGTTTTTGTTTTTTTTTTGCATTTGCTTTGTATTCTTTATGTTTAGACCTGCTTGATCGCATATATCGCTTGATTCATCATTTTATATAGAGATATATGTTATTAATATATGGAAATTGTTAAACATTATCTTAGTCACATAATGTAGAGCTACATGATTTACAACATAAACTTTTCCCATACTTCTATAAGACATTTGTAGAATGTTTTTTAATTATTTTTAGACAGGGTTTTTATCAACTTTTTGGGATTTATTTAACTCACGATGTATGCTAAATAACAAAAAATTACAGTGTAGCTCTCTCCGACAATGTTTACGTTCTATATTTCTTTTTTGTTTAATGGCAACTTGCAACATTTGCTTGCAACATTCGGTGATTGTATCGAGTTTAGTCTCTCGGCAACATATATAAAAACATAAATACTTTCAACAGTAAAATTCTGAATACAATTTGTTTGTTTTTTCTACATTAAATTGAAATGAAAATTAAATTTGTTGTCGTATAAATCACATGGTGGGATAATCGCTTAAATATACATATATATATATATTTAAGATTATAATTATAATTTAATTCATTAGATGATTTCTTTCGGCAGTTTGGGGCCAGAAGGTGCATTTTCAATATTTTTTTGAATTCTTTCTTTCAATGTGTGTGTTTGTGTGGAATGCAGAAGGAGAGGTGTTTTAATATATTTAAATTTTATTTTTATTTTTGTTTTTAGACGATTCAAAGTATTTGATGTGCTCTGCTCTAAATATTTGATAGTACGTACTTATATATTTTATTTTTAGTAAAATTTACTTATATTATTTGTTTTTTTGCATTAGTTCATCTGAGGCGTTTTCTAATTGATTGGTTATTAATGTTTAATTATTTCTCATTTTGAATGCATTAATTGGTTCCCGTTTTAACACACACACATACAAACATACGCTACTATCATATATATATATATATATATTATCAGGGAATATATGTAAAAATTCTACAATTTAACCGCACAGACATACACATACAAATATTCGTTTCATTTCGATTTGTTTTTATTTTAGTATAAGTATTCGTAAATAACTAATTATTTATAGTTGTATTTTTGTATTTCGCATATTTGCATTGTTTTTTTTATATCATTATTGTTTACAAATACTTTGAGGAGCACTGGACGTGTCTAAGATTCAATGTTCTTTATAGAGTACATTTAACACCCATCCAAGAAGAAGTTTAAACAAAGAAACCAATCAATATTATTATAAAAAATAAAATACAAATTTCAAAAAGCTGACAAAATATTCAACATTTCAACATTGAAAGCATTGCGTTCTACAAATTTTTAAGCCTGGCGTTCTAATTAAAACAAAATTGTTTCAAAATTGGCAAATTATATTTTAAGTTTCTACAAATTAAAAATGTTTGTATTTTTTACATTTATTAATGTAATACTTTTAAAAAAACAGAACAAAGGAGAAAACCAACATTTTTTAACTGTTTTTTTTTTTTTGGTTTTTTTCTTTCTATTTGTTTTTGTTTGTTTGTTTTTGTTTGTTTATTATTAAATAGATCACATTCATGGTTCTATTTTTTCACTTGCTTGCATAGTTTTTATGTTCACATTGTATTTATTTATTTTTATAAACTTTTATTTATGTTTTTTTTTTTATAAATTTTACTTTAAATACATTAAATACGCTGCTTTATTTACATGTGTTCTTGTTGTTTTTTTTTAATATGTGTTCAAAAGCAACTTATAAATTGAAATGTGATTAAATCTTTTTTTTCGGCATTCTATTACAAAATATAAAAGGTTTTAAAACCCCTGCAGATATTTTTTTAAAATATATTTTCAAATTCTAGATCAAAGAGTTTATTTTTAGGTTTATATTAATTTTTGCTGTTTATTAATATTTTCTTTTTTTTTTTTTAATTAATAACTGCAAGAGTTTTTTTTTAAACGAGATCTTTTTAAGGTTTTTATTTTATTGTTAAATAAATATACTGTGTATGCTGTGTGTTTGATTATAAATTAAAATATTTATGTTTTTTTTTTCTTTATTTCTTTATATATATGTGTGTTCAAAATACTTGTAGCTTTCGTTTTGAAATGTTTTTTTTTTTTTTTTTTTTTGTTATGCTGCTTTTACAATTTTACGTTTTTTTATTGCTACACTATATATTATTTTAAAATTTATTAACACAGATGACTTTATATAGATTTCTTTCCAAACATTTCCCAAAAATTCTAATTCTCAATTTAATTTCGTTACAATTAGCTGCCTCACTGTACTTTAATTAATATTATTATTGATTTTATTCCATGTTTCTTATTTATTTTGTTTTTCTTGCCAATTATTAAGATCTGTTTTTTATTTTGTAATTGTTTAATAAACTAGACTACAGTTAAATACACAGCTACACACATTGAATTCTCAGCTTTTGTTTTTTTTTATAATATTAAAATCTTACGCTAGAAACACATCAAATATTATAAATATTTCATATATATATATATTTATATAAATCTATATAGAGACAGAGTTTGGAACTCTGCACAAAAAAAAAAAAAAAAAAAAAACTAAAAATGTTATAGAAAATGAAAACTGAATACTTAGAGGTACTCAATTATTATTATAGCAAATTAGGTGGAAATATTCTTGTGAGATTTTTTGTAAACATTTTTGTTTTTTTTTTTCTGTTTTGAGACATGGTTTCAAATCAAAAAATTATTATTTTAATTATTTTTGCTTTTAAGTAAGTGTGTGTGTGTGTGTGTTTCAATATTCATAATTATTATATAATATCACATCAACTTTGTTTTATTTTTTTTTTGCATCTTCTCAACTTGCTTTTGCCTTATTGTTTGATCTTCCATATGCATATATATATATATATATTTATATAGCCTAATAAGATCTTGAAGAAAAACATACATATATATTCATAAGTATGTTATCGATTTATATATATATATATATATATATATATCATCAACTACCACATTATATAGAACTTCATCTGAATTACACATACATACTCATAGCTTATACGATTAATACTCTTTTTTTTTATTCTCTTTTCTCTTTCTTTCTTCTATTTTTTTTGGGGTTTTTGTTCTTTATTTGAATTTGTTTTTAAATACGGATAACCGGCAACCGTTTCACTCAGTGAAATATTTGTGTTTGCTTTTGTTTATAATATTTTCAATATTTTTGTTTTTGTTTTTGTTTTTGTTTTTCAAAAAGTTCCTTTTTTTATAAGCCAAAAAGTCAGTCCAATAAGAGTTTTGAGTTGCCTGCAACTGCAGTTGATTTGTTTTTGTTTTTTGTGTTTTTTTGTTTTTGTTTTTTGTTTTTTATGTTAAGGTGTTTCTTTTTTTTGTTTTTAGGTCTCAAAATACATAATTGTTGTTGGTTTTTAAATTTCCTTTTTCTACTGTTGAGTTGATTTGTTGTTGTTGTTTTTTGTTTTCGCAGGATTAGTTGAATTGTGGTCCAAAGTTTGCCTCTTTATGGGTTGTTTATTATTTTTATTATTTAAATTTTTATATATATATTATTTGGGTTTTTGAGTTTTTGGGTTTTTGTAGAAGACGCAGACGTTGGGCTCACAAAAATTTTCACTTTTTTATCTTCATTTACTTATTCGGAGGGATTGTATAATGAGTTCCATGCCCACCACGTCAACGCCCCTTGCCCCATATGTATGCATGCCTCATATGATGATACTTCTACTCGGAGGAATAGAGCTTGTTCTTGGTCAATGTAAAATCGGGACTGATCAGAATCGTATTGCTGCGTGTCAGATTTCTGTGAAAAATTAAATAAAATGTTAACAAAAGTTGAATTGAATGTATTTGTTGATAAACTCACTTGAGAAACTGCGGCAGCAGGGAGGTCCAGCCGCTCTTGTCCTGCTTCAGCGTCAGATAAAGCTCGAATATGGATACTGTGTCCGGATCCACTTTGAACGAGGCAATGCGTCTATTGAAGAGAGAGAGAGAGCGTTTTACTAATTTGTCTAGCGAAGAGAGCGAAAGAGCTTAACTGATCATCTCTTTCTCTCACACTCACCTGACGTTGTTCGGCTCGCTCTCGAACTCAATAAAAATTGTGCAAGCACGCTCACCGCACGGCTCCCGCTCCGACATTCGTATTATTTCGGCGGCAATGCGCTGGGTGAGATCGTTGGGCAGCGTCACCTCGGTGCAAGCGAGATGGCGACTTTTGGCGTCGCGCAGCTTTGCCTGCAGTCGCTGCGAAAGCTCCTCCACAGCGCTGGCGCTGACATCGTCCAGATTGTCAATAGCGCCAAAGCGTGCAGCTGCCGTCGACTGCAGCGGCGAGGCGGGCAGCGTGGTCGGTGGTGCTGCCTGCAGTACATTGGACATGTAGGCAGCGGTGACGCTGCCACCGTTGAGCACATCGAAACTGGCCGCCATTGGGGATGAGGGCGGCTTGGCCGCTGCCGCTGCCGATGATGTTGATGACGATGAGGAGAGACGGGGGCGCGTATTGAGCGCCTGATGCTGACGCATGTGCAGCACCGATGTAGGATGGCCATCCACAACATCAACGTCCACGTCCACAAGGTCCACGTCAGCCACGTTCACCTCTGCGGTTGGCGGCGCAGCTGCTGCGACGCCCGTTACAGTAGCCGTTGCCGTTGCTGCTCCTGGTGCTGTTAACGGACTCGTCCAGTCTGTAATTGTAGGAGAAGAGAGAAAAAGCACACAAATTTAGTCACTAAACATCGACCGGCAATGATGAAACAAAACCACAAATAAATAATATAAAGCAGACACAAAAAAACAGCTGATGTGTGCGTTGCCACCGGCAAGCGCATTGCAATCACTCCTGTATTCGCGCTCTTTCTCACACACACACACACACTCACATATGCGCAGAGAGGAGAGACACAATCCAAGAGTTTGCGCAAGCTTGAGTTTACACTCACGGTCTGTGCGCAGGCTCGCCAACACACTCAATGAATCCATGGCGCGGGGCGGACGTAATCACCTGGCAACAACAGCTGAAAAATCAGCCGTTCGCTAAAGCGACCCCCGTTAAGGCAGTCAACCAGCCATTAGGTAATGTGTGTGGCGCCCCCCTTACACTCTTTTACCCTCTTCTTTTCGCTTCATGAGGCAGAGGCCTCATCGTTTCCAGCTGACGATTGCGCGTCCGTCTCCATCCATTTCGTTCGTTCATTTGTTAGTCAGCAGTTTCTTTTGCTGTGCAGTTACGCTGCCTGTCCCCCTGGCCCTCTTAAAAGTCTATGTCTTGCTTTATGTGTCTTCTTTGTCGTTTGCCTTTGGCTGCACAGTTTTTATTTCTTTTGCTGTTATTTTAATACTCAAGTGTGCAAATACAAAAGCTGAGCTGAACACAGCAGCCGCACAGTGGGAAACATTATAGATAAAAGTGTTGAAAATTAAAATGGTTATATATATTCTTTTGTTTAATTTCCGTTTGGGAAACTAAATTAACATTAATTTTTTTTTACCATTTAATGCAATATTAGCTAATTTGTTATACATGTATAACAGTGACAAACTTTGATGTCGTTTTTTTATACCCTTGCAAAAGGGTATTATAATTTTATCTCGAAATGTGTAATGTGTTTATGTTTATGTATGTCATTAATTTAATTTTATAGCTCATATTTTTACAGAATATATGCCGCACACATGACATACATGGGTCCACGTTTTCATTACTAAATTTCAAGTTTTCTTCCACTGTGTATTGTTGCCCACCGTGTTTATCTTGTTACAAAAAATATATTAATACATACATACATACATACGTATGTAAATATGCATATGCTCTTCTGTAAATACCATGTTGGATTGTGTTTATTTAAGGTGCATGCAGTATGTAAATAAAAACAGTTAAAATTTCTTACTTTTGCCCCATACATTGTTGTAATATGCACAAATTAACTACTTGGCTTGCCTTGACGATGTCATGTAATTAGCGCAGAAACTCTTTGAGTACTTCACCTCATCCTCCCATGCCCACACACCGCAGTGCCCATTCCATTACAGTGCCTGGCTGAATGGATATTTTGCCCTGTCGCTCTTCACAATTGCCTCTCCCTCTGTCTTTAGGCGCAGTGCACACCCGCGTAATTAAGAAATTAACGGCACATGTTTGCGGCTCTATCTGTCTCTCTCTCTCCCGCTCTCTTTCTCCCGCTCTCTTTCTCTCTGTATGAGTGTTTGCGCATATGCATGTGTGTGTTGGCTATTGAATTTTGTCAAGTGTCGCATGAAAGGGTTTGTGTAAAGTCAAAAGCGAAAGCGAAAAAGAAACAGACAAACGGGCGCGCATACATTTAATTTAATTACACACACACACACATACACACATATATATATATATATATATGTACATACACGCATGCACATTTGATTCTGATGGGACCCACACAGCGTCTCCCCCGCTTTGAAACATCCAATGCTTCCATGCCGGTAGGCACATCACGCATCACGCGACATTTGCGGCTGTCTGTTTTATGCATTCAAAATCGGCAATAACAACAGCAAGAACAACAATAACAATAACAGCCTAGCAACAGCATCAAGCTAACCACATATACATATGAATGAACATATGTATGTGTGTTTTGTACCACATACATATATACGTGCATGTAAATATACATAAATTTACATATGCGTTGCTCTTGTTGTTGGTAGCTCTTTGGAAACATACTTACATACAAATGTATGCAGCTACCAGCGGCGAATGTTAAAGCTTTGTTTGCACTCTTTGTTGTTATTGTAAAGCCTGCGCTCAGACAGTAGAAAGCACGGCATTCATATTTTTATAAGTTGTGGGTGAGAGAGATGGGGTACTTGAATTGCATTATGAGTGCCGCCGTCGCGTGTTCGTGTGTTTGTGTGTGTATGTGTGTGTGGCCTTGGAGTAAGATTGATACCTTGCAATGAATACTTTAACCACGCGACAAATCCTCATTGAAAGCTCATTCACTACACATTTCTGGAGCACTTCTATTGACATATGTATGTATGTGATTATATATGTAAATATATATATATTTATATATATATACGAGCACATTAAAAGACGTGAGTGTATTAACGACACGCGCTTTTTCAAACACTAAAAACCAAAGACTGCAGTGTGACCATGTGTAGCTTACTTAAAAATCAAAAATTCTACTCAAAAAATACCAAAACAATTATATCAAGTTTTTGATATAATTAATTTTTTATTTAACGTTTATTGTATGTATTATAGTGTATATATGTACCTCATAATATAAATATACCTAAACTACATTTTGTAAGTGGAACCATGCTATTTTTTTAACTATCGATAACACAATTTATTAGCAAATATATTTAGTTTTTTGGCTATTTCTAGCTAAATTTCCATTGTAAAAGAATGTATGATGAAAATCTAATATTACTAACACCATGTTGAATCAAAATACTAACTAAATCCGGTAAGATTCAGTCAGTAAATAGTTAAAAGATATGTCAGTTGACCGTTTTTCAAATTGAAACAATATATAAAAAATTTTTTATTTTTTTAATAAAAATATGTTTTTGTACTCCAAAACATTTAAATTTAGGTATATTATAGAATCGTATGAATTATTTATTTCAAAATTCAACAAAAAAGTATTCAAACTTATTAGCGAATTCTTAATCAAACGGTCAAGTCCAATTAAAAGCTCTCTGATAGTCCTATACAACAGATCCTATATACATATGTAAATACACACACATACACAACCAAAATGTAACAGGACAAAGGCAGACATGAGCATAACTAATGTTTATTCGAAGGAAATTAAGTAATTTATTAAACAACATTATTCGGGTTCTAGATGCCCATGTTTGAATAGCATATGAATATGCATGAATATATTCACACAAACACACATACATGCTACATACATACATGTGTATGTGTGTGTGTGTCCTTCGAAAATAAAATTGCATGCGCTCAGTCAGTCATGAAATTAAATTGACTGCAAATACACACATTACTGGAAACGTTGAGTAGGAGGGTAAGAGGGTGGGGCGGCTGCTGCTGCTGCTGCTGCTGCCGCTGTGAAGCTTTCAGCTCTGCTTTGACGACAACAAGGTGTGCATATATGAGAATGCTTTTTGCATGCATGTCTGTGTGACGACATGTTTGTTGCATGTCGTCGTCGTGAACATAAAGTTTCTCTTCCTCTCACACTCACACTCACACACTCTCTCTCTCACTCTATCTCACTGTTTTCCCTGCTCTTTCGTCCGGCTCTTTGCCCGGCGCTTGTTGTTCTTTGCGCCTTTGGGTGATTTTGAATTTTCGGTCGGTTTACATGTCTGTCCCCAGATCCCCAGCTGGATATTCGTGTCCGTGTCTAATTTGCACGACTCTGGCCTGGGCCACGTTTAGAGTGACAGGGATTAACAGGATGTTGCATAATCCGCCCGTCAGACACATAAGAACAGGATATGCTTGCTGCAGGACCTCCAACTTCAAAAAATACACAAAACTGCATAAGACAAAATTTCTGCATTTTTCTTGTTGTTTTTTTTTGAAGGTTTCAACCCCCAAAAACCAACCGAAGGCCAATTAAAAAAAAGCCTATATAACACATGTTCCTTCATTTCCTGCATTTTATTAAATTCGAAATTTAATTAAAATTTAAAAAAATCAGGATAATAATTAAATTGTGATATACTATAAAAAAAAGAAAAGATTTTGAGTTCAAAACGAAATTTTAAAATTATTTAAAAGATCACTTCAATCAAATTTGTAGCTTTACTGCATTTCAAAAATCGATTAAATATATAAATTAAATATATAAAAATAACGATTAATAATAAATATATAACAATAGAAATTATAATAAATAATATTTAGTAATAATTAATAATAATAATAAAATTACCCGGCAAAAGTTCCAAAATTAAAAAAAAATCTTTTTTTAAATTATATTTTTTTAAATTATATTTTGCTCTCAGGTATTCGTTGTTAAAGAATCAAAGATAGTTCATAATTTATACTATTTGTACACCTGTAATTCCCAACCGGTTTTAGTAGTGAGCGCATAAAGCATAAAAGTTTAACTTTGCCGAATTTAATTTAATTTGTACAGCAAGTTTGAAGAATATTTTCAATAAATAAGCATAATATTTTCACATTAATACCAAATTTTTTAAATGCTCTAGAAATCATTTCATAATCGTTCATAATTTCATATAAAATATGTAAAGAACAAAACTTAAATGATCTCCAACACGTTCTGAATAACAGAACGGCGGCCTTAATATATCTCAGAAAAAATAAATCCATTATTGAAATACTTCCAATGTTCTTGATACGAATTAATATTTTTTCAGTGTATTAAAGCTGTCAATTGATTGATATCATCAAATTAAATTATAATTATAATAATCAAAAACCTGGCAAAATCTTCTGTTCATTTATAAAATTTTTAGCAATTTTTTATGATCGAAAAATTATTTGTTGAAAACATCAAATAAAATGTTGCCATGGCGCTATAAAATTAATTGAATCAAATATGGGGCCATAAACCCAAAAATAAATTTAAAATATCTTCAAAGCATATTAAAATTAAAATTGTGTATTGCAAATGGTTTCAAAATGTGTTTCAATAAAACATAAAACAATATTTTGGAATTTATGTTATGTTTTAAATTTAAGGACTAAAAAGTTTTTAATTTTTCAACAAAACATACACGTTAAATTATTGAAATATTTTCAATATTTGAATAATTAATTTAAATCAAAGGAATTTTTTCATACTATAATAAAGTATTTTTTCATATTTGGCATATGTATTATTTGGATACAGAATTTTTTGTATAAAATTATTTTTTATACAAAATTTAAGCGTTCGAACAGTATAAGTTTATTTAAATTATAAAATAATTGATAATTTAAGAAAAAAAAATTATTTCCAGTTGAAAAATAATATAGAATTAATTTTATTTCAGTAAACAATCCTTGAAGTAACTTTATTTTATAATTATTAATAAAATAAATGAAAATTTTAATTCAAATTTTATTAACTTTTAGAAAAACATGTATTATGTTTCCAACTATATATTTTTCTTTGAATGCAGATCTCACCAGAAATTAATATTCATAATAATAATAATAATTACACTTCATTAATTTTATACAACATTTTAAAAATAAAGATTTAAGATACAAATCTTTAACTATATTTTCTTTGGATTAAATCAAAAATAAATATTTATAGGTAAAGTAAATTATTTTGTTCAAAGAAAATAATAATTAATAATAATAATAATTTGGCTTATATTAATATATATAAATTTATAAAGTTCTTATATATTTATTTAGCTGTTATATCGATCTTTTTATAATCGAATCATATTATGTATATTCAAAAAAAAAAGTATCTTTCAAGTCTTTTTTAAGGCAACACGAATAGAGAACACGCTTATATTTATTTGAAAAAAAAAACTAATTTAAATTTAGAATACATTCTGTGGTTATAAATATATAGAAAATAATTCTTAAAATGAATTGTTTCTTAAGGGAAGCCGCTTGGAAATATTTATAGCAAAATATAATGTTTGAAAATATTGTGGAATAATATTGCGGCCGGCAGTAAGGATATAGAAAATTATTATAATAAAAATGATTTTTTTTAAATTTTTAAATATTCATGTATGGCAAGGTTTTTTTCTGTTAATATGTATATATTATTTTTAGTTTAAAACAAATCAAACTTTATATAAATATTTAAAAAAAAAAAAAATTCCAAACTAGTTTTGGCGTTGTAAATGTACTTTAATAAAGATATATATTTATTTGGATTTCTAAACACACAAAAAAAAAACTAAATAAAATTTATAAAATATTTAAAATTTTTGTAATTTATATATATTACTCACCTTTAGCTTTTGTTGTGCCAATAACACCAAATTGTCCCTGAATATGATTTTGTACTGACAGCACTTCCATCTTCATAGAGAACGCCGCTTCCTTCTGGGAAGGACAATGAAGGATTCAAGCTGGAATTTTTACAGTTGTTTGCCAATTGGAAACTCGTGTTGTTGTTGCTGTCTATTTTATTGCTGTTGTTGTTGTTGATTTTCTCGTTGCGTTTTGTGGATAATTGGCTGCATACATACATATATATATATATGTATGTGTGTGTGTGTGTGTGCATGTATATTTATGTATATATGTATTAGAAATGCACTTTAATCACAAGAATTTGATTTGATTTATGTATGTGTGTGTCTGTAATTTTTATTTAATTTTTTTTTAATTTATTAATTTATTATTTGTGGGGTTTGTTTTAATATTTCATTATTAATTCACGATTTTGTACGGCACACAATTTTCTGACTGTTCATATTATTATTTCGCTCTCTTTCTCGTTCTCGTTCTAGCTCTCTGTGTTTCTCTATTTCTCTGTCTCTCGTTTAACAAATAATTGCAAAAAGTATCAACAACTAAATTTGTTATTCTAGTTAAACATTTAAATTTTTTTTAATACATTCTAAAAAAGCCGAAACTGCCGCCCGTCTGTTGTCCGCACTCCTTTCGCTCTCTCTCTCTCTCTCTGTTTGTTGTATTTTCTCTTTAAAAAATTACGCACAGCACTTGAAAGTTGGGTTGTTGTTTAATATTGGTTGGATTTGTTCTTGTTGTTGCTCAAATAGGAATTGTGAATTAATTAAAGTTCTACATGAGTTTGTATGTAATTTCTACTGCTGCTGCTGCTAGCGTCGTTCCGTCTCCGTGCATGTCGATTGGAGCTGTTGTGTTGCGTGCGGCGGCCGCTGCTTGACTGAATTGCGAAAAGACGCAGGCCCTTTTGTGGCTGTGTTGGTGGCGGCGGCGGCGGCGGCTGACAATTGAGTCTCTTTTGCGCGCTCTCAACTCAATTGAAGTCAATGCTCACAGCTGTGCATGCAGCTGTATATGTTTGTTTGATGTGTGTGTGTGTTTATATGTGTGGGTGAGCGAGTTTGTTGCTGCCAGCTGAAAAAAGCTTGGAACAACAACTACAAAACGATGTGGAAGATGGACGACACAACAACAACGGGGCCACACGTCTGACGGCTGACGGTTAACGCTTGAGAGGAGCTTGGGCGGCAACTTCTGTGGCGGAGCAGTTTTCCAAAGCTACTATCCGGCCGGCGGTGTGCGCGTCTGCTTTTATAGGAATTTTCCGCCATGGCAGCGCTGCTGCGCAGCGGCGAGCCGCTGTCCGCTGCTGCTGCTAACGAATGAGTGACTTTTCCCCTTGGCCGTGAATTGGCTATAGCTGTCAAATGCCAGCGCGAGAGCGAGCGAGTGCGCCTTAGCGTTTGAGTATTTTTTTTACTACTCCACTCGTTTTTCCATGCTTTTCCATCAGCTGTTGTCTTGCTGTCTTGCTGCGCTTAAAAAGAGCGTAAGTTTGAGCTCACTGAGAGCACAGGAATTGCTCTTAAATTAAAGAGAAAATAAAAGACTCAAGAGAAGCAGAGAGCTCTGGCTTTTTGAGCTATTATAAATTAAGAGCATTTCAATTTTATTTCACATAGAATGAGAGTCTCGAATTAAAGTGCTCAAAATATTTCACTAAAAAAAAATCCAATCTGATTTCTCTCTTATTTTTTTTTTTTAGATACATTTTTAATAATTCGAGCTATTTCGAGCTCCTTAGGAATCCGGCATCAGCGATTTTTCACAGCGTCCTGTTCGTCAGCTGTGGAGTTTAATACTTTAATACTTATTAAACTTTTTTAAAAGATTTTTTTAAATCTAAGTAGCAATGCATTTGGACTATATTTACTAAAAGAGATAAAATAATCCCTTCACCTTTACGTTTAAAATATATTAACAAAATAAACGATGACGTTACGTGACAAAAATATAAGTCGGTTTCGACTTGAATTTGTAAAAGTACAAAATTTTGCAAAGTTTTGGAATAATATAATTTGATTTGGAATATTGAAAGATAATTTTTCAGGCTATATTATTTAAAAACTTTTTCCTGTTTTACTTTACAAACTTTAGTTAGAAACGTTACGTGACATGACGTAACATTACATAAATATATATTTTATTTTAATAACTTAAAAATTTATTTAACGCAAATAAATCTTTTTTTTTCGTCTTCAATATTGACATTAACTTAAATTAACAGGAAAATTAAGTAATTCAGAAAAATTGATGGCTAAGCATACAAGAGGAGCAGCTACAATAACGTTACGTGACACACTTTACAATTTTTTTTATAAAATTAAATATTTTTTTTGTAACGCGATTGTTTAATATATTTACTTTTTTGTAGTAAACTTTGTTTAAATTTAAAATTTCAAACGATGCGATCATCAGTGCAGATGTTATGATACGAAATGCTGTTTTCGATGACGTGACGTTACATTAAAATATAAATTAAAGCAAATTAATTAATTTTAAGGAGAATATGCATAAAGTTGACCAAAATTTGATTTTCAACTTTAAATGCAACTAAAAAAAGTTTTGAACTCTTTAATTTATTAAATTTTAAGCATTTACCTTTACTAAAAATAGTTTAAGAAGAATATTGGATAATTTTTAATTTTTTGTTTCCTGCGGAAATGCCTTTATATAATAATAGAAATATTTTTTTTGAAATAAAAGTATGTAATAACTTTTGAATAACAACAATTTCTATGAAGCATTATATGTACTATATTAACATATTGTTAAATAATTTAATTAGCTACCTTGTTTCAGAAAAATGATTGCAGACAAGTCCTTTGGCAGGATATTCTGGTAGAGAATGTCGTATTGAGGTTAAATCTTTATACTGCATGCAGTATATAAATCATTTGATTGATTAATTGTATCATACTGACTTTTATCCTCTTCGACATTTGCTGCATAAAACCCAGGAGGTCAGAGGGGGAGGTAGGGTGTGCGGCGGCTGCCCTTCAAAAACTTTGTTTGGCATCAGTGTCGCCACACGCTGAGCCCCCATTTACACCCCCTCCATCACACACAGTGGCAATTGTGTTGTGTAAACATTTTTTCAGCATTAACTGACATGTGTAAATCCAAGACACCTCCCCCCCTCCCACTGTCACTACACCCTCTACCACAGCAAAAAAAAAAAACAAACAAAAAAACAAAAAAAAGAATTAGTTTTTGCGGCAGAACTTTTGTGGCACATAGAACTCTGGCTGTGATCCACAATATTCAACGACAGCCAAAGCCACGGTACCATGGGCAAAATATATATATTTCTATTTAAAATTATTATATTAAAAATCAACATTAAACATTTTATTTGGAAAATAATTCCTAAAAATTCCATAGAAGATTAAATAAAACTGGGATAAAAAAAAAACAAAAAAAAAAAAATGAAAATGTAGCTTAATCTAGTATATTAATAGATTAGGAGTGACTTCTAAATTAAATTAAGCCCTGTTTAAGTCATAAAATAAATATATATATATATATATATATAAAACCATTTTTATTTATAGAAAAATGAAAAACATTATTTAAAAATAAACAAATTTCCAATAATTTAATAAAAAAACAGATTTTTTTTTTACATTTAAAATAAGATGTTAGGGAAATGAAATTTAAGTTTCAATTACAATAAAAACAAAATAAAAGTTCTCTCAATAAAATATTATACAATCTATATAAAGCTAAAAAATTATATATATTTATTAATTTTTATTTTTATAAAATTCTATCTCAATATAAATACATAATATTTAATTCAAATTCAAAGTTATTATTATTTTCATTTTATTATATTTCAAACAATGTCGTTAATTTTGGGATGAGTTTTCTTTTGTTAAAATGAATATAAACAAAAATCTAAATATAAAAACACAAAATTTGCCATTATTTTTTTAAACTACATATCATCTTTATAGTAAAATAATAATCTAAAAATTGAATGAAATAGTTTTAAAAACAAATTGATTTGATAAAAAAATTGCATTTTGTGCTTCTGTTCTTTTCATTCTCGTCCTTTTAAATATTAAGCAGTTCTCGAATAACAAATAGCCGTTTATTATGTTATATAATAAAATTCTATTAAAATTAGACATTTTGTCAAAGATAGTTAACATTTGTACCATTGTACAAAGCCGCCCGCAACTCAATGTCTTGGCAACGAAGCAGTGACAAATAGCCAGGCTAAAAGAAAGCGAAGATGCGGATTTTGGAGAATTGTAGAGAAGAGGGTAGGAGAATGACTGGCCAACGCCATTGGCGCCATTTTTTATTTATATATATATATACATTTTTTTTGTATTAAGATGAATTGTTTAAACACTGACAGCTCCTGAGCCGAGAAGCGTTTTATAATTTTTTATTTGGCAGGATGCAGAATTCAAGACTTCCCTGTTTGAAAATTCAGAAACTAAAACTTCCGATAGCTTAACAGGAATGAAATATTGCTTAAAATCTCAAATTAAATATATATTTAGTTAATTAAAATGTGTTCTAACAATAACAAATTTAATTAGAAAATAAAATGAATAATTTCGTATATGCGAGCTAACTATCTTGGGAGTGGAGCGTATACTTGATATAGAAAATTAATTTTTATTTAAACCGAATTTAAATAATTAATTGTTTCTTATAACTACATATAAATATATATATATATGTACATATATAGTATGTAATTTAGTCATATCTCTTAACAATATAATTACATAAATATAAATAAATTAAAATATAAATAAATACTTTATTTGTGTTTGAATTTTTAGAAATAAAAGTTAAACAAGCATTACTATATAAGTATATATGAATATTTTTATTTCTTAATTATGGAAATTTGTTTGGACAAATATACTTTTGCTTTTGTTACCTTTTTTTGGAACAAATATATTTTTTAGTCCACTTTTATGTATTGAATGAATTTTAACTGAAAGTTTTTAAAAAATTGTGAAACACGTACGCGTTTACTGTAGTTATACACACAATTGCACTTGAAAACTATAAAACATCAAAGGGTTATATATTAGGTAGAAGCAAATCCTACTAAAAGCTGCGATTGTTGTGCCAAGAAGGCACTTAAGCTTCTCGGCCAATCCTTTCATACCGAACCAAAAAAAAGAAATCAAAATTCGAAACATTCAAAGAAAACTACTCACATTCATATGGAAGGTGCCCTAGAGTAATGCCATCATATAAATGTATATGGAGAGGTAAGAGGTATGGTAGTTTCTCTACCTAACTCATCGCCATCATCAAGAGAGAAAAAAGCTAGAGAAGGATTCGATTGAATGAGCCCAGCGAATGGACCACTTAATGCTCCTTTGTGAAGTGCCCCAACGCGAATGCTATTTTTTTATACCCTTGCAAAAAGGGTATTTTAATTTGTCACGACGTGTGTAACGCATAGCAGAAGACGTCTCCGACCCCATTAAGTAAGCATATATATTTTTGATCAGGATCGGACTACTATATCACATAGCTGCCTTAGAAAAATCGGAGAAACCTGATTTCAAGAAAAGTTCTTGCATGAAAATCTGTTTTGTTTTTCAAGGTATTAAAATAAAATTTAATAGATCGATGTAGAATTATGATTTGTACCTTCTGATCAAGTTTGTTAAAAATCGGAATATAGCTGTCAAAAATATTGGAATATTGCTGTCATATATATATATATATATATATATAGATGTCAATATACAATTCGTTGATTAATTAGTTTTTCTATGCAAAACTTTATTGAACCAAACTCAACATATTGGTATAGAAATTTGTTCTGTAATATCAGATTAAGTTTTAATAAAATTGGCCCGCTATATCATATAACTGCCATAGGATCAGTCAAGTATTGTCATTTCCTAGAAGACCATTGTAAGGATATATAGCTTCACTATCCCGAAGATTACCGTTTCTATCCTTTTTTTTGAATACATATAGAATATACCAGTACAGAAAGTATTATGATTTTATTACAAAATATGTTGTACCCTAGAAAATCGAATCTTTTTCGATAAGTCGGAAAAATTTATTAATCGATGATAAATTGTCAATAATTTAAATAAATTCATAATCACTTCAAGCTTTAATGAAAAAAAAGAGAAAAAAAAATTATAACCAGATTTTTTTGGACCAAAAATATCATTTTCGAATATTTAACGATTATTAGAAAAAAATCGAGTAATCGATAATTATATTCATATATAATAATTTAAAGGTTTTATAATTTTATATGTATAATAACTAGTTTTAAGAAAACATTGTAATGTAAAAGGATAAATAAAGAAAATTAAAAAACAATATCCATATATAAGGCTCTGATATATATCGATTTTTGCAGATTTCTATGTAACTTTTTTAAAAAACATATTTATTATATATATAATATATAAAATACGATATGGAATTTAGACTTAAAATATTTTAAGGATTACAAAAAATATAAATATTTATCATAGCACTGATTAGCTTATAAAATATAACTAATACTAATTTAGATCAGTTTTTTTAGTGTATTTTAAATTCGATAGTTCCAAATATCTGGTTGTTCTTTCTTATTGGATGCTTTCTAATTCGATGCACGTTTTACCAATAAAACAACAACAACAACAACAAAATACAAGGCGCAATCCTTTAAGTTTCGGTTACATCGTGCTTTCCCCCCTCACTGCCTCTCTGCCCCTCACTCTCACTTAAACTACACCCCCCACATCGATTTTCATGTGATTTGTGTAGACGTGTTTGGTTTTTATTGATTTTCACTTGATTCTCTCCATATGCTTAAATATACTTAAGCCAGTACGTGCACATTTCCATCTCATGGGCCCTGGCAGCCCTGGCAACCCTGGGCAACAAGGGCGGTGGGGATAGCGGCTCTAATGTCAGGATCATGCGAGGTTATCAACATAATTTCCACTCGTGCCGTCAGCTTCCACACCCACGAACCCTAAACCCAGCCATTTCCCACATGTTTCTAGTTTATGATGTAGTAAGTTTTTCTTTCTTTCCTTTTTTTCCTCTCATTCCTTCGCCTTGAGGATGAGAGCAAGGACCATATCATAGATATTGTTGTTGTTGTTGTTGATGGAAGCGTGTGTGGTTTGATAAGACTTACAATTCGCTTAAATTTGAGTTTCAATGCTTTAAGTTGCGCCGGACACGATATATAAAATATATTCTTTTAAATTTAACAAGAAAGGAACGCGGCTAGCTTCGGCACACCGAACCAATATACTCTTTAAATTGTCTTCTAAAAAAAATTGAACATTTGAGCGATAAACAGATTTTACAGCTTAGTTTTTATAGCGATCTGGTGGGCTTGGTTCTGATTTCTTGAAAAAACTCATTTTTCACCCGATTGTTCCGATGGCAGCTATATGATACTGGTCAGAATTTGATTAAAATTTGTCAGATTGCACAAATCAATATACTCTTTAAATTGTCTTCTAAAAAAAATTGAACATTTGAGCGATAAACAGATTTTACAGCTTAGTTTTTATAGCGATCTGTTGGGCTTGGTTCTGATTTCTTGAAAAAACTGATTTTTCACCCGATTGTTCCAATGGCAGCTATATGATACTGGTCAGAATTTGATTAAAATTTGTCAGATTGTACAAATCATTATTCTAAATGTTGAATTGTTGTAATTGTAATTGTTGATATTTTCAATAACAAAATCGTTTTTATACAAGAATATTTTCCAAACGATTATGCATATGAAAGCTATAAGATAAAGTGGTTCTATTATGATCTAACTTGGTTAAATTGTTATATTATAATACTACATACATAGACCTGCCAAGTTTGGCTTTGATATCTTAAGTTTCTAAATTGACTTAGTTCGACGTCCTGATCAAAATATACGAAGATAAGACAGTTTGTATTGCACAATTCGAATTGCGCGCCATATGGTGCCAAACTTGATTAGTGTTACAAAACGCGCGATCGATGCGCAGGCAGAGTAGTGTTGAACAACACTAAAACATCGAACAGTGGTGAAATCAGTGCGCCTCTGTGAACTGAAAGATTGCGCATTCTTAATATGAATTTCTTATGATAAAATTAGACTAATGCACACACAAACAGAATTTTATACAAATCAAATTTTTAACCGATTATTGGCAGCTATAACATAAGTCGATATGTCAACAAAGTCATATATAACGTAACAGTATGTTACTTAAATCATCTTACAAGCGATAAGCTCACCAATCGCAAGATCTTGAAAAACATACAATATAAAAATATTTGAAAAATCGTCAAAGTAAACACATTATTAAGATTAATTGAAATCTTTAATTCAAATTCAACTTAAATATTATATTGATATGTAATTAAGAAATATATTAAACATATTATATAAAATAAATTGAGGATTTGTTTCTTTTTGTCCCCTTCTTGGGAACTTGCTTCTGCATTTGATATTATTTTATTGATCTAATATAAATTGATGAATATTTAATTTATTCATCTTCTTGATGAGGTGATATTATCTTATAGATCTCGTTGTATTTGTCATGTGCATCTAAAATATCGGAGTTTCCCGGGCCAATCCTCTGTAAATCCTCTGTAGACATATCATCATAGTTAACCATGTTAAGTAATTCTACGATATCGGAGTTAGTTTCTTCTTCAGTCAACGAGTACACAGTTCCAGGTGTATAAGAATCCTGCATTTTTATCCATAATTCAATCATTTTGAAACGGTTGAGTTCACTTAAATAGTTCTTAGAACATTTCAGATACTCTTTAAAGATGTCCGGACTAAGTTGAAGCGCTCTTTCACAATTCATATTTGGACCAAAATATGTTTGAAGAGTCTAAATAAATAAAATTAATTGTTAATAAAATAGCATATTAAAAACCTTATAGAGCTTGCCTACCTTTGTGACCGTAGTTATCAGGTCGTTAATATTAAAAATATGTGCTTTTTCAAAGACTTCTATCAGATCTCTCAAGTTGAAAGTAGTGCAACGATACTTAAGTATTTTACTGCACTGTTCAGTAATGAATGGTGATAGAAACCTGTCGCCACTCTCGATCAAATCAATCAGTGTGTTATTTGCAAGATTCTTCAAAAGGCTTTCATCACCGCCGTTATAAATAAATTGACGAAATATCTCAAAAGTACTAGACTTAACATCTTCCAAGCGTATTTCACCAGATGCTGTTTCTTTGCAATCTGAGAGCAACAAGCGCTCAAAGAATTCAGAAGCGCTGCTTAAGATGACTTTGTGGCAATTGTACGATTTGCCTTCAACGACAATGCGAATGTCTGCAAAGTTTTCAGAGCTCATTAGAGTTGCAAATCTGCTAGATAACCTAAATTAGGATATTACAATTTGTTAGTTATATGATCCAAAACTATAATAATAAGTACCTTACCATTTCTCCATGCTGCTTAAGTTTGATTTTAGGCTTTTATCTGAAAATATAGATTAATTAATCAATTCCAGCTTACTTCTTGACACTTTAAAAGGCCCAAAATGTATGAGAAACTCAGAGACAAAGTGCATGTTCTCAAAGGACAGGGATGTTTTGTAATCCATCCATTGGATTACGTGTTTTAGGGTCCAAGCAAATTAATATCCAACATTATGTGAACATTGTATTTGCAATTAGTTTATTATATTTAAACTTGCAATGCAGCAGACTAAAGACAAGCAGACATTTATGGCATATTTGTCTTTTTTTGTTTTGTAAAAACACAACTTAATCTATTTTTACTGAATGTTAAGCATAGTTCGATCCAATAATTTGTTACTTACACGAAAGATATGTATACTAAACAGCTAGTTACAACTTAATGAAACGCACGCTTCGCTCTTCCAATATAAATGAAATTGTCTTCTTCTTTGCCAAATTGAGCATCATTAAGCTATCGATTACTTATCGATATCCCCACCAATTGCATTTAATTACATATGTACATTAATTTAAGGGTACACTTGATCTTATATGATTGCAATGGTATACTTTTTAGAGCTTTTGTTTTAATCTGTATTTTTAATTTAATTTTTTATTTTTTAATTTATAGAATAATGTTTGAATTGAATTAAATTTTAATAAAAACAAAAAAGTATTATCTATATATTCCTGATGATTGTGATGTTCGTATCAGGCGTATTTTAAATTATTTCTTGTAATAATGTTTTATTGTCCAAATATTCAACAAAAACAAAATAAAATATAGTCATAAATATTAATACAATTTAATTTTAATTTAATGTCATAAAATGTAATACACCCGTTTTCAGGAGTTCCCTCATTGTTCTAGTATAGATCACGTAGAATTGCAGTGAAATATTTCATCAAAATATCGATATATTTGTTTGCACACATAGCGCACACTTATTCACAGATGTATGTGTTGTGTTGTGTGGGGTTTCCCAAATTTGATTATTTATAGATTTTTTCTACACAATAAGCAACTTCGATATTTTATAACTGCCAAACTTTAATGTTATTAAATTGTTTTATAAGCAAAGGTTTGTCCTCACTAACAGACTGTCTTGCTTTCAATGCCTAAGTTTTAGAGCCAGATAGTTAATTTTATTAATAATATCTTCCTTTTTTTTATAAAAACTAATATCAAGTAGAATTAGTAAAAATTTCCCGAAGGTTCAAGTATCAGAAAGGGACCTTTCTGACAAATACCAGTTTATAGAAACTCGAAGATTATTGGATAGGGCTGGTTAGGGCCTTAACTACAATTGCCATTTCATTATGTATTTCCACTACATTATATTATATTATATCAATGTCTTTATAGTATTTGATGCATGGCGGGATTTTTTCATTTCCATATAAGTTTAAGTAATCAACAAATTTATGGATTCATTATTTATAAAAACGTTTTAATTTCATAAACTCTTTTAAAACGCCATTTAGTGTATACAAATACGCTTTACATTAACAAACCCCACTTGATAAACACTTTTGACAACATTTTCCAAAGTTGTGCAAATTAAAACCTAAGGCCGCATCAAGCATTATCCTTGGGCCAACAAGAGTTTGATATAAGTGCATATTAAGAAATGTCTCGGGCTAGTCAGTTGTGGCCACATTTATCCCTTGGGATAGATGAATTCATGCCACATAAAGATGGGATGACAAAGTCCTTGATATTTTAGCTGTTGATTTATGCCAACAGCAGCAGTGTTGAGGCCAGAAGGACTCTCTCCTTCTTGCCTTCTATCATTCTGTCCTACTTCAAGTGCTCAGCACAGACCGAATTAGATATGCAATTGTCAATATTTGATGGTCTCATCAATTTTAGCCGCAATTTTGCCACGACAAGCCAATTGAAATGCCTGCCACAGTCAGTGGCACTTTCCTCTCTCTCCAAATTCCCCCCCCCCTCCACCCCCTCTCTCTCTTTACTCTTTAGACTGGGGCCAGTCCACCACCGGTTGTGCCACCTCCTCCCTCTGTCAAGTTGCGCATTCGACTCGGCCTGACATTTGACATGATTATGTACATTTGTTGTGCGGCGAGAGTGCACTAGAGGGAAAATTAACTTTTTTTTTGGCATAAACACATTTTTTTGTAAGTGTATTTACATAAATGTTGCAAACATAGCAAATATATCTAACTGTAATCTAGCTAGCAAAATATTAACATTATCAAATGCTGTTAACTTAACAGATGTTAATGTTGTTGAAATCTCAGAGCATCACAAAAAAAATTTTTAACTGAATGCTTAGATAAAATATTTATTATTTAAATATCTACATTTGTAAAATGTAAAAAAATCGATAACAGGCTGACGCGATAGGTCTTGACTGTTGTTTCTACTGGATGCGTTTGCAATTAGCTGATCATTTGTTTGCAAGGCGCAAAACTTCAGTAAAAGATTAATAATTATTCTTTAAATTTAACCCACAGAATTTTTATGACAAGTGCAATTTCAAATGAGCATATGCACTTAATATGAAATCTCAATATGGTGCTGTGGTACGAATTTCTAAAACTTGTAGCAGGTGGATGCCTACTTGAACAGGGTCCAAAGGCAACATATGCAGTTGATACTTTGAATTATAGAATGGGGTTTTGGTCGACTATCATCACATATATGATAATATAATAAAGTAAATTAAATTCTTGGCACAGAAGTATATAATTATAAGGGTTCACTGCCATGAATCTTGTATGCTTTTAAGAGAGCAAAATAAAAGTGAAGCTGGTAGAAACGTCATCATTTATATAGAATATTATACGCTTATGAAACTCTGCAGTTCTTGAAATTATTTATTTTTTCTAATTCTATTAGATATCTAGTTTTTATAAAAAAAAAGGAAGATATTATTAATAAAATTAACTATCTGGCTCTAAAACTTAGGCATTGAAAGCAAGACAGTCTGTTAGTGAGGACAAACCTTTGCTTATAAAACAATTTAATAACATTAAAGTTTGGCAGTTATAAAATATCGAAGTTGCTTATTGTGTAGAAAAAATCTATAAATAATCAAATTTGGGAAACCCCACACAACACAACACATACATCTGTGAATAAGTGTGCGCTATGTGTGTGAAAGAATATATCGATATTTTGATAAAATATTTAACTGCAACTCTACGTGATCAATACTAGAACAATGAGGGAACTCCTGAAAACGAATGGATTACATTTTACAATATTAAATTAAAAATAAATTGTATTAATATTTATGACTATATTTTATTTTGTTTTTGTTGAATATTTGGACAATAATATATTATTACAAGAAAAAAATTTAAAATACGCCTGATACGAACATCACAATCATCAGGAATAAAAAGATATTATTATTTAGTATTATTACAAAAGTTTGTAATTCAAACATCATTCTATAAATTAATAATTAAAAAATTTAATGAAAAATAAAGATTAAAACAAAAGCTCTAAAAAGTATACCATTGCAATCATATAAGATCAAGTGTACCCTTAAATAAATGTACATATGTAATTAAATGCAATTGGTGGGGATATCGATAAGTAATCGATAGCTTCATGATGCTCAATTTGGCAAAGAAGAAGACAATTTCATTTATATTGGAAGAGCGAAGCGTGCGTTTCATTAAGTCGTAACTAGCTATTTAGTATATCTTTCGTGTAAGTAACAAATTATTAGATCGAACTATGATTAACATTCAGTAAAATAGATTAAGTTGTGTTTTTACAAAACAAAAAAAGACAAATATGCCATAAATGTCTGCTTGTCTTTGGTCTGCTGCATTGCAACTTTAAATATAATAAACTAATTGCAAATACAATGTTCACATAATGTTGGATATTAATTTGCTTGGACCCTAAAACACGTAACCCAATGGATGGATTACAAAACATCCCTGTGCTTTGAGGACATGCACTTTGTCTCTGAGTTTCTCATACATTTTGGGCCTTTTAAAGTGTCAAGAATTAAGCTGGAATTAAGATAGATAAATTTGTATATTACATATATATCTATATTTTCAGATAAAAGCCTAAAATCAAACTTAAGCAGCATGGAGAAATGGTAAGGTACTTATTATTATAGTTTTGGATCATATAACTAACAAATTGTAATATCCTAATTTAGGTTATCTAGCAGATTTGCAACTCTAATGAGCTCTGAAAACTTTGCAGACATTCGCATTGTCGTTGAAGGCAAATCGTACAATTGCCACAAAGTCATCTTAAGCAGCGCTTCTGAATTCTTTGAGCGCTTGTTGCTCTCAGATTGCAAAGAAACAGCATCTGGTGAAATACGCTTGGAAGATGTTAAGTCTAGTACTTTTGAGATATTTCGTCAATTTATTTATAACGGCGGTGATGAAAGCCTTTTGAAGAATCTTGCAAATAACACACTGATTGATTTGATCGAGAGTGGCGACAGGTTTCTATCACCATTCATTACTGAACAGTGCAGTAAAATACTTAAGTATCGTTGCACTACTTTCAACTTGAGAGATCTGATAGAAGTCTTTGAGAAAGCACATATTTTTAATATTAACGACCTGATAACTACGGTCACAAAGGTAGGCAAGCTCTATAAGGTTTTTAATATGCTATTTTATTAACAATTAATTTTATTTATTTAGACTCTTCAAACACATTTTGGTCCAAATATGAATTGTGAAAGAGCGCTTCATCTTAGTCCGGACATCTTTAAAGAGTATCTGAAATGTTCTAAGAACTTTTTAAAAGAACTCAACCGTTTCAATATGATTGAATTATGGATAAAAATACAGGATTCTTATACACCTGGAACTGTGTACTCGTTGACTGAAGAAGAAACTAACTCCGATATCGTAGAATTACTTAACATGGTTAACTATGATGATATGTCTACAGAGGATTTCAACAGTGGCCCAGGAAACTCCGATATTTTGGATGCACATGACAAATACAACGAGTTGTATAAATTAATAACAAAGAAGAAGCATCTTCCCAAGAATGCGAGTGATGGTTCTTTTCGATTTGGAAACAATAATTAATTTTTCACGCTTAACGTCCTTAATATATATATATATATTCTTGATCAATAGCCAAGTTGATCTCGTTGTAAATATGTATTTCCTTGAGATGGGTTAAGGAACTGTTCTGTTTATTTTGCTGTCATTATTTTTAAAATCTATAATTTTACTGTCATTTACTTCTCAGGTTATTATAAGCGGGGGCCAGTGACAGCTGTGGGAACTTTGACAAAGGGGCCAGTCAAGACAAACAGAGCTGAAAACACCGCTAAGAAAAAAATCCACTTGGTTGTGGTTGTGGGCGTCTCATTGTAATTTTCTTGCATTCGCAATGGGTTGATAATTCTGGTTGCGACGCGAAGTGGACATTTGAAGTGGTTGGCTATTTAATTTTTGCATTATTCAAGCGTACAGCTTTATTAACTGGGCGTTTCTTTGCGTAGGCGGCTATCTTGGGCTTGGCTATCGATTTAAGTTATTACAAGTTGGTAGTAATGAAATTGCTTATAAACTGTCCTATCAATGCTGTAATAACTAATAGCTGATTGGATGGCTTAGCGATAAAACAAAACCAAGTTTTGTCAAGGTGTATGCAAAAGAAAAATATTTAGATAATTTGGAAAAATTTCAGTAAAAGAACCAACTTGAAGATCTAACTCATAAAGAAGTATTCAAAATTAAAGCGCAATCAAGAGAGTAAAAATACAAGAGAATAAAGATATATAGCTGAGTATGTATCTGTTATGTTTAATAATATATTAAGCTAATGTACTCGGCAAGCGTTGCTACGCTCTCCCTACAAAAAAATTAAAACAAACTAATTATATTCTAATTGAACTCGTAAACGTTGTTCTGCCATATAGTTTATTTCTCGTATTCTTCGTATTCATTCTAAAAATACTGTGAATTTTGTATTTCCTTTGAAAAATACTGCCTACTGTGATTGTTGTAACAGTGCTGTATACGTTAACAGTGCTGTATACGTTAACAGTGCTGTATGCGTTAACAGTGCTATACAAGTAAGTTAACAGTGATTAAATTTTTTGCCTACTGTGATTGTTGTAACAGTGCTGTACACGTTAACAGTGCTGTATGCGTTAACAGTGCTATACAAGTACGTTAACAGTGATTAAATTTTTTGCCTACTGTGATTGTTGTAACAGTGCTGTATACGTTAACAGTGCTGTATGCGTTAACAGTGCTATACAAGTAAGTTAACAGTGATTAAATTTTTTGCCTACTGTGATTGTTGTAACAGTGCTGTATACGTTAACAGTGCTGTATGCGTTAACACTGCTATACAAGTAAGTTAACAGTGATTAAATTTTTTGCCTACTGTGATTGTTGTAACAGTGCTGTATACGTTAACAGTGCTGTATGCGTTAACACTGCTATACAAGTAAGTTAACAGTGATTAAATTTTTTGCCTACTGTGATTGTTGTAACAGTGCTGTATACGTTAACAGTGCTGTATGCGTTAACAGTGCTATACAAGTAAGTTAACAGTGATTAAATTTTTTCGCACAGTTTTTTCAAAATTTTCTTTTCTAGAAAACTTCTACCAACAAATACGAACAAATAAATACAAATTTGGGTCAAATAGGTCCAATCAAACCATTTTCTTTATATATATATATAGATCTGGTAGAATAGCAAATTTATATAAAATATGTGCATTTAGTTAAATGTGAACTTTTCGGCTTTAAACTGTATTAGGCTAATATGGTAATGTATACGATGCCATGGTCTAATATGCCCAATTAAATTGTTGCTTTAATTTAAAGTTATATTTCCTTGACCGGCCTTAGGTATATAATGCTATTAGTGAGCTCCCAACCTCCACAGCCTAGCTAGCTCTAAGCTTGAAAATTACAAAAAATAAAAATTACTGCTGCCTTCGACTGAAAATTCACTTTGTCATTTACGCAGCCATTAGCAGGAGCGACAAAACGAATTCCTTGCCGGCCCATGTCACGTCAAGAAGTGGGTAAGCTACCTACCACCTACCACCTACCACCTAACCACCTCCCTTTCTAGTTGACCAAATGAGTGCCAGCCTTCAGCTGGTGGCCCCAAAGTGGCCAAGTTTCAATGGAGCGGTGGGCGGAGCACCGACAAAGATTCAAACTTTTAAAAGTTTACAGCTTTTCACTTTTTTCTTTTCAATTTAAGTGAAGAAACTGTGACCCAAACCAAAGGACCCCGGCAGACTGGTCCCAAAAAGTAGCCACGGTACGTCGTTAATGGTTTTTGCAAAACTTACGAAACAAACTACAACGTTCCTGAAATAGACGGCCTGCCAGTTTCCAGCATCCAACATCCAGCATCTAGCTTCAGGTCCAGGTCCAATAAGCGACCGGTGCGTTGAGCACGTCAAAGTCGTCACTGACTTGAAAAGTGTAGGGTGTGGGTAAAGATACCGACTAGTCAGAGGTTCTATCGTAAAGTTATCAGAAAAAACACAAAGCAGTGTTACAGGAATTACCTGGCCCAAAAAAATAGAAAGTGAATCAGATGGATATTTTCGATATATCTATCCGTAAAGTGTATTGTATACCATTCAGAATCTAGACCTCTATTTCGAGAAGGTTTCCTTGAGAATACAGCATCTGCATGCTCCAATATTAGTGAACCCTCAAGCTACAATGGAAAGCTTATCATAGATCTTTGCGTTAATTTCTTCAGATTAAAATTATGCAATGGATTAGTATTTAATATATATTCGCTTTACTTTCTACCATAGTTTAAGGGCGTATTAAAT
This sequence comes from Hirtodrosophila alboralis, assembly GCA_035043045.1. NCBI lineage: Eukaryota > Metazoa > Arthropoda > Insecta > Diptera > Drosophilidae > Hirtodrosophila > Hirtodrosophila alboralis. The sequence continues at coordinate 220,184 of JAWNNH010000454.1, read as the reverse complement.
AATATTGTTACATCTTTTAATATTCAGTAAAATATCATGTCAAACTGCGAGATATTTTGTTGATTCTGATATAATAAATAGTCATCAATTGTTACCTAAACGGGATGTTATGCAATAATTTAAATTTACAAAACAGCCCTCGTGCTGGGAACGCACAATGCAGCGTAATGTCACGTACTTTCACTTTTCTGCTTTCGTCCCAGCCCCAGGGCCGGAGCTAAAGCCAGAGACGGTACCGGGTCCGGGTTCGGGTCCGTGTCCGTGTCCGTGTCAGCAGCAAATGGGCATTGCTTGGTTTCAATGCGTCGCCCTTCGACAACGAACCTATTCAGAGGCTTCATGCGTTTGAATTCTATTAGCCGGAGAAAGGATTTGGCAGTGCTTTGAATGGTATGGAACAAGGAGCTGAATTTGTGGGCCAGGAGGGATCAGGAGGTTTGTTGCTGTCATAAGCATTTTTGCAGCGTGGCCGTATCTTTGGTAATGCCTAGAGCCCACCACCTCCTCATACTCTTTGTCCTCCTACTCCGGTCCGGCCGTTACATTTCGCCATTTACCCTGGGGTGTATTTTCATCATTTTTGTTTGTGGGCTTCGCTTGGTTGCCGGGCTGGGGCTGGGGCTGGGGCCGGAGCTGCTCCTTGCTCCTTGCTCCGTGCACATCCAATTGACATTTCAGCTTAAGTCATTGTATAAGGCAGCAACATACTACATACAAAACGAAAGCCAGCAACGACCCCGGACAAGTAGCAAGCTAAAGCTGTCCAAGCTATTCAAGCTAACATCCCAACCAGCCCAGCAAAAACCCGCCTAGCCACCATACCATCTACTTGTCGTCAGTCAGCCATTCAGACAGCTCAGTTCACCCTGTTCCGGAGACGGTGTCGCTAGGCGAAAAACAAAGCGCAAGGAAGGAAACAAAGTGCAAAGGCTGCAACGCTAACAAAGGCGCACACAATTACAGCGCACTGTAAGCTGTAAGCGCTAAAGTGTGGTTAGGAGGGGGTACGGGTGTTAGGGGGGGGAGGCTCGTGTGAGGGCTTCGTGTTTACATAAAAACATTTAGACTGATCCGGAGATAGGCGCCGAGCGACGCAACTGCAACGAGGTTTGTGTAAATCCACCAAAAATGTGGGTTAACGCAGAGTGTGAAAGAGCAAAAGAAATAAAGTAAATAGAAGATAAAAGCTATGGAAGATATAGCAAACAGGAAAGAGACAGAGAGAGAAAGAGAAAGAGAGAGAGAGAGAGAGAGAGCAAACAAAAGATTGCGCCATTCGATAGGTCCAGTTAAGAAGTCCTTACGGAAATTTTTATTCCAGACCTCAATGGTATTAAATGCCAGGCATTTTCAATAGAATAACCTAAATTTTATAAAGATGAAACCTAGACACATCATATTTTTTTTAACAAAGTAATGGAACGCGACGGAAGACCTGGATAATACCATAATATACCAACAATTTTTAAGAAATCTATTTGCTAAAAAATAAGAAAATTTTAAACAAAAAAATTCAAAAAAATATATAAATTTTAGGAAAAAGATATATAAATTATATTTAATATATATAAATTTGTAATATATATATTTTATATATATTTTATGATATATTCAAAAATTAAATAATTTTTGTTCAATGGTGTTCTATAATGATTTGCCTTTTGTTTTTTTAATTGAGATTGAGTCTATTTGCTCAAAAAACCCACACAGATTATAATAATATTTTAATTTGTTGGGAATCATAAGTACACTCAAAAAAAAGTGTACATCCAATTGTGGAAAACTGACGTCAGTGGTTGGAAAAACAGGATAGAAATAGCGCCATAGAAATTTTTTTATGCCCTGTAGATTTAATTACCAAAAAGTGAAGAAAATGTTGTAACTCTGGCAGAGAAAATTTTCCACAATTTTCAACAAAAATTTCTATAACAATTTGATAATATTCTAAGTTTCATTGAAAATAATTATCCTGAGAATATAAAGTTTTCATCAAATAAAAGAAAATTTTCTTTTTTTTGAAACCAAATTTTCTCAAAATTAGAGAATATTTTCTATTATTATATCATAGAAAATATTTTCGTACTGTGGAAATTTTCACTTCTTTGTAGAGATTTATACTCTGTTTGTAGAATTTTATTTTATTTTTTTTATCGACAGTGTTTCTATACTTAAAAAAATTTCTTTTTTCTTAGTGTAGGATTATATGTATTGGAAAAATTAGTGACGGGACAAGCTCTGAAATTCAATATAAATTTTCATAAACATAATTTAGTTAAAAGTATTTTATTTTCGGATAGCGCTAATTAAACTTGATTTAGGCAACAATTTTCAGAGGTTTTCAGCTAACAATAATAACAATACAAGGATAATAAATGTTGATATTTTCGAGGAACGTTAGGGACATGTGAAATCATTGAAAGCAAATGAAAATATTACCATTAATGGGTCTGTAACTTTTTAATTGTTCTTGTTAATTAAAGTGTCTAATTTGAAGAAAAAAGTTATTAAAAGTTGGCTACAACAAAAATTAAAAATATATACAAGCTTGCAGTCGACCAAATTTGAATGCAAATTGTTGAAATAAAAAAAATTGGAAAATTTTGTAATAGTCTATTAAATCAATACATTTATTTATAAACATTTAATTCTATGAAAATTCCCACATGGAACAGATATACGAGTATGCAGAAATAAATCAAATTAAAAGTAATTGTATTTTAAAACAAAAAAAAAGGAGTTCTATGTCTTTAATATGTTTCCTTGTGCATTATAGTCTTTAGATAAACTTAAAGAGATATCATTGTCCTTTTGTCCTTTTAGAGTTGCTTATTTCAGATGCCGCCTGACGCTGCTAACAACGGAGCAAATGAAGGCAATATCTCAAATGGGAACCACATAAACGAAATAATAAATACCAAATGATTTCATTATGAATGTCAGGCAGACATTTATTGCCGAACAACCGTCTATCAGCTGGGCCGAGGGGCAATTTGAGGGCGGGGCGGGGCGGCAGTGGTATATATATGTATCTTTGGTGGCATTTCTTTCATTGCGAGAAATTGCGAAGGCAAAATAAAAAAAAAAAAAATTTCTTAATTTCGTTTCATTTCATCAGCAGCAGCGACAAGATTTACAACATACTGAGAGCATAAAATAAAAATCTTTTCTCTTTTATATATATATATATTTTTTTTTTCCATTTTTGCTGTTGTTGTTTGCTAAAATGCCAGCGAGGGGGCGAGCGAAATAAATAAATAAAATAAAAACCTTAGAAATAGAATGAATAAAAATACTCCAACGTACAAAAAGCAGCGCCCAACAGACAATGCTTCGTTTTCCTATTGCCCCACAGCACCACCCTGCACTACACCCTACCCTAACCACCCACCCTACCCTATCCAGTCCAGAAGGCGTTGACAACGTTAATAGTTATGGCTGTGGTGGTTCAGTGGGTTGGGATGGAGTGGTGTTTGGATGGGGGACACTACACCACCCAATTGGAACGCATATTTCTGCGAATGCAATAAAACGCACATGTGTTTCCAATCGTCTTGGTTCTGTCCCTGTCCTGTATGTCCTCGTTTTGAGTCTTTACCCCCCCTCGACGCTTCAGCTGAACATCGTTGTCGTCATAATTTCGGTGTGGTTGGCAAATAAATTTGATTTTGAGCGAATTTTCTGAAGATTGACTGACTGTTTGACTGACTGTTTGACTGTGTGTCTGTCCGACTGACAAACGTTTTGTTGGAATCCGGGACACCACCCGGATTGTAGTTAACTCTAGGGATCGGCAGCTCACCAAGGCAACTGGCTTTTGCTGAGTTTTGCGATTTCCGCCATGGAAATGTTCATTGACCTTCTCATTGTGCAACACGAACCCCAACCACCCCCCCCCCCCCCCCCCCCCAGTGCACTATGGGACCAATGACCGATTTCGTGGCCTAAATTAATAATGCAACGATTTGGCAAGTATTTTGGCTCTAGTTTATTGGATAACATTTATAATTATGATTATAAGTGATTAAAAGTGGGCGTGGCACTTTTCCCACTATTTGTAAACATTTTTTTATTTATTACAATTGAGCTTTTTTCCTAACACTTAACCTATAACGGCAAAATTAGATATTGCTTACTGGTATTTATAGTAGGTTATATTTAACAATTGCATTTTACCGATCAACTCGCCCCTTCACCTTTTTCCAAACTTTAAATATATCTTAAAAGTGAGGTCGTTCTACAAATGAGGTCGTTTGCTAAAAATTTGATTTGTGGAAGAAATTGACAAATATTGACAATTATAAAAACTGATCTACAATCACAATTAATGACAGCACCAAGTTAAAAAAGTCGCATTCCTGCCAAATGCTGCCAAAATTTTTAATTCCTTTCCAAAGTCAAATTTTGTTAAAAAAATTGTTGCATTAGACACTTTTTTAACTTACAAAAAAATAAGGAAAACACATTAAATTTCTACAAACGAGCTATACCAATATATAGTACAAGCCTCACTGCTTATAATCCATTATAAAGTTTCTCACATACGCTTAGTCTTATTTAACTATAATTTACAGAATTTGACAAACAAATTTGCTTACCAAAAACCACGCGATTATGGTTGTTAACAGCTGTGTTTAACAGCTGTTATCTTAACAGTGGTACTCCTGGTTAACATTTTTGGTAAGCAACAAAATTTATGATAAATAACGTAAATTGAAATTTTGGGTTTAGGCCACGAAATCGGTTATTGGTCCCATAGTGCAGTGGCAACCACCCACACGAAAAGGAAATTGAAACCGTATTCAAGTAATAATAATTCATACAATGTTATTTTCAGAACGCAACACTAGACAATTCAAAGCGTTGCTAAAAGGAATTTAATAAAAGCGAAATGAATAATTCAGATTTATATATATATATAGAGAGAGAAAGACTAGAATAGAATCAATTTGGTTGATTCCTTTCACAGTTCTAGGAAATCTGCGGACTTGTTGACAATACTCTTTTCATTAATTGACAAATCAGCTTAGCGCCATTTAAAGCTGCGATTTATGGGAGAAAGGTTTTTAAGTAAGCTTTAGGAATTGCAAAGATATCCTGCGACATTACAAGAGATTAAGTCAGCTTTTAGTCTTGAAATTATAAAAATATGACAATCGAATGTTTAATGTTTATAACAAAAAAAAATATAAATTTGTACATACATTTTTTGGATATAGCTAAAATTTAAAATATTCATTATTATTATTTATGTAATAGCTTAACGTTGAAGCTTTTAAGTTCCCCTTTAAGTTCCCCTTTAAGATTGTTATAACTTATTTAGCAAAGTTATGATTAAGCGTAGTCTACTTTTGAAATTAAACAACATTTTGTAAGTTATGACAGAACTTTAGATATACTAAGTTGAAACATCAAACGCAAGTACAAAAATAGCAACCCTCGCATAAGGATAATTCACACAGCTCAAGTAAGGGGGGAAGGGGCCAACCCAAAGGACAAACATGCCAGAGGCAAGGACAAAAGTCAAAGCTGATGCCGGGCGACTCTCAGAGGTGTTGCCAACAGGAAAAGCTTCAAATCAGCAAAAAAATAGAAAAAAGAATGAGAATAAAAAAAATAAGAGAGAAGAAAAGGAAAAGCAACTGCGGGTAGATGGGTGACAACATGAAGGAGTGTGGGGGGGGGGGGCAAGCAACTACACATTTAGTGTTTATTTCGCATTTATTGAGGACAGTTGGGGGCGGTCTCGGAGGTTTGGGCCTAAGCAATAGAATGAAATCAGCAAGAAATAAATGTCCTTGTCGCATATACATACCACCACACACACACACACACACACACACACACACACACACATACACACAGAATCGTATGTATATAATATACGAGTATAAATTGTTTCCAGGTCATTGGATATCCAGCCACAGAAATACGAAAATGAAATTAAGTACAAAAATGAACTAAGCCCCAAAAATCATATGACGTTCATGATTATGATGAAAACGATGAGGAGGACGACGACAATGACGACTTTCAGGCCAAGAAACCAGTCAAGAAATGTTCGCTTCAATGATTGGATAAAGAAACCAGACACAGAAGTTTGGGGTAACTCGAGCCAACTCCGTCTGCAAGTTGGCCACATTAAAATTAAAGTAAATTGTTTTGGCCTTTTGTGACTGATCATCAATTGATGCGTGCAGTTTTAATGGTCAAAACATTTTGCCAATTTCAAATCAGGCACGTTTTAAACAATTATTTTGGCTCTTTGAGCTTATGAAAATGATGTAAACATCTTGGAAAGTAACCTTGTACATAACTAGTTCTTCTGGCGTGCGCTGCTACGCCCTCTGTCCAAAAAAAAAACATTTTTAAAACAAAAAAATAAACTAATCATATTCCTATGTACATACCAAATGTTTTTATGCCATTAGTTTTGAATTTGAGTAAAGTTCGCACCATAAATGGGAATTTTGTAAATAACACAAACATAACGCCACAGACCAGGCTCAATTCTACACACAACATTTTATCATGACCAAAAAAAAAATACATTCTGAATTCCATTGAAATCGTATCATTAATACAAACTTTCAATAACCATAGTATTGAATAAAATTATCTTCAAATATGGCTGGAATAGTGATGAACAAGGTAAATTTTATCTTGGGTGTTTTTACTAATTCCAGAATACCTATCACATTTACTGACCGATTTGGACATATGTATACTTAAAATATTCGTAAAAGAATTGTCTAACATTATAAATCTTAAAAAGTATTTTAACGAATTTTTTTAATTTTTAAAAGACCAATTGAAATTTAGCAATTTTTCAAAAATGCAAAAAAAGTTCACATTTTTCAACTTTGAGGATTTATAATGACATCAATTCGCATTTGATCCACATAAACGGCATATTTTTAGAAAAGGGGATACAATTATCTATTGAAATGCGAAATGTGCTTTAAGATCAAATAATATCTGATGTAGATATAAATAAATTAGTCCAAAGGCTGCATAAAAACTAGCTCTTCGCGGTTTTCTCGTAAACCATTCTTTGAAAAAAAAAAAATGGTTTGCATTTTTGAAATCAGTGCCCAAAAATATATAAAAAAAAATTTGTAAACTAGTGTAATTTAAATCAATTGAATTGTTGAAACGCATAAATGCGTTTTATTGATCGCTACATCTACACTCAAAAAAAAGTGTACATCCAATTGTGGAAAACTGACGTCAATTTGTGGAAAAATAGGATAAAAATAGCTCCATATAACTTTTTCTGTGCCATGTTGATTTTATTACCACAAAGTGGAGAAAATGTTGCTAAAATGTTGAAATTTTCTGTCGAGATCGAATTTTTTTCGATAACTCTTGGAAACTTTTTCTACAAAACATGGAAAAATCTATAATTTTATGTCCATAATAAAAGAAATCCGTTAATTTTTTTAAATTTGAATAAAAAAATTACTTTACTTTGGTTAAAGAAATAAGTCAACATATTTATTTAATTTATTTATTAATTTAAAAATTTATATTGAGCATAGAAAATTTTCTGCAGGTTAATGAATTTTATATTCATTTCATAGAACACCTGGATTTCATATTGTAGAAAATCCATACTTCCGATTATAAACCCATAATTTTTTTCGTTTATTCATATCATAGAAAATATATTCGTACTGTGGAAATTTTCTCTTCTTTGTAGAGATTTATACTCTGCTTGTAGAATTTTATTTTATTTTTTTTATCGAAAGTGTTTCTATACTTAAAAAAATTTTTTTTTTCTTAGTGTACCCATCCAGACATTTGGTAAGAGTTTTATATATATGTATAGATTTGTAATAGAGCTGAAAAAGTCTTGATTTTTATTTTATCAATTGTTTTCTCACTACTGCATCATATAAGTTCCTTACTGCAATATCGACCAAAAATAAAAATTTAGTTTAGTTTTTCCAATCAATGATAATATCAAATAAATATCACTTTTTGGATTTACATTTCTCAGATCATACTGAAAGCGATTTTTGTTATTTAATCTCCCACTGCCAGTGGGCCTAAGTAGTGCCTCTTCTTAGACATATTTATTTATGCTGCCTGCCATTTGAATAAAGTGTTTGCTCTTAATAAACCCATTTCACTAAGCACTTTGTCAGGCTGAGCTGGTGCTGAGCGTAGTCTTATGGTTCAATGGGGAGAGGGGGGGAAATACATTTTGAAAATTCAACTGCTTCCGTTAGTGCTTAACGGCCCAACTCCGCCCCACCACAGTCCGGAGCGACTCAACTTTATCCGAGCAGAATACTACAATACAACTGTGTTGCCACCCTGGTCCACACGCATTTTACTGTTATTTCAGCATTAAAAGTTCATTCGAGTGGCAAAGGAAGTGAAAACAATTATCTGCAGGAAGGTGAAACATAAATCCTCGAATCCAAAAGTAAATTGCAAATTTCGTTTATTGCTTTCTATGTCACACGCCGCACCATCCTTAGCCCCTCTAACCACCCATGCCACATATAAGAATTGCGGTTAAATTGAATCGATATTTTATGTTATCGAATTTATTATGCAAACACACTCAACGCTAATGCCAATTGGTGTTGAGTTGCCAAAAAAATGACACACGCGCCGAAGAGCCATAACCTCAATATGATGCCACCCTAGAACCCAGGTGCATACACACACACACACACACTCATCAAGGCAACTTGAGGAATTGTATAAACAAGCAATTCGGGATTCCCCAGTAAAATGTTCTTTTTCTAACGCCACGCGCTCTGTTTAGCATTAAGTGCGATTATGGCTATTGGCATTGATGATGTTTATGGTTTATACCTCATTTATCAAATTAAATAGGGCTAAAATGCTTTCGCCTGCTGTATACAATTGGCTAAACAGCCAACGATTAACAATAAATTAGTTACACTCCACATACACTAAGAAAAAAGGAATTTTTTTAAGTATAGAAACACTTTCGATAAAAAAAATAAAATTAAATTCTACAAACAGAGTATAAATCTCTACAAAGAAGTGAAAATTTCCACAGTACGAATATATTTTCTATGATATGAATAAACGAAAAAAATTATGGGTTTATAATCGGAAGTATGGATTTTCTACAATATGAAATTCAGGTGTTCTATGAAATGAATATAAAATTCATTAACCTGCAGAAAATTTTCTATGCTCTATATAAATTTTTACAAAATATGTTGACTTATTTCTTTAACCAAAGTAAAGTAATTTTTTTATTCAAATTTAAAAAAATAACGGATTTTTTTTATTATGGACATAAAATTATAGATTTTTCCTGACTGACTGACGTCAGTTTTCCACAATTGGATGTAAACTTTTTTTTGAGTGTACATACAAATATGTACAAGTACATACCTGGTAAAATCAATAACAATTCCTTAATTGTTAATTAAGTTTCACCTAGGTAAATCAAATACAGAAAGTGTGCCGAAAATATATTTATAATAAATACCCTATAAAAGATCGACTCTCCACATCGATATCTATTAAATATTGAAGAATCGAACAACAATTACAACTTGGTATACAAATAGATGGCAATTATCAAACCATATAGACCCAGGACCTCTGCAAAGATCAGTATTAGAATCATGCCCACAAATAGACGGGGTTGCTGGGCCGTTCCACGTACACAGGCATCACCAATAATGCCAATAGCAAAGCCAGCTGATAGACCGGCCAGGCCCACGGTTAGTCCAGCTCCCAGCTGTATATAGCCACGTTGTATGGTATACTGCTCGTCTATGGAACCGGCTATAAGCACTGCCACAACCAGTCCATAGATGGCTATAATGCCAGCCATGACAACCGGTATGATGGATTTCATAATAAGCTCCGGCCTGGTCAAAGACATTGTTGCAATGCCCACACCGGATAGGGCAGTTCCATATGCGGCTCCAAGTGATGAGAAAATGATGGCTGATGCAGCTCCAATACTTCCGAATAAAACGGCATAACTGGGCTTATTGTCATCTGCTTCGGCGGTAGGCATTATTCAATTAAGAAACTACGAAATTATTTTATTTTAATTTTTAACGTTTCGAAATTGATACTGAAATCAAAGGAATGGTTCTAGAATCTAGATAAGGGCAAACCAAAATTGACAGATACAAGGGCGTAGTTGGGTAGAGGCTGGGGTGGAAGGTTTTTTAAAACAATTTGCTAATGTCACAGAAAACAATGTTATTTTCAGTTTATTATAAGTTTATTTAATAACAAAATCAACCCCCTTCCTGGTGAAAAACTCGCTTAAATAGTTGTTGTCCTTCTAATTATTTTAACCAAAGTTGGGTTCAAGATGACGGCCAGTAAAGATTTTTGTGGCTTGTGAGAAATTTCAAAATTATTTATTATCTAAATTGTTATTGAAATAGTTTATTTTTACTATTATAAAAACAGATTGGATTTGGTTTTTGGGCTTTAAAAAAACTTGTCAATGGAGGTAAGCGACAAATTTTAACAATTTTATGGAGATAGTTTGAAAATAATAAAACAGAATTGTAGAAAAGAAATAACTATTTTGTGGGACGGTTTAGGTATTTATTGAATTATCTAAGCCATATTCCAGAAGTCTTTGAGAGAGAGAGCTACTAAAATCCGGAATTTAATGAGCTAATGTAGAAAGAATATTCTGAAAAATTGAGAAAATATTGTCAATATTGATTGGTTTATTGCATACTTTGTTTAATGTGCTATAATATTAAAAATTCAATATATACTATAGTATATTAATAATACATATTGTATATAATTAATTTCTGATCGTTTTATGACCGTTTACCTATAGATGGGGGGCCAGACATCGGTCATAGCCACCGAAAATCGTATATACTGTGAGTATAATATCGCATAATTCGGTCGTTCTTGCATTAATTAATGAACCTTTTATATATTTATGTGATTCTTAAATCAAAAGGCCAGAAAAATTAGTTCGGGCGGCATTCCCGGTACTCTAAAGACCGAATTTCGTAGAAAATTCAGTAAAGAAATAGTCAATGTCGACAAAAACTTATTTAGCTATAAGATGTTGTTATTTCGTTGTCTCTTCATCGATTTTAAATATTCATATCTTAAATGACGCCTAATTAATGCAACTATGCAAAAGCAAAGGAGTGAAAAACGAAATAATTTTTTTTCGACTTTTCCTCGAATTTTAAAGTCAAAAAATCGTAAAAAATACCGCACAAAATATCATCATTTTCTAAATTCAAAATCAAATAGTTACAAAACTAGTAATTTAAACGTAATAATGCATATGTATGAATTATAGGCCCTTTTATTAGCTTTTAGAAAACGTAAAGCATTAAAAAATCGGCATTTAGATTCTCGAGTAATGCTTAAATCTGTAGGCTTGCCTCTGAAAAAAAGCTAAAAAAAAATACCAGATTTCAAAAATTTTTTAAAAAAAAGTCTCACCATAGAAAAAATTTTAAAGTGGTTTTTCGTCATCTGGGGCACCATATGTATCCGAAAAAGTAGGTTTGATCAAATATACAATTTGTGTGTTGCCTAGTGCTATCAATAAAATAAATGCAAGAACCATTAAAGCCCATCACCATCCTCTCAAAAATGAAGCCTCTCCGCAAGCAATCAAGTTCAACTAATTTTCATTTGCAGTTTTCCATTTTTTTTTATAATAATTCTAAAATTTATGCACAGTCTGAGGTACGTATAGATGTTATTGTACATGTTTCTGCATTGTAGATAACAAAAAGCGTTAAAAATATATTATATATATGCAATAATTTTGTTGCTTTTCTGTTTTGTTGCTGCTAACGAGGTTTATCTTTATGTGCCGTTAAATTTTCCGGCTACCCATAGACTCGAGCGCCAGTAAAAATGTGAAAATGTGAATTTATGATGGCATAGAGACCCTGGCAGCGGTTTGGAAACCCAAGCAAAACCCCGAGCAAACAAACCGCAAAGCGAATTTAGACTATTGAAAATCGAAGCTGCGGTTTTACTTATTTTTTTTGCATATTTGAACGCTTTTGGCATTTCTTTCCTTTTTCGCACTTGTTTCAATTAAACAAATTGGAAAATATGAACCCCAGCTAAGGTCTGGAGCGGGGTGAGGTGTACGGGCGTGAGCTTAAAATGCGCAGCGCACTATGGGACCAATGACCGATTTCGTGATTAGATATTGCTTCCTGGTATTTATAGTAGGTTATATTTAACAATTGCATTTTACCGATCAACTCGCCCCTTCACCTTTTTCCAAACTTTAAATATATCCTAAAAGTGAGGTCGTTCTAAAAATGAGATCGTTTGCTAAAAATTTGATTTATGGAAGAAATTGACAAAAATTGACAATTATAAAAACTGATCTACAATCACAATTAATGACAGCACCAAGTTAAAAAAGTCGCCATACTGCCAAATGCTGCCAAAATTTTTAATTCCTTTCCAAAGTCAAATTTTGTTAAAAAATTGTTGCATGAGACACTTTTTTAACTTACATAAAAATAAGTAAAACACATTAAATTTCTACAAACGAGCTTTACCAATATATAGTACAAACCTCACTGCTTATAATCCATTATAAAGTTTTTCACATACGCTTAGTCTTATTTAACTATAATTAACTGAAGTTGAAAAGCAAATTTGCTTACAAAAACCACGCGCTTTAGGTTGTTAACAGCTGTGTTTAACAGCTGTTATCTTAACAGTGGTACTCCTGGTTAACATTTTTGGTACGCAACATGATACTTTGGTGTATTTCTTATATATAATAAACAAAATTTATGATAAATTACGTAGATTGAAATTTTGGGTTTAGGCCACGAAATCGGTCATTGGTCCCATAGTGCAGCGGTTAGCTAGGCGACATTTTGTTTCTCACACAAAACAAAATGGAAATTTGTTTCAAGCTACCACTGGGAGTAGAATGGGTGCCAAAAAGGGGGGTCGAGGAGTTTCAAGCTCAGAATGACAACGACAACGACAACGACAAGGACAGCGACAAGGACAACTGCTCAATCCCTGCACAGCCGTGGTCTGATATAGCAGCTTCATGACATTTTTATTTGTGCGCCAGGAATGTTTTGCATTTTGAATATTTAGCAACGAAACCGCTTTTGGATGCCGCGGGGGTTTTTTTTTTTTTTTTACCGAGTTTTATTACTTTTGGGTTCGCTTCTGTTCATGTGATGTGATTGTTAGATTTTGTTTGTGGAGGCAAGGTGCCTGGGAATTTATGTATGTGCAGGAACATTAGGAACGCCTGCTTACCATAAGCAAGATGAATTTTCGAAAATACAATATCTTTATGTTTGAAGTTTAATATGCATTCGAGAGTTTTGTCATCAAGTTGATTACTTGGTGTACAAATAGATGGCCACGATCAGGCCATATAGACCCAGTACTTCGGCAAAGATCAGTATTAGAATCATGCCCACAAATAGACGAGGTTGTTGCGCAGTTCCACGCACGCCGGCGTCTCCAACGATGCCAATGGCAAATCCCGCTGCCAGACCGGAGAATCCCACAGATAATCCAGCAGCCAGATGAATGTAGCCTTTGCGTATTGTATAGCTAGGTGATAGGGAGCCAGCAATTAGCACAGAGACAACCAGTCCATAGATGGCTATAATGCCAGCCATGACCACCGGTATAATGGACTTCATGATTAGCTCGGGCCGCATCACTGCCATAGCGGCAATCCCAGTTCCAGATTTTGCTGTTCCATATGCGGCGCCCAAGGATGAAAATATTATGGCCGAGGCAGCGCCCATGCCGCCAAAGAAAAAAGCATAAGGTGGTTTCTCCTCTTCGTTTTCAACAGGTTCAGTCATTTCTTAAGAATATTAAAGTAACTTTGAAATGTTTTCCACAATTATAAAAATTAAGAATATTCTCAACTTATTTCTGAACAAGTAAAATTCAGTTAGACAAAAGTGATTGATTGTTGTATTATTTGATTATTGAATTCAATTTCGCAGCTTGCTTAGCATCTCAATTTAATTGTCTTGTAGAAATAAAGCTACGAAGTACATATTATTAGACATTGATGGGTATGTTTATCAAGCTTCCTGAGTTTTATAGAATGGCAATTTATTGAATCTATCTATGAATACGTTTAAAGGGCTAGATCGATATATAACCTGGATAGAATAATAGGTACGCCAGCCCCATTTTTTTTATTAAAATTCAAATTTGTAATGTTTTTGGCATTTTACTTTAATTATTTTTATATATTTTATAAATACAAAAATAAAATTAAGAAACATAAGCTAATGCTGACTAATATTTTTAAGGATTCCATAATTTTTTACAAGCCCAGTGGATATTAAGTGACGACATCAGACAGACATAGCGAGATGGACTCGGCTGTTCGTTCTGTTCAAAAATATGTTTACTTTATGGAGTCGAATAAGTCTGATTCTGTATTTTACATATATACTTTTGCACATTTTTTTGACCTTTTTGTCCATTTTAAATGGGAACAGGTTGTAATAATGTAATAATACAATAATATATAATAAAAAAATAAAATAAAATTGGCCGTATGGTGTAATTTGTCCCAATAACCTTCGATCTTAAGGAATCTTTCATATTTAAATAAACCCTGGCAGAAGAGTATTTTAATGTTGTCATTAAATGAGACGTGGATAAGAAGAGACGTCTCCTATGGGGTAGTATATATATTCTTGATCAGGACGACGAGTTGAGTTGATATAGCTAAGTTCGTTTGTCTGCCTGTTCGTCTGTTTATCGATGAAGTATAATAGTTTGAGCAATCTTTCCAAGTTTCTTTAAAATCGGACAACTATATCTGATAGCTTCCATTGAAACAATTGGTTGAAAAGTTCTTGTATGAAAAACTTTTTTGTTTAATATAATTAAGAAAATTAGATCAAGATGTTAACATCATCATAATAGCATTGATGTTATTAACATAGTGTGGTTTCGATATCTTGAAACATCACAACATCGATGTCATTATTCAGATGTTAACAATCTGACCAATTTTTTATCAAAATCGGAACGCTATATCCTTATAGACTCGGTTCGGATCGGTTACCAATTTTAAGTTCCATTACGCTTTACAAATTTATATAATCTGATCGAAATCGGACGACTTTTTCTAGGGTATAAAGCTTCTATATTTTATTAGTTTTATTGTAATGTTATTGCAAACATTTTTTGAGTAACCCTCGCACAATTCTCTCTCTTAGCTACTTTGCAGCAGCTTGGTGCCAAGATATTCCATTAAAGATTTATGTGTCGCTGGGATTTGGTAACACGAAAACTTGTTCCTGCTCCTCAACTCTCAACTCTTGGGCTAGCTTTTGTTGTTGTTTCTATTGTTGTTGTTGTTATTGTTGCTATTGTTGTTGTTGTTATTGTTGCTTCTGTTGCGTTTGTGCAACTATAAATCGTTTATGTATTTTGTTGAGTGCGAGGATTTATCGCTGGAGCTGAATATGAGAAAAGAATCACATAAATACAAATAAATCAAAAGCATTTCGAATGGCATTGGCAATACAAACAAATATTGAAGAAGATATAGAGATATATATATATGTATGTATATACTTATATGTATATATATATAAATTACTGTTGTCGTAGTTGCTGATGCTGCTAGGCAAACTGTGCGAAAATTGATGTCTTCGCTCATAAAAATAAGGCATCAAAAGAATCGGCTATAGTCTGTTAGTCTGGCATCTCTTCCAGGCAGGCTTGGTTGAAATGTGTTTTTGTTGAAAGCAACATTGTAAATTTTATGACTTTTTTATGCGTTGAAATCTATAAATTATGTAAACTGACACTGACAGCTGTCAACCGAAGGCTCTGAAGCAATACTGAAACCGAAGCGTTTGCAACTGACACATGTGTCAAATGGGCTGATGGCGCGACCAAAGGCAACGCCTGTGTAAATTCGCCATGGAACGTCCCAAGCACCGAAGCACCGGAGCACCCATACCCCATCCAAAACTCTACCCAACACTCCAGCAAAGACCAATCCTTAGCAATGATACCAACGATATCAGCGATAAAGAGAGGACAACTGATGACTTCAGATGATTAAATGATTGCGAGCTGCAATAAAAAATTGATGCTTCAAATTATTGCTAATATATATACATATACATATATATATTTTTCTTTTCCCTCTCTCTTCTTTTCTTATATGGTATGTTATTCTATTTGAAGCAACAGTAAAACAGTTGAGCAGTTTATGATGTTTGTGTTTTCTATTATTACATTTGATAGTTTATAAGTTTTTTTTAAGGGTTTTTTTTAAAACCTATATATACTAAAAATTTGCTCTTCTTTCAGAGTCACAATAATCATTTTGTTATGCTTTATAAGTATATAAAATGCGATTGTATAAAGCTTATAGATAGAGCAATCATGTTTAAAATTTATATTATGTATAGTCAATCTGGCTATTGTTTATATAGCTAAGCTATGTGTGTCTAAAGTTGATTTGTCTTTTACATTTTAATAAATAATTATGCTTATTTATGAAGCATATCTTTTTGAATAAATTATAAAGTATCTGTTCAATGATAACGCAATAGATTTCTTATCCTGGTTTGCCACAGAAATCATTAAAATAGCTGCATTATAATATTATTCGATTCTTGGATTCCAATCACGAATATCAATCCAGTTCATTATCTCCTGAAAATTGAGATCAATTTCGTAAATAGTTTAATACAATTGCCAAAAGGAGTTAAGTAGCTTAACATGGATGATCTGGTAAAATTAATCTTAATTAATTAAGAATCGTAGAGAAGGGTCTTTTCAATTTTCAATTTTAATCAAATTGAGCCTCTAAAGTTTTTAACTAACAAATTTATATTTGAATTCTAGAATATTATAAACGTAGTAAACTTTAGAATTATCGAAGCTATTAGACACACTTTTAATATCTGTCAGTAATTTATTTAAAATTCATTTTAACAAAAGCATTTGTTACAAATATATTAAAAAAATGTAACTAATATTTGATATTTTTGCAATATGTTCAGCTTAATTTATATTGTAGTTTATTAGACAACATTTTTGGGGCGTATAAGCATTTGAATATATTTAGGAGCAATATTGTTATTCCAAAAAATGGAAGTTATATTTTCGATTTCATGCTCAAAGTATTTTCCATTTAAGTTACTATTTATAGATATAAAAACATATTTAATAGAATTAAATAGAATTACAGTTTCCATTTATCAGGTTCGAATAAACTTTTAATAAACTTATTCCCTCATCTTTATAAAACCTTGGCTTTATTTTTAGTTGAAGAAAACACTTTTTATTAAATTATAGCCAAGTAATTATTTATTTCAAATTCAACGACAAAAGTAATATAAAACAGCGTTGGCCCCTACATCAGATATATTTATTATAAAACTGTTTTGAAATTGAAAGAAATATCTGATGAAAATATTGTTTTAATATAAATACAATAATCGAAAAATGGTATTAATTGCACCCTTCATGGTCGAAAAGTTTACTTCAATCTCCCTTCGAGGAAATGTGTAAATTTATTGCCCAGAAAAACCGCAATGAAAATGAGAGGCCAGTAATATTTTGTAAGTTTTTTTCAAATGTATAAGACCAATAAAATATTATTAAATAATTTTGATTAATTAATATTTTATATTAAGGAAGTTTTCATAACCTCTAAGTGGAAGATAAATAATATCTACAGAGAATAAAATATTCATATTTTTTAAAATTAAAAAATACTTAAAGTAAATTTGCTGTTAAGAAAACCAAATATCTTTATATGTTGATGACTTTTGATACTGATTTTATATGCTGGTACTTATATCATTGATTTTTCTTCATATAAGGACACCTGACCTGTTTAATTCCTCAGCTATCACATGTTTCCATTAACCTTTCCTCTATATAAACTGCTTCAGTGCGTTCCTGCCAAAGTGCAATTAAAGTTGGTATGGGTATTATATATGGAATGGTATGGGTATGGGAATGGGTATGCCAAGTGGCAGCAGTAAAATAACAAACAAAGGAAATTAACCAAAAATAAATTAACTGGAAAACCCGGCCAAAAGGGTTTTCATTTACGGTTTTCTGCTGGCTTCAGGGTGTCAACTGGGCTGCGCTGCGACGTCGCGCTGTTGACGTCGACTGCGGCTTTGACAGTGTGTGACTTTGGGATTCCCAAATGTGCTTTCAACATGCAATTTTTATTATTGACTCGCGTTGTCGTGTCAACGCGCAGCTTTTCAGCATTTTCCGCTCGACGAATCGCGAAAATGCCATTACTGTCAATCAAGAGGAGGAAAAAATCCTGGAATGAAATCAAAAACATTAAAACCCTGCTGGTAAGTATACAGTATATATATGTACATATACACGTGTATATATGTACACGTGCATAAGTATTCATACACATAAATACATGACTTTTGTGCTGAAGAACTAGTAGATATCCTGGGCCACACAATATAAGTACACAAGTCATTCCAAAAATAATATTTCAGATTTAAATTAGTTCAGTTTCGAAACAGTTCTATGTGATCTGTTAAATCTAGAAAGGACACTTGTTCGACTCACTTTAAAGTTGTTTATATTTTACATAAAATTTCGTTAAAATGGGAAAATCAATAGGAAACAATATCAGCTTTATTCACCAGAACATATATATATCATGATGATTCCCTTTGTGATTATTTAAACGTTTAATTTTTGTAAAATAAAATAATTTAGATCTTCATCAACTGCTCGCAAATTATTAAAAATTCATGTTTTTTAACAATACTTAAATAAAATTGAGATTTTCGACGTATTTTCAAAACAATCAAAGCAAAGTATTTCAAGGAAGACTTTTTTTTGAATTTATACCAATCTTAAAAACAATATTTGATATTTAGAATACTAAAGCCCTATGAGTTCTAAAACATAATTGAACATGCTGAAAATATACATTTAACATTGGGAAGGCTATAAAATCGTTGTAGGCCTTGCACATTGGGCGGAAACGGCTTTTTTTTTGGCAAAAACTGTTATTTTTAAGCTAGAAACTTGAAACTTGGAGAATTTGCGGCTCATATTATTTGTGAATTTTGAATTAATTTTTTTAAAGCTGCAACCATGCCTTCGCCTACGCCCACATAAAAGAAAAAAAACCATAAAAATATAAACTTTTTTTTTTGGGGTTTTTGCCAAAAAAAGGCTTTTCCGCCCAATGTGCCTTGTAGTGGGCCAGTAAGGGAGGCAGGTAAGGGAACAGTTAAGGAGACAGACTGGTTGGCCACTCAGGTGACAGTAATTTCGCGCCATAGCACACCAGTTGGAAGAGGAAGACGAGCAGGAGCAGGAGCAGGATCTGTTGAGCTAGCTGGTGAGAAGCTTGCGTGTCACGCATCCATTCCGATATGATGGGACAGAAATTGAAAATTGTCAGCATAGAAGGAGACAACAGGGCCAAGAGTGATTGCCAACATGCATCGCATATATTGGCGTGCCAAAGCTAACGATTTAGGCAGTACATAAGTCTATCCAATATTATTTATTTTTTTTTTTGGCTTTTCTGTAACGCTTGTTGATATCGCCTAACAGACGCCCCCGTCTCGTGTTCCGGTTGCACTATGGGACCAATGACCGATTTCGTGGCCTAAATTAATAATGCAATGATTTGGCAAGTATCTTGGCTCTAGTTTATTGGATAACATTTAAAATTATGATTATAAGTGGTTTTGATGAAAAGTGGTCGTGGCACTTTTCCCACTATTTGTAAACATTTTTTTTTTATTACAATTGAGCATTTTTCCTAACACTTAACCTATAACGGCAAAATTAGATATAGCTTACTGGTATTTATAGTAGGTTATATTTAACAATTGCATTTTACCGATCAACTCGCCCCTTCACCTTTTTCCAAACTTTTAATGAGGTCGTTTGCTAAAAATTTTATTTGTGGAAGAAATTGACAAAAATTGACAATTATAAAAACTGATCTACAATCACAATTAATGTCAACACCAAGTTAAAAAAGTCGCCATACTGCCAAATGCTGCCAAAATTTTTAATTCCTTTCCAAAGTCAAATTTTGTTAAAAAAATTGTTGCATGAGACACTTTTTTAACTTACATAAAAATAAGGAAAACACATTAAATTTCTACAAACGAGCTTTACCAATATATACTACAAGCCTCACTGCTTATAATCCATTATAAAGTTTTTCACATACGCTTAGTCTTATTTAACTATAATTTACTGAAGTTGACAAGCAAATTTGCTTACCAAAAATCACGCGCTTTTGGTTGTTAACAGCTGTGTTTAACAGCTGTTATCTTAACAGTGGTACTCCTGGTTAACATTTTTGGTACGCAACACGATACTTTGGTGTATTTCTTATATATAAACAACAAAATTTATGATAAATTACGTAAGTTGAAATTTTGGGTTTAGGCCACGAAATCGGTCATTGGTCCCATAGTAGGCTGGTAGCTGGTCAGGGGAACTAAAGTTGGAAGTTAGACGCTTACGCTGATATATCTTTTATTATGTAGTTTTGTGTCATCGTAAAACCGTCGGCTATTACTTGATTGTCCTTCATGAAAGCCATAAACTCGCTGACAGCTTCAAGCAACCGGCCTACGGGTGCCATTGTAAAATGATTTACTCGCCTTGCTTCTCACTTCTCACTTCTCAGTTCTCAGTTCCTTCGCTATTCGCTTCTCATTTGTGGCGGACCAAGAGTTTTGACTTCTTCTACTCCCAGACTACTCATTTTTTATGGCTCCGTTTTTTCTTTTACGGTCTTTTACAGTTTAACGACGCATTACTGACACACAAAGCGAGGCAACGAGAAATCTATTCATGATTTCGTATAACAAAATACTCTTCTCATTTTATCGTATTTATTCTACTTGTCTATTAGGCCTGGCCGCAGTTGATATTTGGTCTGTTTTTCGCTTTTCCGTTTTTCCGGGGTTCGCTTTTAATTTTTGGGCGTAGCAATTTTCTCGCATTTTTATGATATGCCATTTCGTCATTCCTTACATATATTTATATTATATTATAAATGTATATATATCGTACTTTAATTTCGTACTCTAATAATTTTTGCTGACTGCTTCGTTATTTTTGTTCAGAGCCAGCATTAAGTAATTTATACAGCCCGTATATTAGAACAATTTCGGTCTAATGGAGGTCTTAAAAATGCATTAGATTAATGAAACTGGATTTGTTTTTAGTTCTTTGTACGTAGGGTATATTGATAGCCGGCTCCTGCTGGGAACTTAGGACCAAATCGATAACAATTAGGTAATTTGGTAGAAAAACTAAATAAATATTAAAAATTTATGCTTAAAATGTATCTGATATGAGAGAGTACTGCATATATCGATATAGACTGTTTGACTAATCTTATTTTTTATCTAGGATTAAGCTACTGAATAATAATAATACCTGAGTCTCATTTCTCAGACATTTGGGAGCACATAACTCAGCTACTTTATGAGCTGCAAGATTAGGTAGATGCACAGGTGGCTCTCAGCATGTGACTGTCAGGAGACCTCTGAGAAATGTCCTTATCGTATGGTCCTGTCAACAAACCTTGCAGAGCGAAGCGTGAAGTTGTTGACATTGATTAGGGTGAACTCTGAACTCGCCGCTGCAGCTTGCCGGACAGCCCAGAGATAGGTATATATATATTATATATGGATATATGTATATACATTTATTGTAACTGAGTTATTGTTGCACATTTGTTGGCAATAAGCCGTCGAAAATAAACCCATGGCTCCAATCCATGACTTACCCCGGGGCTGTTTCTCCGTTTCTCCGTTTGCTGTTTAATTTCGTTTTTTTCGTTATTCGATTTTACATTTAATGCCGTGTCATGGTTAATGCCCTCCCGGCTAACCGACAGAACTCATATTAGATAAATTAGCCGTAATTATATTCAAGCAGGTGGGTATATCAATTTTCTCAAAGCGTTTGTGAGGAAAAGAAAAAAAAGGAACTTTGTATAGAAGTTCGCTATAGAGATCTTCTATATAGAGATCCGACTAGTATATTATGTAACCAACCAACCAAAAATAATTTGTAGATTCTATGGAAAAATCGTTTAACATGATAAAACCAATAAAAAAAAGAACCATCAATATATAAATATCGTATATTTGTAAAAAAAAGTTGAATTTTTTTTTTTTAAGATATCATAACCAAATAGTGTTCTGAACTATTTAAGCAAGTTTGATCAAAATCGGACCTCTATATTTAATAGCTTCCTTAGGAACAATCGGTCTAAAAATGTGCTTGTATGAAAAACATTTATGATTTAAAAGATATCGGAATCAAACTGAACAGTTCGTTTAAGAATTATGGTTTATTTGAAAGATATCGAAATCAAACTCAACAGTTCGTTTAAGAAATATGGTTTGTACTATGTGATCAAGCTAGATAAAAATCGGACTACTATATCATATAGCTGCCATAGGAACGATTGTGTGAAAAAATGTATTCTTCTATGCAAAACTTTTTCATTTTCAAGATATCGGAACCAAACTCACCATATGGATATTGAAATTTGTTTAGAACTATCAGATAAAGTTTGAAGGAAATCGGAACACTATATCATATGGCTGCCATTGGAACAATTGGACGAGTATTCAAAATTTTTCTTCTAAGATCATTTCTTTGCTACTTTTTCTTTTATTCAATCTACTACTTGATATAATCGTAGGGCATACAATCTTTGTTATAGCTCTGCTTCTGTTTCTTAAACACTAAGGTTTTTTTTTTGAGCATGCTGACAAGAGCCTTTTAATTTTCTTCCAAATGTTCATTTCATGTTTAATTCTCAACCATTTTGGCCATAAGTTATGTGTCATGGCTTAGAAGTAGACGACGCGACGTCTTGGGGCTATTCCGAGATGAGGTGGACAGCCAGACACATCAAGCAAACAATCAGCATAAAGTAAAAAAAACCTCATATCATTGTTAGGCGGGTGGCTCAAGTGGAACAAATTAATTTCGTTCGTTTTAATTATTTTCTTCTTTGTCGCTCCATACCTCTTCCTGGAGGCCCCTCGACCTCTCCAGTCAAGTTGTTATAATTCGAGTGCTATTAACTCGCATGCTGTTAAGATCAGTTAACGCTGGAATCATGGTTTAATTATTTAAATGAATTCACATTTACATTATTTTGTTAATTTTTTGATTCGATACCACAAGAAGCTGCAGATCATGCACATCATCATGAATTTAATGTTGTCTCCTTCTCCAATAAATGCAAAAGCGATTTGATAACTCTTTTAGTTTTATAACTTCACATACTTTTAATTTTTTTAATATTCTTAACTGGCCTTAAATATTGGCCTATGCCATTCGACCGATTTATGCGAAAAAGTGGTTGAAAATTGGGTTCAACGATTGGACTTCGTAAAACGTGCACGCGGTGGTCATGCGAAAGAAATCGAGTTTCATAATTAAATGTATATGTTCAAATTCGATAATAAAAAAAAAGTAAGTTGAAAAGTCAAACCGTTTGTGTTTTATTCAAAAAAAAAGTTGAAGCGCTCCTATTGAAAAACCCTTTAGAAAAGAGAAAACATTCGGCTACTTCAGGTGGCAATATTTTGTTGGTAAGCGGATAGTTAATGCAATCGAGCATGAGGCATTAGCGAATTATGCGATCTGAGCGATAACAAAGGATTACAGAATTTTTACACGCACTCCTTCTACGCCGTATTCAACTGTTGACCCCGTGACTTTAGGTATTGTTATTGTGTTTGTTGTTTGCGTGTGTGTCTACTTCAACCAAGTTTGATGTTCACATTCACACCCAGCGCACACACACATGGAGAGAGACGCACACCCACTCACACACACATAGTCATACAAGTTGTAACCTTTGCAGAATAACACAAGCGCACGCAATGTTTCCGCTGAGAAGAAGAAGGCCCGGCCAGCTTGGGTCCAAACCAGCCAGTCTAAAGTGTCCAATCAAGTTTTTGAAATGAAACCTAAATAACATGTCATAATAAATAACCTTCAAGCGACCCAGCGAAATGGACACGACCACAGCCGGCCAAAGACGTAAACTCGTGAGTTAGAAGAAGAGAGCCGGGAATGGTGCCGGCATTGGGGGGACGGTGCCCCGGAACTGGGGCCTTGCAATGCACAAAGACGAAAATCCAAAATTCTGTAATTACAACGTAAATCCAAAATGTCTCAACAGCACACAGCCGTTGCACATACACACACACACACACGCACACACACACACACGCACACACACTTAAACTGAGGCTGAAGAAAACTTAATTCATATATCAAAAAGTTTGTCGGACCGGACCGAACAGCGTCAGGACTCAAGAGTAGCAATTTACGCGCAAGTAGCCAGCTCCAAGCTTCAGGCTTCAGGCTCCAAGCTCCAAGTTCGTGTAATATATTGTACACACTTTATAGGTCCCAGGTTTTGTATAGCGAGCGCCCCAAAGCGGGCGCCGCGGAGCTTGCGGGTGGGCCTGGGCCCTGGTCAGCCGGTTGGCCAGCCTGGTTGGACTGTTGGGCGGCCGTTCTGTCGTGTCGAATGAGAAACACAGCAATTATGCAATTTGATAATACTTCATTCTCGGGTAATAAATATTAATTATTTTTGCGAATGTGATTTCGTGTTTTTCTGAGCTCCCCCCTCCCCACCCGCTTCGCACATACTCAGTGAGCGCTAGTTTAGGTTAGATTTATGGTATCCGCCTGCTTGCGAATCAAATGAGAAGTTTGCTCTCCTTTCTCCTCTTGGTCCTGCTCCTAAGTTTCGTTAACACAGTTCTACATGAATTCAAGTCAGATGTGAATTTCCTTAAAGTATTCGTATTGTTATGCGGTTCGTGAGGTCCTTTAACTAGTTGAATTTGGTTGCCTCTGTGCTCCAAATCCGATTGCTTGATTTGTGAAAGAAGGGAATGTATTGACTACTGGATAATAAGAAAAAAATAGTTTAAACTGTGTCTATTGAAATAAGTTAATCGCCTTGTTTTTAGGTAGTTCTATAAGAATTTAACAAATAGTTTATTTCTTTTGATTGGATATTCTTTACAATATAAAGTTCTTTCGTGAACTTGCTTCATTACATTTTTAGTTTCCGATTTGTTTCTTCTATAACTCGCATCATACTTTTAACACTAGATTCATATATAACGCTTGAGTTTACTATATAAAAAAATGAATTTATGATTGTTATAACCTACACTCAAAAAAAAGTGTACATCCCATTGTGGAAAACTGACGTCAGTGGTTGGAAAAACAGGATAGAAATAGCGCCATAGAAATTTTTTTATGCCCTGTAGATTTAATTACCACAAAGTGAAGAAAATGTTGTAACTCTGGCAGATAAAATTTTCTGTTTTATTTATTTTATTTAATTATTTCGATAACTCGAGGAAACTTTTTCTACAAAACATGGAAAAATCTATAATTTTATGTCCATAATAAAAAAAAATCTGTTATTTTTTTAAATTTGAATAAAAAAATTACTTTTTTGGTTAAAGAAATAAGTCAACATATTTTGTAAAAATTTATATTGAGCATAGAAAATTTTCAGCAGGTTAATGAATTTTATATTCATTTCATAGAACACCTGGATTTCATATTGTAGAAAATCCATACTTCCGATTATGAACCCATAATTTTTTTCGTTTATTCATATCATAGAAAATATATTCGTACTGTGGAAATTTTCACTTCTTTGTAGAGACTTATACTCTGCTTGTAGAATTTTATTTTATTTTTTTTATCGAAAGTGTTTCTATACTTAAAAAAATTTATTTTTTCTTAGTGTAGCATAATTTATGCTCGTTGGTATCGCACCAAAATCAATTAGCAGGCAAGGTTTTTATATTGTATGCATTGTTATTTGTAGTTCACATGAAACTTCTATTCATAGACATGATTTTTTCACATATATATTCATGCAATTCGCATGTACACACAGAGAGAGAGAGAGAGAGAGAGAGAGAGAGAGAGAGGGAGAGAAACACACGCACTTTTATAAATTCTTTCTTTCATACGCTTTAATAGGTCGCCCAAGTTCCAGTTATTGTCGTGTTTCGTATATTCGGTAACTTCCAGGCCGTTACCTTTTATTCCGTTTGCCCATCAGAAATCTCTCGTGCATAAGAAACATTTTAATTTTGAAAGGGACTGACTCCAATGGAAATTGCCATAATATCGTATCATATACACACACACACATACCCTGCTTTCTTATAGAGTGCCCGACGAGTGTGCCTTTACATAAATAAAAATAACAAAAATAACGGCAAAGAAATGAAAAAAGTTAAATTGAATTGTGTTCGCTCAGGATATTTACTTGTATTTCCCCTACCCTACCGCCCTGCCGCCCTGCCGCCCTTCATTTCTTCTTGGCTTACCACAAGTCCTTCTGTCGCTATGCTGTCATTCTGCACTTGAAGCAAAAGTAAAGGCAACTTTTTCTGTGTTTTCTCTGCTCTGCTTCCTTTTTTTTTCGCTTCTCTTTTTCTTCTCTTTTTTTTTGGTAGGTGTAACTGAACTGTCAAAGTTGCTGAAATTGTCGAATCGCCTGCAAGTAGAGGGAATAAAGCCAAATAAATGATATAAAATTGAAGAATACTATTGGGGTTGTAAAGGGTTTTTCAATAGGAGCGCTTCAA
The DNA here is from genome assembly GCA_035043045.1 of Hirtodrosophila alboralis. Lineage (NCBI taxonomy): Eukaryota > Metazoa > Arthropoda > Insecta > Diptera > Drosophilidae > Hirtodrosophila > Hirtodrosophila alboralis. Next base: position 193,530 of record JAWNNH010000454.1, on the reverse strand, counting down.
CTTTTTTTTTGAATAAAACACAAACGGTTTGACTTTTCAACTAACTTTTTTTTTTATTATCGAATTTGAACATATACATTTAATTATGAAACTCGATTTCTTTCGCATGACCACCGCGTGCACGTTTTACGAAGTTTTACTACCTCTATATGAGATCACCTATTTGAAAAGTTTAAATTCAATTATTATCAGGCTCTATTTTGAAAGTTCTGCTCACTTAATAATAAAGTAACTTTATAATAATGTATAAAATATGACCTGGAGCGAGGCTAATTTCCTACGCACCACATAACCCAAATGGCCAACCTGTCGCCAACAAATGGGCTGCTGTCACGTCATTGGTCTGGTTTCTGATTCGGTCTGGACTGGTTTGGTTGGGTTTGTTTGCCCAGCCCAGCCTAGGCCAGGGAGGGGGTCAACCCATGTCAATGCGCCAAACAAAGCTCTTACAAGGCTCTGCAACAATCAATTTCCATATAGTACATACACATATGTACATATCTACTACATAAGCCTACACCCCGACCCCTCTTGTTTATGAGTTGATGTTGATATTCGTGGTCACATTAAGCCATACGTCGCCATATTACAACGCGTCTCGTCATGTCACGTCACGTCACGTCACGTCACGTCAGTCAGACATAATGTCGCGGCCATGTACTAACTGGCCGCACTGACGAACTGTCAACTTACTGTCAATATATCGTCGCACTCATTTTGGCTACGAGTTGGCAGCCCCCGACCACTTTTCTACTATTAGTGTTGAATTCTTTCGTTCCGAAGTGGTTCATTTAAATAAAGAAATATGAGCTGATTCAACATTCAATCTATTATCTTGCTGTTGTTATTAAAGTACTTTACAGAATGAATCAAAATGAATAACCTTATTTTAATAATGGCTAAGTCCCGAAATTTACTATAATTTTAAACATGATCTAAACTTAAACACAACCTGCTATCAAAGAAAAGTTTACCCAAACAAGAACTGATTTATTCCGTTTAATAGTAGACATAACCAATAATATTTTAGAACCTTTAAAAACGCCATGAAATTTGGGACAAAAAAGTTTTGAGCTTCGAGTTCGAATTATAAATCTTGGGTTCAACAATTGCAAATACTTAAAATTTAAGACAATAGTCAGAACTGTGAACCAGATCGGAAATAATATTTCTTTGTTTACAACTGAAATTTTTTTTTAATTTTTTTATATTATTTATTATTAAATACAATATAAAATATTATGTCTATTATCATTTATGGCGTCCAACTTTATTATCTTTTTTGGTTTATTTTTTTAACTATGAAACTGCATAAAATTGAGTTGGTTCGTGTGAACGACTCAGTTGTTCATCAAACAAGAACTGATTTAGTCTGTTTAGTAGAAGACATATTATTTTATTAGAACCTTTAAAAACGCCATGAAATTTGGGACAAAAAAGTTTTGAGCTTCGAGTTCGAATTATAAATCTTGGGTTCAACAATTGCAAATACTTAAAATTTAAGACAATAGTCAGAACTGTGAACCAGATCGTAAATAAAATTTCTTTGTTTACAACTGATATTTTTTTTTATTTTTTTATATTATTTATTATTAAATACAATATAAAATATTATGTCTATTATCACTTATGGCGTCCAACTTTATTATCTTTTTTGGTTTATTTTCTGAACTATGGAACTGCATAAAATTGAGTTGGTTCGTGTGAACGACTCAGTTGTTCATCAAATTGAATTAGCAAACCCAACACTATTCGCAACCATATTGTTGTTGATTTTTGGTCGTCGTCGTCGACGTCGTCGAGTGTTGGAGTGTGCATAAATTTATTCTTTACGTTTTGTTTGACTTTCCTACAAAATTTTGTTCGCTTATGCCACATTGTTGGTGGTCACCTCCCTCCGCTCTCCCAACCCGCCCCCTTGTTTACCCACAGTTTGTCTGTTTGTCATGTGTGTGCGGTAATGTTATTTCTCGACACTCAGCACTCGGCAATAGACTCGATTTGAAAGTTAATGTAATGAGCTACAATATTGTGACAAATACACATGATCCACCCCTCCCCCGACCGTAGCAAATGAGGGCACAAATATTACTCGATTGAATTGTATTTAAATAACAACATAATAGGCAAACAACATTTTAATGCTTTCAGTTTTATTTATCAGAGACTTTGTGACAATATTCTGATTCCATGCTAATTTTATGATCTGTATATTTTAAAATTTGCAAAAAGATTTTATAGTTTTGCCTGGAATTTTGTATTTTCCTGATGGGACAAATTTTTTAGCTTTTTTTCTGCTATCTTCTAATGGTAAACGGCCGACGCACAAATCAACTGGCCAACGTCAGTTGGAAACCATCAATGCTACAACAGTTGACAGAGCGCATCCTTGTCCCCAACAACAGGAGAATTGAGGGAAAGGACGACGCTGAAGGAAGTGTTTTATGCCCACACAAATGCATTTGGCAGCGGAAGAGGGAACGCTGTCACGCGGTCTGCGACATTTGAGAAACGGCTGAAATTGCTTTACGCTTGTCGCACATAACGCGGGCAAACCAACAGCCGGCAATTGGGAAGCGGGAACAGGGAACCGGGAAGCGAGATTCAGGAAACAGGATCCTGACCAGAGCATATTGAGTGGTTGATTGCTTTAATGAACGCCTCAATGCCGACAAGTTGTTAGCGGCAAGGACATTCGCCTGGACATTGCCTGTCGCAGAAGCATTTGTCGCATTCCAGATTCTTAGATTCCACTATCCGGAATTGCTGATTTGTGATGTTAAACAATTTATCTCTGCTTTTATTTAAAAAGGCACTTGATTAATGTTTGGGCATAACAAAAGAATTATATTTGTTTAAAAATAATTATTTTTTCGTCAATTTTTGAATATTAAAATGGAATATAAATGAAGATATTTTGGTTAAAAATTCTGTTGTTGTTTGAAAAACTTTTTGCAAGATAACTTATTCAAATTTATAATATGTATAAGTGGATATAAGTATTTTAATATGCGAGTAACCGATATAATTCATAATAGTAGAGAATAATGTTTTTTTTATTATTAGAAAACAAGAGATTTTTAACATTATTACTTAATATTTTTGCGATTTTATAAATAAACTAGGGGGCTTGCACTCTGCTATATATATATATATATGTTTATAGATAAATAAATAAAATAAATATAAGATAAGTATTATGACAAGGTTTTTTTTATCCAATTAAGAATTGAATTCTTTTATCTAAACTTATCTTTTAACTTATATCATTTGGAGGTGATTTGGATCCTCTAAGAACTCTAGAAACACTTTTGAAATTTCTTTCTATGCACTTCCTTTTTTCTAATGGTTTCCTTACTCGACCTTGTGAAATCGGCGGTATTATTTTGCTTAAGTATGACCTCGTATGTTATATTACACTAAAATGTCGAAATACTTTGTTACTTTGATGTTAATTGATACTCGATAATACTGTCTATTAAAAAAATATTACCTGTATATATGTATATAAACCTATTCAAACCGAATGCCTGACTGATGAGCGACTCACGAGCAGGCACGTAGCGTTCTGTAGCTTTCTATTTAATCGAAAGTTAGCACTCTGTAAAAGAATTTTGTTAAAAATATTTCGGAACGCGAGTGAAAAATGTATTTGCTAATTGTATTAAATTTTCTTTTTTGGAGTGAGAAGCGTAGCAACGCACGCCGGGAGAGCTAGTATTTTAAATAGCTTGCTCAAGCTATAAAGATTGATAAAAAAATTGTATTTTCTAAAAGAAAATATATATTTACAACACCCCAAAGATAGCTGCAACTAAGGCATTTGCCGGAGTTTTGCAAAACAATATTGTATGAAAATTTGTTTTAAAGAATGAAATTCAATATGTGAATTTAGATGTGTATGCCAAGGGCTATGCTTAATTAGGTTTCTTGCGTTTCGGCTGGGCATAATTAGAACCTGAGGAGTTAAGCAGATTTTGAACCCAAGCCATCATCTTCACCGGCATGGCAATGGGATGCGACAGGCAAAGCCAAAGTCAAACCATGGGCAAAAGTCCGTGCCCGATTTCAGTTAGGGTCGAATGCGAGTGGAAATCAAATTATTTTAATGATACACAAATTGATACTTTGAGACAAAATAACAAACCAAATGAAAATTGCTGCCAGCATTTTCGACTACTTTTTGTGCAGCAGCGTTAGGTTGGTAGCTATGGGATCCGGGAGGGACAGAATGAGGGGCGGGAAAATTCCAAGAAAACAACGTTGCGATGAAAATTAAGTGAAAATTGGATTCTATACATTTTGTGTTTTCCTTTTTTGTCGCTTTTGCTCATTTTCATTTTAAGAAAATTGAATTGAGGATGGGTCGAGTGGAGTGTTTAATACCTGAAGCGTGTGCAATTGCTATTATTATGCAAATTTTCCTTTTCACTGCATGCGTGTTTTTTTATTTTGCTGTTCCTTCCCTCACCCATTGCTTTCTTTTCTTCTTCTCTGTTGTTCTGCGTAATTTAAATAAGGGTCCAGGAGGTTGGCACAATAATGATAGACAATTGAAATGTCAATAATATGCAATTGTCTGTACTGATAGGTACGTTAGGGAGGATTCTTTTAGCAGGTCAACAAAAAAACTGTGAGAAATTTGCAGTTAAGTGCCAGCTCGTCTAGAAGTAGGGGTTGTTGCTGAGACTTAGAGGGTTAGAATGACATAGCTATTAAATAGACTGATTCCACGTCAATTGGTTTAAAGAAACGATTATTTTTTTATATATATTGTTGTCATTGCTGTTGAGGAAAATTTAAGAAGAACTCTTGGTCGATTTAAATGCCCGTCTATCTTTTGTTTCACTTTTGATAGATTCTAACTTCTTATAAGTGTATTTGTATTTCTATTTTATACACATATATGTATTTATCATAGCTCAAATTAGTTTTCCAGCCCTTGAGCGGAGCATAGGCAAACAAAACTCTAAAGATGATAATTTAAATAAAGTTACAAACTTTGCAGACGCTTGCACATACATATTAAATAATTTTCTAAGCGTAAACTTCAACCCATTGAAGGTCCCACAGCGAGGAGTGAGCTGTCTATGCTGAAATGAATGCCATCCATAGATATGTCAGATCTAACAGGTCCTGTAAGCCAACTGCAAACAGGCAAACAGCAAACAGAAAACAGGCAAATAACCAAACAAACAAGCAAACAAACAACAATAACACCACAATGGATGACTGAATGCATGAAATCTTGACCAAAGCCAAAGGTAGAGCAAACATGCTAAAAGGACGCAGGAAAGGAGGGGCAATCGTGTTTATCAAGAGCCACAAGGCATTAATTACACATACGTAACGTTGCCCACAACCAAGCAAACGATTGTCAGTTCGTCATTTGGGGTGAGTTTCGGTCGGTTAACTGGTCATCACATGCAGGACATGCAGGTAAATTAAGGATGAGCCAAGTCGGTGACTTTTTGAATGCCCAGAGTATAGTTTAATTAAGTTAACAAATCGATAAAGTATATGCATAAGGGCATATGTTTATTTAAAACTAGATATACAATTAACTCTAAGATTCAAGTTCAATCAAAGAAAGTTTATTAATTGTCGTGTTTTAATTAATTTGTTTTTTTTATTTTTAATGTAAGCACATTTGTTACAATTACCGATATCGATGAAATTAAAAGTTTAAGCTATTTTAAATTCCGAAATTCAATTAAATAGTCCAATGAGAAGATCTTGCCTTTAAGATAAGCCCATCAATATTTCTCTTTTAATCCAAAATGAGAAGAAACGATTGGGAAAGTAACCTATTTTATTTTTGAATAATTATGCGTTCTTGATAAACACTTAATTTTATATGAAATACTATATACAATCTGTATGCTACACAATATCAAGTCACTGAATCACTAAAATACCCTTTGTAGTCAAGTATAGGGTGTCATAAGTTACGGAAAATGTGTATGAAAGTTTTGTTAAGAGTCAAGCTGGGTCAACGGAAGCGGAAGTCAATTTTTGTGATATATAAATTGAAATGAAAATGAAATGACAAGAAAATGATGCCAGGCGACCAAAATGAGAAAAGTTCGCCGAGGAGTATAAAAGAAAATGTTGCAAATACGTACATTGAAGTGATGACATACAAGTATAACTATGTACATGTATATATAAATATATATATATATATATTTAGTTTATATATGTGTGCATATACTACAATATATACCCAACATAGTTGAGTTTTATGGCTGCCAGGAGCAGAGAGCAAGGTCGCTCTTCAAACTCAAATTGCTGCCTTTTTGTTTGACATTATCGAAGGATGTGGAGCGTCCTTATTATTGTTGTTGCTGCTGTCAGGTTTTCAGTTTGTTTTGCCTGCAGTAACAGATACAGAAGGTATATATCGTATTATAAAAGAAATAAAAGCACTTTGTCCCAACGAACAACGAACATGCGGGCTATGTAAACAAGGACAAGCGTCTCCCCCAAAAACGCGCTTTGATCTGCCGCCAGGACTCGTTCGTATCCTCAATATCAAGAATGTATGTGGATGCTGCAGCATTAAGCGGACATTGAACCGACAGCCCATAAGGCACTCGATATCCATTGTTACCGTACTCGCATTAGACGAGCAAGTTACTCAATTACCCAAGTGTCCAGTCGAGCTTATCAGCATTGGAACAGGGTCACTCGACTGCCGCCTGCCGCCTGTCGCCTGCCTCCTGCCGCCTGTGTCACACCCTGTATATATTGTAGCCATTTTATGGTACATTCTCTCCATAGTTAGGAGCACCCTCGCCAGGACTCGCTTTGTTGCTCGCTTTGATTAAATGTCAAAACAATTGCGCGCTGCAGCGTAATCAAAGCGCTGCTTGCGTAATTGCCCAATGAAGCGGAAGCTGCACGAATCCGGGACGCGGGCACACAAAAAAAGAAAGATAAAAATGAAAATATAAAAAAAAAGGAAAAAACAGATACTAGACAAATTTGCAGCCCTCCAACCGAGGGTAATCGACACTAGATACAGCTGCCCCTGGAATACTTATGCATCATACAGGAGTTCAAAAATAAACACTTGACAAAAACTTTGTTCGAAAGAATTTGAACTGTTTATCAAATCGTCATTAGAGGGTTTCCTAAGACAAGGACCGGATATTCGGACCTATTTTAAGAACATTCCATATTATTTTTAGAACGTTTGGGCATATTAAAAACAATTTTGTTGTATATAGTAGTTAGAAAAAATTGGTATAAAAGAAAATTGGCTGTAGCTGCCTTTTTTAACTTTGTTTTTCCCAGTGTATGTAGGGGTATTTGTGACTCTTGTTGTATATATAACATACATATATTTATAATTTTAAAGGTTTTTTGTTTAAACTTGGAAAACGACTATGTAAAATGCAACTTATAATTGAAACATCAAAAGGATACAAGTTGAAATTTATGTTAATAAAAAAAAAAAAAATAAATAGTAGCTTGGGTGGGGCAGATTTAATACATTTTAAAATACATATATTAGTAAAAACCATCGAATATATGCTCTTTCAGAGTTAATCTAATCTAATCTATATCAAAATGCAGCCAAAGGAGCAATAGTTAGAAAATAGTTGTAGAGTTATTTATTTATTTATGTATTGAAATTTTCATAAGTTGAAGGACTTTTTGTAAAACACAGTTTATTTTATCTGTACATAAATATTTCTTTGCTTTTTTAATAGGGAAATTGAAATTTAAGAAATTCCTTAAACTTTATTTAAATTATTGCAACAATTGTTGAATAATCAACGTTTATGAAATGTAATAACGTTGCTTTAGTGAACACTCGACTAAAAAATTGGGTAAACTTTGTGCTTTTAATTTGATTTTTCAATTGTGGACTACATGAAAAATTGTTTACTGGAAAAATGCATGGAAAAAATTTGAAGCGTTGGGCAAGTAAACAATAAAAAATTAAAAAAAAAAAAAAATATGAGAATCGCCGAAAAATTAATTCATAAATATTCAAATGAAAACCTCATGCCAGGCGAACAAATCAGCGTCAGGACGAGCGAAGTCAAATCAAATTATGGATAATTTATACATACAATTTCCAGTGGACTGCCGCTGGTCCTGCCGTTGCTCCTGCCGCTTCACAGGATCGTCAGAGCCAAAGCAAAGAACTGCGGCCGCGACGGAAACTGGCCGCTGTTGGCTTCACTTCTGCCGCTTGATTGAAACTCATTTATCATCATAAATTAGAGCGGAGTGGGAATCCGGAATGTGGCACAAAATCAAGGAAAAGATTCATCATACGCCTGCCATGGGCGTGGCCGTCAGCTGGGCAACGCCATGTAATCCTGCTCAGATTGAAAATTAATGAGGTCATCACGCTGCACACAAACACACACACATACACAGATAGCTGAAAGCTTTCGTAATATTTGTAAATTCCTAGCAGTAAAATCAGCGACTACAAAAATTTTCCAGCATCGCATATTTCTTGTCTATTGTTGATTCATTTTTTTCTATACACAATACAGCAGGATAATAACTACCCTCCTTTCCTTGAAACTGCTGAAGTCAATGCTAATGATTAAATTCTTTCAATAGGGTATACAAGACTTTTACAAAATGAATCTTATAGACAAACTTTACCCATCGCATGAAAATTTATAGCTATCTACGGATCACAGCACTATATATTTGATAACTGCTAAAGAAATTCAAAAATAAAATTCAACTCGAAATTCAAAAATTACAATTTTCATAGAAATAAATTTTATTTGATGCAATTATGTTTGTTAAGAGTCAAGATTTGGAATCGTTAGACTTTTGACTGGCAGGCATTGTTGGCTAGGGTATATTATATTCGTATATGGCTGTTTTCTTTGAATTTCTCTTATTTTGCTTTCATCTCTATTGTTTGGAGGTGTGTTTATTGCTCAACACTTGTCTCAAGCAGCGACTTGAGCCAAGTCACCCTCCATACTTGCCACTAAAATGAACTGTGTTGGGATAAAAATTAAATGCGGACACTTAGACTTCTGTATGGTGGCAGTGGGGGTGAGGTGGGGTGGGGTGGTGTGAGGGTTTATGTGGCAACGTGGCATCTACTTACATAAATCAAAATTCTGCACATTTAGGGCATTTAGGCATTTTAATTTCTTTCATTTTTTTTTTTTACAGCCAACAAATGCAAATAAGATGATAAGGAATGTCCTTTATTTAGAGCATTGTCCTCTTGATTATAATTATGTGAGCAATTCATGAGAAATACAACAAATAGCACACTCTAATCTAAAGTGAAAACTATGACTGTGAAATATATTAATATTAATGTGTTCTTTCAATTTGGTGAAAATAAATGCAGCAAAATTAATATTGAGCTATTTTTTTTTGGAATGCTTAACAATCTGTGATTAATATAGAAGCATTTTATTAAAATCTAGTTGTAGTTTTTATTTATATAAAGTTAACTACCGAGAATTTGCTTATCTTGCACTAAACAGATTACTATATCATACCGCTTTCGATACATCCCGTAATAGTTACCCTTTCATCAGCCTGTCCAATGTCCAATGGGAGTTTGCGTGGCCAAAATCTTTTCACTGATATTGCAATTTATTTGAATAATCTAGCAATAATTCAAATTGCCGGAATCCCATGAAAAAAGCATTACAAAACGACCCAAATGTTAACCCTTTTCAACAAGAAAATAAAATGGTGATGCAGCCATTTGCAATCAATTGAATATATGTATAAATTATATATATATATATATATATATATATAAATATATGTGTAAATATGTATATTTTTGTATCTGTGTAGGTTATATATAAACACACATATATTGCCATATAACTGATAATTTATTACATTTACATTTTGGCCAGGACGAGCCAGTAAAGGATGCTGGTAAGGTAATTATTATCTTTGGGCAACGTGGCGCATACGTAATGAATGGCCGGTTTAAACGGTTTAAGGTTATGTGACATTTTTTTTTAAGCATAACGCAATACCAGCGCTATTACCCCATGAAAACAGTTTTCATTTTGCATTTTCCATTTACCAATTTATATTTAAACAATTTTTTCAACGATTTATGTGTTTGACCTTTAAGTGCTGCAGGAGGGAAAACATTTTCATTTCTCACATTTTATACACTAATAATAATTTAATATTTTTCTTAACAGCTTTAAAATAATCAGCTTGCAAACAGCTTAAAAGAATTAAATTGAAAATACACATACAAATATTTTTTCTCCATAACCATTTAAATGAACCATATAATGAATGAAAAATAACTTTTTTTTGATAAAATACTATTTTTGCGTTTTCTATCTATCATGGTTGTTTATCAGAAATCTTAAATTAATTTAGCAGGCATCGACGCTACTGTTATTTTGTTTTTCGATAATTTAGTTTTTAATCTAAAATGTTTCGTCTTTAATCCCGAAGGGATTATAAAATTTTTCTGTTCTTTCACTTTTAAGAAAGCTTAGTAAAATGACGCTGCCACGTGTTTTTTTCGACATATCAGCTGATGGGGAGAAACTTGGACGTATTTCAATGGAACTACGTTCAGATATAGTTCCAAAGACCGCTGAGAATTTCCGTGCTCTGTGCACCGGGGAGAAGGGCTACGGCTATAAAGGATGTCCATTTCATCGTGTTATTCCAAACTTCATGTGCCAAGGTGGCGACTTTACTAACCAGAACGGTACGGGCGGACGTTCTATTTACGGAAACAAGTTTCCGGATGAGAACTTTGAGTTAAAGCATTCGGGAGCGGGAACCCTATCTATGGCAAATGCTGGACCCAATACCAATGGCTCCCAGTTTTTCATATGTACTGGAAAAACCACATGGCTGGATAATAAACACGTCGTCTTTGGCAGAGTCGTTGATGGTATGGATGTCGTTCGAAAGGTCGAATCGATGGGCTCTAACTCTGGCAAGACATCGAAGAGGATAATTATTGATGAGTGTGGAGACTTGTAAATAAATAAATGCACAGTTATCAATGATAACTTATCATTAAACGATACGCTTTGTATTGAGATATCAATCTAAACTAGAATCCCAAAAATTCTAATATTGCAATGTCAACTATCTCTGTCGACTAGTTCTTATGTGAACAATCTTGCGAACACTGGTCTGTAGTCTACTTCCAGACTTTTTAAAGCTTCCTTTAAGCATTTTACCGTCATGGGACTCCGACTCAACTAAAGACGCAATTTTCTCGGTGGAGTGACTTTCTATAGGCTCAGATTTGATAGGAACGTATGTACCCAAAAGCTTGGTTGACAATTTACCATCACTGTAGTGGATTTTTCGATTCAAATACTTGTGGCAGAAACGCATGTCCACTTCTTCTTCCTGCAGCCCATGTTGAGATGGGAACTCATCCACACTGGTCACAGTTTCAGGATAAATGTTGAGATTGGTTATGTGTTTATAGCCAGGGCCGGATAACTTGTGGCCGGCAACACGATTCGCAAATTCTAGGGCACTGGGTAGTCCCATCTGTCGCATAAAAATTGCGTAGATGAAGGCAGCCGTAAAGCATTCTCCCACACCATAAGTATCCAAGGCTCCCCTAGTCTTACAGGCTGGCTGTTCGTAGTAATCACCCTGTGCACTCAGGCAGCCGGCACCCTGTTTGCCCCAGGTACAAACGAAGCAAGGCCTGCGTACATTAAGAGATCGTGGCATGCGCAAGTCCTTATTCAGCTCCAAGCACGTCTCTTGGGGCGTCTCCCAGCCTAGTTGCAATGCCAGTTGCCTGGAGAAGAATACATAGTCGCACATATTGAACAGGTCGATGCTCTCCCTGTAGCAGGAAATAACCTTTACTGATATCCTAATTCGATCCTTGCGATTATTGTTATAATCTAGTATGGCACGCATCATCTTAATCGTCTCTAGAATGTTGCGTGCCTCAAAGTGCACCCAGCTGTAGCAGCTGAGATCAATCTTCTTGAAGTCATCTATTGTGACATATGGAAAGTTTCTATTGCAGTGTACCACGGTGCGGCAGTTCGGTTTCTTGGTTATCATGATAGTGGAGAAAGCCGGATCCTCATCCGATTTGGGACAATGGGTCAAATCGATGTTACTTCGATGCATTTCCTTCAATATTCCTGACAACATACTTGATCGGCTCAACATCCCAAAGAACTCGACCTGGGTGCCCAGCATATGCAGCACCATGCTGACATTGCTGGAGTGACCCCCACGTTGCCATTGGGCATCCAGACAGCTCTGATCCTTATGCTCCTCCGGCAAACTTGGACATATAGTCAATATATCTATTGACAGGCAGCCCACACAGAGCACAGGCTTTGTTAAGCTTAGGGCGCAGAAATGGTTCATGGCACACACTTCCAGAAATTTAATTTAATTTTGAATTATTTTTGACATAATTTTAAAAAATAGTCGATCGAAAATGGTTTTAAATTGACAGAGTACTTTAAAATAAGTTATAAGTTATTATTATTATTGGTTGTCTAGAAAATAAGATAATAAATTATATTCTGATTGCTTCGAACGAGTGGGGTGATTTTAATAATTAAGATTACTTTTTGTCTTTAGCTTAAATTAATTTTTAGGTTAATCTATCAGTGCTTATTCCGTTGGGATCTGATTTAACTTGATGTTCACTTACTTACCAATATTGTAGAATTAGTGGATAATCCAGTAAATGGCAAAAGGAAACTATCATTTAACACCAATACATGTTATTTTTTTTTTTTATTTAATTTTTAAAAAACGCAGTAGGCTTTGTATTTATGATAATATTAGGCATCCGGCAGTTTCTCTTTAATTGTTATTCGAGTGTTGGCTCTACAACCAAACGGATCTCAAAATATTTTCAGTTTATTTGTTGAGAAATTGAACTCGGTAAAAATGTTTATTTTTTCGTAATAAAAATTATAATATAATATTTGTTTTTTCTCCTTTTTTTTTGAAGAACTGGCGAACTTTCGGAACTTGTGTAACCAAGCAAAGATGTCCTTGCCACGTGTATATTTCGACCTAAACGCCGGTGGGGAGAAACTTGGACGTATAGTAATGGAATTACGTTCGGATGTAGTTCCAAAGACTGCTGAGAATTTCCGTGCTCTGTGCACCGGGGAGAAGGGCTACGGTTACAAGGGGTCTCCATTTCATCGCGTTATTCCAAACTTCATGTGCCAAGGTGGCGACTTTACTAACCAGAACGGTACGGGCGGACGTTCTATTTACGGAAACAAGTTTGCGGATGAGAACTTCCAGTTGAAACACACAGGACCGGGAACTCTATCTATGGCAAATGCTGGGCCGGACACCAATGGCTCTCAGTTCTTTATATGCACTGAAAAGACCACATGGTTGGATAACAAGCACGTTGTCTTTGGCAGAGTCGTTGAGGGTATGGATATCATTCGAAAGGTCGAATCGATGGGTTCAAACAATGGATCAACAACCAAGAAGATTCTTATTGAGGACTGTGGAGGCTTGTAATCAGTAATTACAAGCTAGTAATCTACATGATTCTTGAAATATTAATTAGTATTACTAAAAATATATGTGTACTGCAAGTAATATAATTTTTAATGCTGCTGAATTGTTTAGGGTTTTTATCGTAACTTACTGTATATATTATTTTTTATTTCGAATGAAAGAATTCGACCTACAACACTCGAGGTGCTTTCTGAATTTTCATTTTTCAAAAATCTCTGACCTTGTATCTATGTTATATATAGAAATTTGTTCAACCTGACTGATTGTTAACGAGAAGGCCAAACGGTAGAAGCTAGATGGAAAATGCATTTAAAAATTACATGAAAATCTCTGCTGAAGCATACTCGGTTGCGCAGTAATCTACAGTAATAGTGACATTGTAGAATATGAAAATTTTGTTTTAATTTCTCAATTAATGTTTTTTGGTTAACATGGTCGATTTACTATAGTTAAAATGATTCTATTAACATAATTTTGCGGGTTGTGCGGTATTGGAGTTAGTTTTAAAATTGTACGGTTTCAATGAATTTCAGAATAAATTTTTATTTTTGAATCGGGTGGTTTAGACTTGGGTATAATGCCCACGGTTGTTTTCATTGAGGAAATTCAAAGTCGAACCTTTAGGCTACCATAAAATGACATTGCAGAATATGATTAGATTTTATTTTTTTGGAGTGAAGGAGTGAAGGAGGAAGGAGAATTCTTGATCAGTATCAATGGTTCAGTCGATCTAGCCCAGTTCGTCTTTCAGTCTCTATGAACGAACAGATCTCGAAAACTATATAAGAGCTAGAATCTCCCTGGCATAGCGATAAAAACGATTTAAAGCCACAATTTTAATGAGATAGATTAAATTTTGCGGCTTACGTAATTGCAATGCTCATTTGAATATAAATCACAATCGGACAGGCTATTTAAATTTGCCATCTAGAGTTCTGTTTGCTTAATCTGTTCGACTAGATTTTTTTTGGGGTGGGTACAGGGTATACCGTAGTAGGGTAAGATTGACTATAGCACTCTTTATTGTATTCTAAAAAATACTTCATTCAAAATTATGTGTATAAAAAGCAAATATCAAATATTCAAAATTTAGGTTCCCTTTTATAGCATTTCAATATGAATATTACGGACAGAAAATTGAGTTGGGCGGTCGGCAAGAAGCCGGTGCTTTGTGTGGGAAATGCCGTAATCGATTGCATATCACACGTAAAGAATTTCCCCAAGAACAACGAGCCGGAGCGTACTATAAAGGGCTATTGGCAGAGGGGTGGAAACGCCTGTAACACATGCACTATATTACGGAATCTGGGACTGAAAGTGGAGTTCTTTGGTGTGCTTAGTACATCGCCAATGTTTAGCATTCTGATAGATGATATGCGTATGCGGGGAATTGAAATAGACAACTGTCCCCGTTGCGATCAGGATCCTCCCTTCTCTACGGTGATACTGACCAAGTCCACGAAGACATGCACCATTGTCAACTGCAATGCATCGTTTCCCTATACAACCTTGGAGGACTTCCTAAAGCTGGATCTTAGCAAATATGGCTGGATACACTTTCGAGGTCGGGAACCGGAAGTGACCATAGAAATGATGAAGGTTGTGGAGACCTACAATGCGGCGCATAATGAGAAAATAGTTATATCAATGGATTTTGACAGTTCTCTTAAAAAGACTTGGCCCCTTGTTGATTACTGCGAATATGTATTCTTCACCAAACAGTTGGCAACTGAACTTAATTGGAAGTCACCGAGAGCAGCCTGTTTAAATATTGATGAGCTTCTGCGATTGCGATTTGGCATTAACCTTAAACGTCCTTTTGTTGTCTTCCTTTGGGACTTCCAGGGTGCCGGCCTAATGGATGACAAGAGCAATTATTCCGTGGCTCATACATACAAGCCCAAGAAATTTGTAGATGGTCTTGGTAACGGACAAGTCTTCATCGGTGCCTTTATCTATGCCATCTACTGCCGGGAACGTAACGAGGCTGTCGCCGCAGACTTTGCCAATCGCATGGTCTCCCACAAATGCACGAAATGCGGATTTGATCACATTGCCGATATCTTAGTTGAACCCGTCCTATAAATGACTTCAATGACTTGAAAAGTAAAACAGTTGTAAAGACTATAAATGCTTGGAAGTCCAAAGGCATTCAAATTTGTTCCTATTTCCAAATCCTATGAAATCACTTAAATTCTAAACACTTCTACAAAATTTTGAGAATCGCCAAGGAAGGCACACATCACTAGATCGCTCGTATTCCAACTCGGCTTGGAAAGACCTTTAACCTTCTTGTTTCAGCTCACAGTATTGTCATCTCAGCATAATTGTCACATGATTAATTCCAAAGTCAGCTGAATGTATAAAGTTACAAAGTTATATAAAAGTGTATGTATTTATGTATATTTTGTTACATTAGCAAGTCGGGCTGGGCAGTTAGTGCAAATGTTATGTATAGCATCGAGGGACAGACACAAAACGAGAATGTTTGCTGGTCATTTATCATGGCAGCAACAACAATGCCAAGCGTGAGGGAAGCAGCAACAATTTTGTCAGGAATTTAAGTGACAATTTTTATACAATTTTCATACAATTTCCAGGGCAAGGAACATGCCACACGGCACCACGTGGCGTATGAGCGATGACGATAATTTCGACTGCCCAGGAGAAATCGATAAATGTCCAAGCATTTGACATGCGAAAAAAGACAACCGACTAGAAAGTACTTCCGGGCAATAAACTCCCTCCCTTGAAATAGTCAAATTTTTTTTTCCATATACCCCATAAAGTCCAAGTCTTAAGGAAGTATATATGTGCTTGATTATGATCTTTCAGTCTAACTAACAACATTAAAAGTTTTGCTTAATGTAAGTTATTATTGTTGGCATTAAATCTTCATTAAATATTTATAATTAAAATAAAATTTGTTTAAGACAAGAATAATGTATTTAAATGTATATAAAATGTGATTTTAATTGCTTGACTAAGAAATGAACACGCTGTGTTTCCATAACATTTCACTTGTCTACAGTTAAACTCAAGTTAAACTTAGTTATAGGGTATTTGATAGTTGAACTCTGTCTTGATTTGATGGTTCTTATTTATTTCTGCTGACTATTGCAATGTCGAACAATGCAAAAGCCAAAATTATGTGTCGCAAATGCGGCAAAGCCAACGGGGGGAAAGGGAGGCGCCACTCCAAGCCAAGACGCAGACACAGTCAGAGACGCTTCAAGGCGGTTTCCGGGCACTGCAGGAACACACAGCGGCAATGACAACACATAACACACACACACACACAGCACACACAACCATACACACACACAGCACACACAACCATACACACATATATAGACCAGGCCGCCATTTATGTAAATTAAAAATTATTTCGACTGTAAAAATTCAGTGGGAATTGTTTTTGGCAAGCGTTGCTGTTGCCTCTGCGGCCCATTTGCAACAAAAACTCTAACACACACACACACACACACACACAGACACACACACGATATGCAACAACAAAAGCAACAAGGACTTTGGCAATTGAGAAAAACATTTGCTTTTTAACTACATTGGCTGTTAAGCAGATCTAAAAAATAGTTATTGTTATTATTGGCGGTTGCTTTGAGCCACAGAGCACCACATGCAATGCGACTTTTTGAAGGGAGAATAAATGCCAAAAACTGGCCAAGACAATTTAGATTTGAATTTTTTGGTATAAAATTGCGGAAAGGATAAGTACAAATAGTTATGATTTGAATTACTTATGATAATGCCTTGAAACTAAGGGCAATATTAAGCTGACACTGAATAATATCATAGGCATTCAAAATTATTATTAATATTAATAAGAAATAATCACCTACTTAATCGAGCTTGCCAAGTATACTAAAATGTAGACTATATGTTGGCGTCTAGTCAGGATTATAAAGCTGTAGTTTATAATTTTTGTTTTTAGTGTATTTCAAATATACAACTTCGTGAGCAATATTTTGCTATTTCTAATAAACTATTAAACTATTAAAAAACGCACTCAATTCAATCTCAAAAGTTGAATCTGAATCTTGTTTCGTTAAAGAACTCATATATAATACAAATAAATGTATATTTAAATTAAATTATAAATGGAGTTTATCAAGAAGTTATTTTTTGAAAAACATTTTCTAAGGTTGTAGTTGTTTAGTTCACATCTAAACTTTAGTAAATCGCACAGTTATGTCGGTCCTTTATTAAGGAATTATTGTTCAGTAGTATAGCTAGGGTCCTCGCTTCAGCAGTTGGGTTAATTTGTGCATTTCACATACATATATTCTAGCTAGACAATTTTTTGTATTCAATTTCATGCAACGCCGCTTTGCATTTAACCCAAACGAACTTTAATATATTCCATTGGCGTTCCGAATGTGGATCTCTGCTGGTTTCTATTGGGTTGGGCGGGAGGAGAGGGTATTTTGGTGGGGTCTGTTGCTGGTTCTGCATGTGAAGTGCATAGATTATGCAGTTGGCTTCAGTTTATGATTGGCAAATCCAATATACGTCGTGCACTTTGGCATGCAGCCGGGACGCAGATTGGCAAGCCGGGCAGAGCACTTGGACCGCAGCAACTGCAATTTCGACAGAGCTGCCACTTTATGGCAGTCGCACGCATATTTCCCAGTCCCACACACACACACACACACACACACACACATATATACGAATACAATCAGCTACACTCATACAGAGGCGCAGAAACAAGATGGCGGAGCGCCCGTTTCCGGTTGATGGGCAACAGCGTGATTATCGGCAGGCGGCTGGCACAGACAGCAGCACAAGGCCAACCGCAGTCACAAAAAAAAAAAAAAAAATCCCCACATATACACGACTATGACGGTGCAATAGAGACTGATAGTCTTAAGGTTACCCTATAGTCTACTGCAAAAAAAAATTTAAATAGATTTTTAGGCGGTCTTTAAACGTTGCAATTGTTTTAAGCTTTTTTGTAAATTTGTCATCTAGATTCGTGTGAACACGAATGAACTTATTGCGCAATTATTCATGCAAACTATTCGTGCAACTTGCACATAAATTTGCAGGTTTCTATTCGTTTTAATAAAGCGAGCTCATTTGGCATAAGTATTGTAATTTATATCAACTTGGCAATTTATAATATTTTGTTAACAGATCCATGCAATTGAGCCGACAGGCAATGTATGTGTATAGTTTTTTAAGCTATTTTTATACCCTTGCAAAAGGGTATTATAATTTGGTCTCTAAATATGTAATGCATAGAAGGAGACGTCTCCGACCCAATAAAATATAAATATTCTTTGTCAGGACGAATAGCTGAGTCGATATAGCTATGTCCGTCTGTCCGTCAGTTTCTATGCAAACTTTTTGGCTTTATCTTTGAGCTATCTTGATGAAACGAGGCACAGAAGAATCTTAATAAAGTATGTAGTTTGTATGTCAAAATCAGCCCGATCGGAGCACTATATCATATAGCTATGGAAGAACAATCGAAGACACTTAATTTTCATAAAAAGTGTTTGTATGATAGCTTTTTTGTTTTTTAGGATATCAAAACTAAACTTGGCATATATCGATGCATATTTATGATTTGTACAATCTGACCAAGTTTGAATAAAATCGCACCACTATATTTATATAGGTCCCATAGGAACAATCGGTCGAAAATGAGTTATTCTATGCAAAACTATTTAAAATTTCCTTAGAAGACCATTGCAAGATAGCCGTTTCTCTCCTGTTTTTAATTTTATTTTGTTTTAAAACGTGGCACCCCTTTACAGCTAGAATACAGGGTATAAGCACACATACATACATTTGTACACTCTGTGGTAGTGGCCCACAAAATTGCTGCCGCAGCAGTAAGCTGCAAAATAAGCCAAAAATATGCGTTATCAAAGCGGGCCAATATAAAAAGAAAAAGTCTCCGACAGGAACATACACATACATTCAGCCGGGCGGCACAGCTGGAAAGACAACAACGAGAAAGGACATAGAATGAGCAGGATATGGGTAAGTGTAGGGGTGTGGAGGGGTAGGGCAGTATGAGGAGTTCCCAATTGCAGTTGCCGTTGCCATTTTGCATTACTTTGCATAACCAGCGTGAATATCCCGCTGTGTCCTTTCTGGAGAGGCAGTTGCCGACACATCGTGTCGCCTGTTTTGGAGCTGTGCCTCGGAAATGAAGCTGAATTCTGCTGTTTAACCATAAACTGCTCGTCCATGGTCATTATGCGGAGCTCCTTTTCCTCCTTTATACATACTGTACATGCATATATGTATATCTATGGAGTTTTCACATATTATTCTTATTTATCGGTGCACTGCTACCCCGCTAGGTCCCTTGAGTGGCCATAATATCGTTAGTTATGTTTGAGGCTATAAACTGTTGCATATTATAACGATTATTTTATGGCAGCCTGATGAATTTTGTTTATACTATACCACATTTGTCAAATATATGAATCCTTTTTTCGTTTTTCCCTTTTTTTCTGTTGGAAAGGGAAACACAAAATAAAACTGAGTCGCTTGTTAATTGTATATCAGGGAGACTACGAGAAAGATCGATAAATATTTGTTAATATTGTAACAATAATATTTCAATGAATTTCCATTAATATATGATGGATTAAAGTTTTTAATTGATTAATTTGGCAAAGCTTACTTTACCTACCAGATAAATAACGTGCAATCATGAATTCATATGTACTCCTGAAACTCTTACCTAGTTATCGAACACAGATGGATTAATTGATAGTTGGGCTCCTCGTGTTTTATTAAAATAAAGTATTTAAGTACAATATAATATTTAATTTAAATATTACAAGGAATCTCTGTTCAAATCCTACTTTAAAGGGAGGAAAATTCTTACTTAAATTGTCAGATATAATTTATTGACTTAAATGTGGATATTTCAATCAAGTGTTATCCAATCTGTTGGTGACAACAACAGCAGCCAAATCAGAACCGTTTCGCATGTTTTTCTGATTACTACGCTCATTACATGAACAAAAAAATAAGTGAAACGAAAAGAAAAACATTCCTAATTCATTGTTTTCAACATTCGAAGCTATGTGGCTCGGTTTTCTGGATGTTTTGTTATTATTTTTGTGCTTCGCTGCGTTTTCACAGCTCGTCGGCTAAAGTGAGAAGCACGTGTAGGGAAAAAGTCATTGTTTACCCTTTTACGCAACATTTTTTTTTTTATATTTTTTTTAAGAGGCGCAAAAAATTCGATTTTGTCGCCAAAAAAAATACCCAACCCTCCAAGTAAACTTCCCTTCGATGTGTTGAAATCTTTTCAAGTTAAGGAATTGAACAGGGGATAAGGGACAGCGAGGACGCGAAATTCATTTGTTAACCCGGAAAGGACGCCGTCTAATCCACTGCCACTGCAGTCGCGACCCGCCAAACCGGAGTCCGTGCCGGAGGATGCAGACCCAAAGTCCCCAGTGCGTGACACAAGAAATGATTGATGAAGGTATTGGCGAAAAAGTTGCGCTATAAAAAAAAATAAATGAAAATGAAGACAAAAGGAAAATACTGATATGGGCAAAGGCTAAAGGAAACCCATTTAAATACATTAAAGAATAATTTTTTAAGCTTTAAATTGAGCCAAACATGGAAGTTATAAAGCAATATCCAATCTACATCTGTATAAAAAATTTAAAAAGAATTTCTAACTTTAAAGTCTAAATAAATGGAGAGTTGCCTTAAGATTAGTATTATAACTAATGTCCATCTATTTTTCTTTAGAAACAGGCTCAAGTTGTGCTTATTTTGATAAAAAAAAGCAGCTTATTGAAGTATAGAAATTAATATGCTTGCAGTGGGAACTTAAGCTCTCTCTTGGGTAGGTAGACTGTGTGAATACCCTGCAGGTGGCTTAAGTCAGAGAAGAGACTATTGATTAGTAGAGTATGCTATGATATAAGTATCTAAGTAGATTGAATGGTGAGTGGTTAGTTTGGCGCACATAAGTATGCTACACTTAATTTGCTTTGAAAGTTTTATGTGCCGTATCTTTTAATGGGCACATAAAGTCATCCTTCTACTCATTTATTGGACCCCGCCTTTGTTGTTGACCACTCTGTTTCCCCATCCTCCCCATTCCGGATTATATTTGTGCCGTATGCCGTATGCCGTGTGCAGAGAACAGTTCGCCTTTATAGTTGACCATTTAGTGCGTTTATGGCTAGTTACTCTTGTTTGATGGCATTAACATAATTTATGTATGAGCACGAAACAACTAAGCATACTTACAAAGTATCTTTCGGTTTGTGGAGACCAGATGTGTGCACAAGGTAATAAAGCAATCGAAGGCAATTTAAGTGCTACTCAATCCTGAAATAAAGGACAAACATCGAGTAAAGGCTAGTAAACTAAACACAACTTGACACAGGTAAGGACACTTATTCAATTCCATTTATACAAATTTGATGTAACGCTATCTACACTTTTGCCTTTACATATTTTATGAAAGTTGTTGATACCTTTTTAGTAGAGTTTTTCTGTTCTATGCTTACCAAAATGTTCTTTTATTTTCCATACACAAATATTAATTAACGTGCAAAAAATATGAAACGCAAAAAAGGAAAACTAATAAAACCACCAAAAAAAATACGTAAACATTTTTCGTACATTTAATTTTATGATATGCAAAATAATCACAAAAAAGCGCAACAGCAACAATGCCCGCAAATTTTGTAATAAAAGACACGAGTACCTAACAAACAACAACAACAACTACAACAACAACAACTACAACAAAAATGTGTAGCAACTTCCGCTTCCGCAGTGAACGCAGCGCAGTCAAGTACAATGGAAAAATCGAACAATGGCGTTATAAATTTGGAAACTTGTAGGAAAATAACAGCGATATTTTTTTTTTGTTAAAAATACAATTATGCAGCTTGGCAAAGTTTAAAAACACTTTTTAAATTATTGAATTCTACTATTATATTCAGATTACTAAACAGATTTTTTTTTGATATTCCTAGAATAGATATGAAAGTTTAAAGAATAAAAATGTGTAGAAAGAAGGTTCCTTAGAATACATATACTATTGAAGGAGAGTAAGAAGTATAAACTGATTGGAAATAAATTAAAATTATTGAGATGTTAAGTAAATATATATAAATAGAATATTAATCAAGTTGTGTATATCATAAAAATGAATACTTCGTATATATTTACATTTAAATTTTATCGTTGATTGTTGATTTTACTAATTCTATAAAGTTATTGCACTAAAATGTTAAAACTTTTAAATATTTATATTTTGAGCTAAATTAATTTAAAATTGTAGACACGATCGGTGGGAAAATCTGCGATTTTTTGGAATACCTCAGTTGTCTTTCAAGACATCTCTACAAACCATATAAATTGTTAGACATACATATATTACTATATTAGAAGTTTATATATTTATTCCTTGGAATATTCCTTCACTTAAAATAAAACCACATTATAATGCTTTGATCAATGGGATAAAATAAATAAAATAAATGCATTTTCACTAAATTTGAAAATTAAATATGAAATATCTAAAATGAAAAAAAATCTTTGGTATGCAACGATGGCATTATTTAATTTTTCAAATACTGATAGATACTATATGTAGTTAATTAACCAGTTGGTTTGTGTTTTTAGTAATGTCTATCCAAAAATGTTCTATTTTTGACCACGGTTCGCTGTCAACTGTTGGGAGCGATGTCCATGCTGGCATGTTATATACCCGTTAAAACTGGGCGCATACACGTTGGAGAGACCGCACACCATGCCACGCCTACTCGTTCACACATACAATCGCACACAGATACACACCACACACACCACACACATACACACACTGGAACACACACATACACATGACAAAGACATATACATACACATAACCATAAACATAAACAAGAAACGACAACGAGGAGCGCGACATTTTATAGCTGAGAGGCGGGACCGAGTTTGGGCTTCTGTTCCGGGTTCCGGACTCTGAGTTCCGGGTTCCGTATACCCGGTTTGGTTGGTGAGCAACTCCGGCCACTTGGCATAAATTAAAGCGCCGTTAAGCATAAGCTCGTCCAATTACCAAAGTATCCTTTGCCATTATATTTACGGATTTATTATAGTGTTGACTGTCGCTGGCGTCTTCGTCATCGTCATCGTCATTGACGTCGTCTAACTGCATTTTGTGTTCGTGTGGGCCACACCTCCCACCCGCTCCTCGGTTTACCGCTATTGCCACAATCCTGAACCTCCATCCCCGTCCCCATCCCCATCCTCATCCTCAACCCCATTCACAGCCCCTACCCTTAGCTGGCACATGCATGCATGTACTTTTATCGGCCCTTTGTCATTTGTCATGTTAATTTAATGATTTTTGCTTTTTTTTTCTTACCTCTTGTCACTCGCGCCTCCGGTCTGCCCGTCATCCAGCTCGTTTGGGTTTTTATGCCTTAATGGCCAGCCAGTGTACCCCCCCCCCTAAATATGAGCTATATAAGGTATGTCTGTGCGTGTGTAGGTGTGTATGCAATGTAACGGTAAATTTATATACAGCTCCTCGGGAATTATCAACTTGTTTGACAGACGTAAACGCAAACACAAAATTTGCTTGTTACAAAATTAATGACCGCCCACCAAATTGAAGTTATGCGTGAGTCGCACAATTTGTCAATAGACCATGTTCACCGAACTCCCAACAGATTGTCCCGACCAATTGCTCTATCAGTTGTATCTATATACTATATAGAAGACTTCTTGAATATTGGATACAATTCGGTAACAGATTAGTAGAAACTTCAAATGTTGGCAGATTATTATTGAAGTCAAGATAGTAAATGGCAAGAAATTCTATTAAACTAGTGTACCCGGCGAGCGTGGCTACGAACTCTCTCCAAAAACAAATCATATTCTAGTTGACTCGGCAAAAATTATTCTGTCATACAAATTATTTTTAGTGGCGCTACGTCCACTACGTCTAAATAATAAATCGTTAATCGTAATCCTTTAAAAAATACTACTGTGATTTTCGTATTTCATTTGAAAAATACTGCCCACTGTGATTATTGTAACAGTGCTGTGAACGTTAACAGTAAGTACATCTGTTGAGGCCTTAGCGACTTTTCCGGAAAGTTTTCCCAAAATTTTTATTTCCAGAAACCTTTTTCTACCAATTACGAACAACTAAAAAAAATATTTGAGTCAAATCCCAGCTTTTCTCTATTTACTTCTGTATATATATACATTTTTGTCATTGTTTTATATATATTATAATCTCATTGCTATTGGTTTTAATGCTGATAAAAAAAACATTTACTTTTTTTTTTTTAATTGAAAATTATAAGCTAAGCGAAAGAATTGTCGGCGATCAATAGACTAGGGATCAATTTAAGTCCCTAATGTTCGATGAGGTGAGTGGCTGGCTCCCAAACTCATTTTTATTTCATTTAATTTTATTTTTATAGGAATGCCTTTTATTTTTGGAGCGCTCCACTCAATTATAATTATACGAGTAAATACTTTTGTAAAACAACATTTAATTATAATAAAAGCCATAAATATTGTATTCACGTACTTGTTCTCTTTTATTACACCATTTAATCCATTTTTAATAAAACTTTTATAATAAACCTGTTTTTATTTTTTGACGCATATATCGTATGCACAAAAACAATAAAAACATATTTTTACCCTTGCAAAAGGGTATTATAATTTTGTCTCGAAACGTGTAACGCATAGAAGAAGACGTTTCCGACCCCATAAAGTATATATATTTTTAGTCAGGACGAAGAGCTGAGTCGGCTTCTGTCCGTCTGTCTGTCTGTCCGTCTGAAGGTCTATCCGTCTTTTTCTATTTGACTTTATCTTTGAGCTATCTTAGTGAAACTCGGCATAGATGAAGCTTAATAATGTATGTAGTTTGTATGTCAAAATCAGCCCGATCGGACCATTATATCACATAACTATGGAGGAAAAATCGAAGTCAATTAATTTTCATGAAAAGTGTTTGTATGAATAACGTTTTTGAACAAAGTCGGACCACTATATCTTATAGCCCCATAGAAACAATATAAATAGCTTCGGCGTGCCGTTTATTTCTTGTTTTTATAATTTTTTATTTATTGTTTCTTAAGAAAATGTCTTTAATTCAATTTCGTGGAGTGTGTATATATTTTTATTACTTAATCAGAAGTGTTGCGAGATTATGCTAAGATTTGGAATTTGAATCATATTAGGTTACAATTGATTTTGAAGATCTTGAAGTCTTAATGCAAACCAATCCAAAATGTACGGAGAAAGTCTTGTTACTAAGTATATAACTATGTACTACATAATACGCAATAGTCAATAACAAGTCAAAAACAAGTACAATTAATTTTCGGTGTTTGAAACAAATATCCAATTTGGATCTTATATATGTTAGTATATCATTCACGCTGGCAAAGTCTTTTAATTAATGCGAAATCTAATTGAAAAACTGATACGCAAGCCGTCATCTGCCATATTTCTGTGTGCGAGTTCGCAGATACTCTACGGTGTTAATTGAAATTTAATCTAGGCAACACGAACGAAGCTAAAACACTACGAGTTGCGAATGCGAATGCGAATGCGAATGCGAATGCGAATGAGACTAAGTATGAGAATTAGTATGGGAATGGGTACGGGATGTGTTTATCGGCCAGTTGGCAGTTGGCGGCACCGATTAAGTGGAAACATTTGTGCGGCTAAATAGCTGAATGAACGAGTATCTCATGGATACGGATGCGCGCCAGGCAAGCAGCTTTCTTTCATAGTCTTTGCCAATAATTCTCCCAGCCTGTTCTCCTCTCACACAGAATGCCCGCAGTGCGTATCTGTCTGTCTGTTTTCATTGGCTTTGTTGTTGCTGTTGTTGTTAGCTATCTGCTTTAATATCTAGTTATCAGACAGTTGAAGGCATTTTTCCAGTTGCCAATTCAGTTTAGTTGGCCGACAGACAGTTGGCCGGTTACTTGCTCGCTGGGTCGGTCAATTCTGTTGTCGTTGCTTTAAATCAATTGCATTGGTAGTGCCATTAATTTCTCAAAGTGTCTTTGCTTTCTACACTGAAAACTGCCTTGTACCTGTGTGCATTTGCCGTTTGTCGTCGCCTTAATTTATTTTGTCTCCTCATGCGAGTTCAGGTCTCCTCGGTGCAGTGCATCAAAGCCAGCTCAAAGCCATCTGAAAGCCAAAGAGTCACAGTGCCACAGTTGAACAATGTGGGTTTGTTGCATTTCTTTTAATTTATTTGAGTTGCGATTGATTCGCTGTGCACTGTGAACGCTTTTCACCGACCGCATGCGACTACTTCTGACTTGTAGATACAAATGTATCTTTTGTGTGATGTTGTTGCCTTGTTTGGCTCCTCATTAATGCTACAACAGTTGGAGGAGTTGCACAATTACCAACTACACATATGCTTCACTGCTTTACGACTCTACAGTGCCCTTAAATTTACTTCACTCACTCCCCCTCTCTCGGTCTGTATCTATAACAGTGGGTGACAGTTACCCAAATTGGTTGCAAATGTAAACTATCACATAAATAACTGTCGCCGTTCTTTGACTTTTACTTTATAATAGATGTGCTTACATTTGTTTAAAAAGCCAAGAAATTGTGTCAAAGACATTGCTTATGGCAATTTTAATGAAAGTCACAAATGTTATATATAGATCATGCTAACAATATTACTGTATAAAATAGTTCCTCAAGATGTTAAATTTTTCTTAATTATCACAATAAAGCAATAATATTTAAATTATTTATTATATAGCAATCAGATTCAGCATGTTTCCTGATATTCCAAATAATTAAAACACATTAACATCTGATGCTTTGTCAATAAGAGCAATATATAGCTTAAAGATTGAGTAACCTGAGAAATGACGACAAAGCTACTTAGTCTGATTATGATCATATATATGGGTTTATCAGAAAATATATCCACAAAGTAAAATTATAAAAAAAATAAGAAAGAAACGGCTATTTTAGGCACGACGAAGCTATATACCCTTGCAATGGTCTTCTAAGAAAATTTTAAATACTTTTGCATAGAAAAACTCATTTTTGACCCAATTGTTCCTATGGCAGCTGTAAGATATAGTGGTCCGATTTTGTTCAAACTTGGTCTGATTATACAAATCTTAAATATGCATCGATCTACCAAGTTTAATTTTAATAACTTGAACAATAAAAATGTTTTTTTTTATACAAGCACTTTTCAAGGAAATGAAGTGTCTCCGATTGTTTCTATGGCAGCTATATGATATAGTGCTGCGATCGGGCTGATTTTGACATACAAACTACATACAATAACAAACTTCATCTGTGCCAAGTTTCATAAAGATAGCTCAAAGATAAAGCCAAAAAATAAGCATAGAAACAGACGGACATATGGGCAGACGACAGACAGACAAATAGACAGACGGACTCGGCTATATCGACTCAGCTTGTCGTCCTGATCAAGAAAATATATATATATATAAGAATATGATATATATATATTTGTAATCATGTAACTACGTAATAACTGGAATATATATTTATATACTATACATACATGCATCATTTATATATCACTCGAGAAGAGCCATGTTAAGCCAATCTAGTAAATTTGGGAGATTTTAGGAACTTCTAATAATCTATGTTGTTTTAGTGATTATTATTAGTTTATACTTATTTATTTAATACTCTCTTTTAATATTACGCCCAAAAGTTGCAGAATTTCAAAATGTCGCTGATTACCAGGATTTGAATTGGGACATAGCTGGCCGGACTGGGAAATAAAATTTTCAGATTCTATTCGTTCAATAAGCTTATATTAAAAATTAAACACAGCACTGGTGGTCCCTTAATTAAATAAATAATATAAAAGAAAAATAAGAATATCATACAAACAACCTATTTATAGGGTATCTGTTTTGCTAATGTCATTTTATTTTAGATTTCCAAGGCAACTGCTTCCAGTTTTACTTGTAACCATTAACTAGGCATTTATAGGAACTGTAGCTCGTTGGCAGCTTAAATTTAAGTAGCCCCGTGACTTTGTGGCCTTAAACAAAGTATATGTGACATTTACTACTGCTGGGTTGCCATGGAGCAACCAATTTATTTCATTCATTTCAAATCATTCGAAGACTATGCTTGCCCCCAGTCCTTTCAATATTTATGGCATTTTGTGGAGCGACAACGGCGACGCACTCAGCGTGTGATTGCTTATGCTGACCGAACCCCAAAGTCCCCGGAACCCCTGGCAACCCTGGCAGCAGCTCTCCAGTTTGTCCAGCTCAGATGGAGCTGCAGTTGGAGCCACTGCAGCAGCAATCATAATAATATTTTTGGAAGTACGCTGGTTGCTCCGTTGGTTCGTCCATTTGCCGGACAGACTGGAGACTTAAGACTGGAGACGGGTTGACTGGATGACTGGATGACTGTGGGTCTGTTGTCATCGCATTATTATTCCGCTTCGACGTTTTCTGCTCTATTCCTTTGATACTTTACTATTATGTGTTTCTTTGATTTCATTTATTTTCCTTTTCGCTTGCCATAAATGGTTCATAAAATTTTATATGCTCGTCCATAAAGGCAACCGATTGCTCCACTTTCCACTCACTACATGCAACGCAGTCAGCATTGAATATAAGTTAACAGATCTCCAACTATAGTTTATCGTTTATCTCGAAAACGGTTCCAGCAACCTATTTTTTAAAATTTTTTTTTGGGAACCAGCGATCCATTTTACATATAATTAGATTCTAAAATGCGACAGATAGTTTAGAAAATGGTATATTAAAAGTCGCCTTAGCTGAATTTTTTATCATTGTCAGATTGGGTTTCATTAGTTAACTCTAAAAATGGAGAGGCTCCTCTATACATAACGAATTATACATTCATATGCATTAGATTATTGTTTGGACAAAGGTAAATTTTTTAAGTTTTATTTAAAAGTGAATAATTGTCATTTTTTTTATTTTTTATATAAATTTTTTTTATTTATTTATTTATTGACCAAATCAGTTGCCATTTATGACTAAAACAGGGCAAGTAACTAATTTAAATTTACAAGCCACGCCTAAATAAAAAAATAAATAATAATAAATAGTTAGTGAAATAATTAATTTAAGTAGTTTTAAATTAAGGAATAAGTTATTAGTCACTTTTAAGACCTTTTTGAGGATATTTAAATTATCTACCATAGATAACAATCCTTTGGGACTTTTACCAACAGATTTATAATTTATTTTTATTGTATAAAATTAGAAGTAAAACTGAGTGCTTATCTTATTTAATTTTTCATAACAGTTATTGAACACTTTTTTTTTAACTATAGCTCCGACATTTTAAATATTTTATATTGTTATTATTATACTAATATACTAAGACCGTTAATATGCTAGTAAGTATATAAGTATCAGCGATTATAAATGATTTTAAATTCTAATTCTGATCAATATCTGAAAATACAGTTGCCGAGCTAATATTGCTAACATATTGACAATATCGTTCATACACCCATGATACAGTCCGAGTGCAGATCTCTATAGACTATTTCCTGACATTTTCCCATTTCCATTTTGTTTAGAAGCCGTTAAACTGAATGCAACTTTGCAATTGCATTGTTAAACTGAATGGTAAAGTGAAACGAAAAATGGTTTCGAAATCGTTTAGATGCTAACTCTCTGGCTTTGGCTTTGGCTCTGACTGTGGCTCTGGCTCTGGCTTTGGCTGCATATCCATAGCTCGTATCTTCCGCGTTGCCAAAATCAAATTGAGGGGCTTATGCAACCGGCCCAGCAACCAACAAAAAACAACGCCGGCCAAATCGCAGTTTGAAATCGGTGCTTACGTGACCGGCCGAACGACTCAATCTCAGGCAGCAAAAAAACAAAAAAAAAACACAATACAAAATACTAAAAAACAAAAAAATATATAAAAAATTTAAAAAAAAAAAAAAAAAATATATATATATATATAACCGGTGCATGGTGCAAGCCGTCTTCAAGCCCAGTGCCCGCACCCGTGTCGCTCACAAATATTCGTATACGTATCTGTATCTGTATACGTATACGTATCTGTATTTGTATAGTTGTATCTTATTATCAACTCGTGGCAAAGCGTTGAGTTCGCTGGCCGTTCATGAACTACAAACGCCGATGGCTGTGGCTGTGGCTGTGGCTGCGTTTTCGCTTTGCATTGCACTGCAATTGGCAATTGGCAATTGGCAGTCGCTGTCTGTCCTCGATGCGGTTGTTGGCTCTTGAGCTTTGCCGTATCTGACGGATACAACACAGGCGAACGCACTGCGAGATACTCGACTAGTTGATACGCTGACTAGCATACACTTTAAATATGTATATCATGATGTCTCTAGGCAATTAAATCTGTTAGAACTATTCTAAATAAAAAAAAAATCGAATAAAGAAACTATTGACCGAAACATTCTTATCACACTTCATTCTATTCAATTTAAATTATGTGCACTAATTTTGAGTCTAATTTTGAATTCTACTTAGAAATTCATTTCGTATATTTAATTCAATTTAGGTAAATTCAATTTGAATTCAACACTCATTAAATTTCAATTGTGAGAATCTATTTCTTTCATTCTTAGAACTCTAGCCACACTTAAATATATTCAATTTACTTATTTATTGTATTCATTCAATTCAACTTCCATTTCAAATCAATTGCAATGCAATTTCAATTGGGTAGAATAAACAAATAAATGCGTTGCAGTCGGTAGCTCCTGACTGTGCTATACTCTGTTAATAATATGTTTAAATGTTCGCAATTAGACATAGTTGAGTATATATTTATATATATCTATATTTATCAATGTTTTTTCATTCATCTTTATTTCAAATTCGAATTTTTTCTTCATTCTCAGAGTATATTAATATTGATCTATATTTGTTCCCAATACTTTACTTTCAATTGTAATATTTAAGTTGTTGATTTGGTTTTATTTTATTTCTTATTAACAGCTTCTAAAGTGTTCCCAGCCTTCTATTTAAAGTCTGCATTAGCCTTTTATTTAAGCAGACGACCTTACTTTTACACTTACACAACTCAACAATATTATTATCATTATCATCATCATTATCATTATTATCGATGTCTTACTTTTGGATACCTCTTCAGAAATTTGTTGATTGTAACAAAACGTTGGCAAAACCAAAACAAAACCAAGGCACTTTCCTGTACTTGAAGTTGTGATGTGACGATGATGAAGCAACCTCCGAATTTCAAGTGATAGACAAATATTTCTAAGCACCCTGTACTTGAGCTGTGCGTAATGTAAGCGCTCTGTACACCCTTTTAGAATCCCCCAGAGTTGTACTCGTTTCTTGTCATTTGCATGGGCCACACTTCAGCTTGCCACTTGAGGCAACTCTTCATCGCTCTTCACTCAAGATATGCCATATGGAAGACACCAGACCAGACCGGAATAATATAAAACTAGTATACAATACATGTGCATGCATCGTTCATTTTTTTTTTTAACTTAAGATCTACACAATTTCGAAATATAGTTCGTATATTAAAATTAGAATTGCGCTTTCAATTGCCAAAGTGCTATGTGATATGTTTAAACTGATTGGATTTTGGCTTGCAATTTAAAGAAGCTTAAACTTAAAATAATATTTTAAAAGTAATAATACTAATAAGTTCAACTTCAAATATTTGATGCCACTTGTAAGTGAATTGGAAGAAATCGAAAGTTTATTCAGGAAAGTAAAGTAAAAGGAACCAGAAAAGGTTCAATACTTCATGTGGATTTTTCGATTAATCGCATAAGGATAGGTTAATGATACATTAATTTGGCTTATATAACATTTTTTTATTTGTCGAAAATCCCCAATCCAATGCTGGGCTACCATGGGGATTTTCAAGCTTAATCTTACATTTATTGCATTACCATTCAAAAGTTATATAAATATATATATCCAGCCAATTTACATACTGTAATATGCAACCCTGTACCAAATGATATATTGTTAGCAACACTGTTACCTCATTATCGAAAATAGAAATATCGATAATTCGGCTCCTCACTTGATATTGTACTGTTATGCCAAGTGCACCTGAATTTTAAAATAAAGTATTTTTAAACTTTATATTTATCATAAATATTACACATACTATATATGTATATTTAATTGTCATATAAATATGTACACCATTGATTTTTACACATTAAGAAAGTTGGAAATCTACTTAGTTCAGTTTAGAGAGACCGTGCTCAAAGATGAGCTGCCGCAATCCCTTGCAGCCACTTAAATCGACATCAAGCATCGCCTGCTCTAGGATTTTACAGAGTGCATCCTGGTCCAGAGAATGCTGTTCCAAACGGAGCTCGTTTTCCAGGCAATCCATTAGGTCATCGCTCGCAAAGGGACGATAGTTAATTATTGTTGTATCCATGGGCAACTGCTGCAGCAACTCAATCTGTTCCCAGTAGTATTTCATCTCTAGACTAAAGATGTACACAATGAGTACAGTTTGATTAATTGCCGCATTCAGTTCGCCCTCTCGATCTACCAATATCTTGTTGTATATAGGCACAACATTATAGTCGCACGTGGACAGATTGTCGATGATCATCAAGTTCTGGCCGCAGTCGGACAGGTGTTCCACAAAGTTACGTATCAATTGAAACTTGCGGGCACCGTCCGGTACATAGGTGCTCCATGAATAGGCGTGTACATTCTCCGGCCAGGGAAACTGTTGCCTCAAAGCCATTGCGGTCAGCGTCTTGCCGACTCCGGGCGGCCCTATTAGGGCTACGGATTTGAAACGTCTGTCGCTCTTCAGGACGCGTTCCAAGCGTGCCAGGGCCTGCTCCTGGTTGAGCACCTGTCTTCCAATCTGTCGAAACATCCGCATGGTGTTCAACTGCTGGCTACAGTAGTAGGTGTGCAATGATTCTGCCTTCTCGTCCGTATCAAGTCCCAGCAACCCAGAAACGCCAAGCCACAGCGCCTCCAGTGTGCCGCCTGACCCTACCACCTGGTTCAGTTCACCTTCTGTGGTTAGCTCCATGCCATGGAACCATACAACTATCAACAGTGTGACCATGCCAATCATTAACATCAGGCCCTGCAATATGTTCGCCTGTCTCGTGTTCTGAAGCTGTTTTCGATACGCCCGACAGCGCGTATTCCGCAGGACTCCTTTTTGTCGTGGATCCTCATCTCCAGATCGTCCGGGATGCAGAGTCTGTGCATAAGGAATGTTGCAGTGCATTGTAAGCTCCAAAATATAACTATAATATAACTATTAATAACAATTTCGATGCAGACGCTAGAAGTTGATTTTGTTTTCTAAGTTTCAAGTTTTAAGTTTTCATAGTAATTTTTAAGTTTATCGAAGTCATAATAAAGTCGAAATATTCATGCCGATTTATTTGTAGGATCGCTCAGAGGCCTAAGACCCCAATAGTTAGTATTCTAACCATTTACAGTTCAAGTAAATTTGTATTTATTAAATATTTCATATGTTCTAAATGTCAAAATAAAAGGTTTTATTAAGCCATACTTGGAGCCCAAAATAAAGAGCTAGTCAAAAGTTAATATTTTTTCCTGAATATCAACATCAGGAACTAAAATATTGCATTTTTACTTATATCATAACAATAATTCAGTTGAACAAAGTATTTTTTTGAAATTAACTTTATCTTTGCAGTAGTCGGACAGCGGTCTAAAAAGGCTTTAACACCGGATTTACACTAGTCTTACTTTTATTATTAAATATTAATTTAGTGAATACTCAATCTGAATGGTTTAATCATATATATTTTATATTGAGACAATCTATATACCTGATACAATCTGATCTGACCTCTAAGAGGAATATTTAGCATTGTAGATTGGATCTGTAGAACTAATAGCTTCATTTTATTAAATACTCCATTAAAAACGACATATGAAACCAATTTATTTTAGATGGGACATTCTATGTGTTTTTTTAGCTGACATTAGCGCTTACTCATCGCAATCAGTCAGCAGTCATCCGGCGAGAAACAGCAGCTGATTTGAGGCAACAAACAGACAACAGCCAAAAGACATTACCATTAGGCCAACAATTAAGTTCAAACTTGTTCGGAAAGCCGGCAGTAGACAGCAACAACTTGGCCAACTCTTTGAAAGCAGCTGAAAAATCAGGCGATCTTGATTACCAAACAATCAAACAAACAACCAAACAACCAGCCGGGCAAAGAGACGACCGGTCTGGCCAGACTGAAAAGCCCAGTTTAGGCCAGAGAAGAGAAGACTAGACGAGTAGAGAGGAGACGAGACAGAAAAATGAGCCATTTGGGTGCTTGACAACAAACATAGTTCAAAGACAACAAAACACTTCAATTCGTAGTCGTGTAATAGACAAAATTGAAAAAAAAAAACAACCATAAATTAAAATCTCTTCAAGCCGCATAACAGTTGCCTTATCTTATAAAATTAACGTTCACTAAAAGAAATTCTACTTTTAAAAAACAATGCGAAAAGTATTTTTAAATTCTACTGCTATGATTATTAACCAGGATTTTAGGTTTTCTCGGGATTATATAGTATTTAAAAATTATATACTTTGGTTAAAATCGATTTTTTAATAATCTTGCTTATCTTTATCGATTTTAATGATTAACGCCTGATTAATGCAACCATATAAGTTGTGAGGAAATAATTAGATTCTTACCCGAGTTTTAAAGGCCAAAAATAATAAAACATACTGCACTAAATATGAGGTTTTTTTAAATTTAAAATTATATAGATATAGAAGTGATTTAAATTGAAAACTGTGTATAAATATATATTAGATATATTTAAATATTCAGAAAACTTTAAGCTTTTTTATATCAGTCATGAGATTCTCAAGAAATGATCAGAATTGAAAAAATATAGCACATTTCAAAATTATTTAAAACATAATCTAACAATATAAGACAAATATTTTTGAAGAGATTTTTTGACATCTTGGGTATTATATGTATTAGAAAAAGTAGGTTTGGTAATTTTAAAATTAAAAACATTTAATTAGATGTACACTGACCCGAAGTAAGATAAATTTGAGTATAGTACAGAACTTTTTTACTTTACGGTTTCAAACTAGAGTATTTAGACAAGAGACTTGCGGAATATGCCGACAGATACATAGATACATA
This sequence comes from Hirtodrosophila alboralis, assembly GCA_035043045.1. NCBI lineage: Eukaryota > Metazoa > Arthropoda > Insecta > Diptera > Drosophilidae > Hirtodrosophila > Hirtodrosophila alboralis. The sequence goes on along the minus strand of JAWNNH010000454.1, from coordinate 157,859 downwards.
GATACATAGATAGATAGGAGATGGATAGATGGAGAGACAGACACTTGTTTGAGCGCATGGCCGTAACGGTTTCTAGAAAATCAAGTTGGGCGACTTGCAAAAGTGTCTTTCATAAATCAGTCAACGCTCTGGTCTGGCTAACAGAGTCAGCTGTCAGCCGGAGATCATTTTGGTGGTAACGCTGCGGTTCGCTGGGGTTCAGCGGTAATTATGTCTCTACTCGGTGGAGTATTCATATGTGTGTCATTATGATCATAGAGCAGACAATGGTAGACAACAGTAGTCTTGGCAGACTTGACGGCTCTAGGGTAAAAGTTTGTTGGCCCTCAACTGCGGTCTGACGAAAAACATTTGGCTGACTTTCCGTTTTGGCCATATTTGATGTTTGATTTGACGGCTTGCTGTTGCCAACCGATTTGAAGCGAGCCAACTGCGACGACTGCCTCTGCCTCCGCCTCTGCTGAGTCAGCGCACTTAATTGTTGCCAAAAGCGGAAAAGTTTTGCAAGTGAAAAGTAGGCAATGAAGTAGACATTTGGAAAATTTTTACAAACACCAACAGCAGTGGGCGCACCGGAAAATGTTAATAAGTTCAATCAGTCAACATAAAATTCAAATCGTGGGCATATATTTAATCTTATCTCTGAATTCTTACAAACTCGTTCAATACGAAAATCTCGTTTTAATTTTAATAAACAACGAGACTTACATACATTTAAATGAAATTCAGTTCTATAGTCGAGTATAATCGACTTCGGTATACCCTATAGACAATCTATAGTAAAAATATACATTCACAGAACTGCAGTACTTAAACATTAACTCGCAGCGCTGAAAATCTTGAGTGACATCATACCAAATATTGATATATCTAGTTCTTGAAGTCCCCGATATCTTGGTGTTCATACAAAACAGACGGAGAGACAGACAGTTGCAGTTCTTGCTGATCAAGAATATGCATATATACTTTATAAGATCGCAGATGCCTACTTCTCCGTTAGATTTTCACAATTTTGTTGATTTCTTTTCCAATTTTTAATGGGTTTAAAAAATTGTTTTTTATTGCTTATAACCATGTTTATAATGCCATGGATAAGTTCATAATAAAATATGTTTTAAAATTAGTTAAATAATTGCAAACAGTATTAATTTTCCGCATTTCTTAAACACTTTCCAAGAGAGCATGAATGCAATTCACACATTTAATGGGCAGAAATTGTCAGTGAAAAAAATGTGAAAAGTTTTGCAAATTGAAGTTTATAGACGATGCCAAAGTGTCGAGAACACAAATGTGTGCTTGTGCCAGTTGACGAGTGAATATGTGTATTTGCAAGATACAGATACAGATACAGATACAGATACAGATACAAGCGAGTAGGCTGCTCATTATTTTGGCCTGCAACGACTGCGGCTTCGGCTGCTGTCAGTTTCAACTTCAATTGAAACGCATTTAATTAGTTTGTGCCTAATTTATGCTTCCATCGACATCGACATCAACATCAACATCAGAATTCAGTATCGAAGCTGTCATGTGGCGCGTATTGCACTACTTTTTATACCCTTGCAGAGGGTATAACAACAACTCAAAAAATTCAACATTATAGCAATCAATATAGAAATGTTGATGAATATTAAATTTTGGCATAAAAAGCATATTTAGTATTTGTATTTGTCGTATTATCATAAAGTTAACTAAACTAAAATTTAATTGATTTTTGATAGATATTGATTATGGTTAGGGTATATTATATTCGACACTAACTCTTTTTCCAGCTATCTTTTTTATGTCAGACATTAGGCGCACATTAGAGCAAATCAACGACTGACGGCGACAGTTACGACGAGTCTGTTGATTATTATTGGTATGGATACAAAATTCTTAAGAACGAGTGCATTGGTATGTTGTGCTCAAAAGGCCCGACTTGTAGGTCAGTTCTTCAGGCCTTCTGGCCTGGTCCGTACTGGGCTCATCATTAGTTGTAGCCTACCCCAAAGACGCCTCAATTAATTTAATTAACGAAAGTACTTCGAACGCCTTCCAGTTGACGTTGTGGCATTTGTTAAATTGTTTAAAGAACACATTGACAGTATGTAGAGAGATGTGGGCGTCATGTCTTTTGCTTTACTTATTTTGATAGCATTGTGGGGCTTCTCAGTAAAATCTACTGAATGCGTTTCTATGATTAACTTTCATTTGATGAAATATTTTCATTTCGACTTTCGTTATTCCTCCGCTGCATTTCCCCATCCCACTTCTATATATATCATAGGGCTTCCCGTTTTCTCGTTCCTCAATGTTGCTACCCAAGCTGAAATTTTCCATTATCTATGGGTCAGTCTACAAGTGACATGTTAAGTAATATCGTATGATGTATGCTAAAAAGATAGTTGAAACTATAGTATTAATCCGAACTTGTCTTCGAACATTTAAGCTTAAGAACCAATGTCTTAAACTTATGATTTTAATTTAACTTTGAACAAGAGCATTATATCAGCACTTTCACCATATATCACTATGTGTCATACTATTGACATTGGAATTTATAAAAAAATAAATTTCGAACGATGATATTTGCTATTTATAAAATGCAAATAATACCTAAAGACTTTTTGCACAAGCATTTTGCAATATTAGTAATCTATTTAACTAAAATTTCTGAATATTTTCAACTTGAAAAATGTTTTTTTTTGCCTTCTAAATTTTCTCACAATACAGCCAAGGACTAAGGACCACTACGAGTTTAGTATTTCTAGATTGTCATAGACTCTAAAAATATAAAGACACTTAACATAATAAGATTATATAATACCCGACTGAAAGGGTATAAAAGTTTCTCTATATATAAACTTTTTTAAATCCATTTGTTTATTAATTAACTTTGTATTCTTAAATTAAGCAAGTACATATTTGAGTTAGAATAATATGGAATTATCTATTATAATTTCATATTAAATATTTTAGAATTAAGTACAAATAATGACCAAAACTTGAAATATTTTAATATAGAGAACAAAAGCAAACAAAACCAAAATATTCCAAAAATGTTGTGAATGTTCACAATTGTATTGAAAGCCAATTATGTATTTTTGTTATTTATTTAATTTTTTATATTTATATGCTTAAAGTTAACTTAATTCACCAAAAGTAGTGTCTTGAAATTTTTTGGCCAATTCAAAAGCACCTCCAAGCAACTGCAATGTCAGAGCACACTTAGTACCGGAAGTTATCTGACTTAAATTGATTTCGGCTTCGGTCAAAAATTTTGTAAATTCCTTACTTTGGTTTAAAAATGTTTCTCTGCATTTTTTCGCCCCTCTAGTGCATCCTTTGACAACGTGTATGCTTATATATGCTAAATCCTCGAGTCTTGTCAGTAATTTTTCAATATTTTCGTCATGTACTTTGGGATTCTTCGTGCTACACTCGACAATTGTTTCGCTGAAGTGTTGCATTAATGAGTTATACTTTTTAAAGAATGTTTTGATTTTTGTGACTGAATCAGACCCAGTTCTTTGGAACTTGTACTTTTCAATAGCCGATAAATCATCCAATAATTGTGTTCTTAGAAGCTGCGATATTGTCATCTGTGGCATTATCTGATCAGATTTTGGAAGCTCAGGTATTGAAAGATCCGCAATTGCAAACTCATGCCCTTCCGATAAGTAAATCTATTGTATTTAAATGATTTTTTAATAAGTGTTACGTTAATATTTTACTTACATTACAAACATAGGTGAGAAATATAATTGCAATATAGTTCATCTCAGCCTCCGGTAGCTTTCAGTTTAGTTTCAGTTCAACAAATAGATCTATAATAACTATTGAGGCTTGCTAGGAGAATTCTTTTAGTCCACACGATTTGAAACAATTTGAATCACATTAAAGCGTTATAATTTTTACTTATTATTATTAAGCAGCTTACTTAATGCAACTAATTTTTTACACTTGAATAAATTAAGAATTTATAAATACGTAAGAGTTACTTAGGAAACTATATAGAATTTATTCATTAAAAATTAGTAAAAGTGTATGTAAAAGGCTTGATTTTATTTTATCTCGTTATATATAATATAATCGTCGAATTCAGCTGATTCTGACATATGTAGGTACTGTCTGAAGGAGATCCAAATTTCATCAAGATAGCTCAAATATTGGGAGACTAGCTTGCATGGAAATTTTAAAATTTTAAAATAAAGATTAATGTTGACCCAAACGTTCCAACAGAACATAATCAATATGTTTTGAAGTCTAGTCATCCAAATGGTAATTTTGAATAGATGCAGCTTAGTTCAAATAAATAGACAATAAACTTGATTCTTTGAGTCAAAATTTAACTTGCATTTTGGACTCTTCTATATATATAGTAGACGGACTGATTGACGATTCACCATCAGGCCAAATGGTAGAAGCTGAAAACATTCATAGATAAACCCACTCTTGGATCAGATTTTTTTTGGGATTACCTTAACTTTTGGGACAAAGTGTAATTCATTTCAGGAAGTGAAAATCGTGTTTGGAGCCACTGTATATAAATTGAACCAGAGTTAAGTCGAATTAAGAATACTCTTCTCTCTATATTTTTTAATAGCAACAAGACTTTAATTTAAAATTTGCTATTGGAAAATTCATTTGATGATTGATTTTATGTAATCATACTGATTAACAATATTCTAATTGTAATTATACGCCATATAGTTCACATATGTAAAATATTTAACATATTTTCAAGAGTTTATTATTGGCTGTACTCTCTTGTTAGTATTAATATATTTTATTTAAAATTTTATAATAAATATAAATATGCAAAAAAAAAGAAAAAAAAAACAAGCGGCAGTCGGGCTACTTCCATCTTTCATCTTTCAACTTGCGAGTTCCAAGTTCCAACTTCCAAGTGACCGAACTGGTTCTCCTCGTTGTTTGAGGCTTATTTAAGGCCAGTCTACTACCGGAGTTACACCTACTCCCGCTGGCGAGTTTTGGAGTTGGGTACAGCTTTTGGGTTGAGTTCTTGCCTCAGCGGTCTCTCCGTTGCGTTGTTTACGTTTAGCGTTTATTTCTTCATTCCACACTCGTTTGTTTTGATTTTAAAAAAAGGTTGGGTTAGAAAAAACTGGATGCCCTTGTTTGTATACGGTTCGGTCTTTAAATGTTTGGTCTTTGTTTTCATCGCTTTTGCTTCCCCTCCCTCTTGTGCACCCTCTCTGTCACTCTCCCTCTCTCTTTCTTTCTCTCTCATTCCCTCATTGAGAGACCTTTAGCTAGGCCTTGCTTTATTATTTGTTCTTTGTGCCACAAAAGCAAAACAATTTTTTTCTTTTATTTATTTTTTTCCCTCTTATTGTACTCGTATGCTTTGGGATAGGGTTCAGTTTCGGGTTAAGTCTCTGGCTCTGGGTCTGCATCTAGGTTTTGCCTTATGCGTTGTTCCGAGTGCCGCTTGTCTATCAACTAGTTCCCCATGTTTCCCAAATGACATCAGAGAACCGCATTCAGATTCGCCTTTTTTTTTATACTTTTCGCTAATTAAGATTCATGACGAGTTAATCTATGCCCGAGCTATGGCTTAGTCATCCTTAGGCATCCAGAAGGCAACCTGTTTTAGTTGTTGATGGATTCTTAAGCATATGGTATGTACAAAGGATTCTTATTACCTTTTACTAAGCTAAATGGTATGAGCATACATATGTATGTACTGTGTGTACCTGGTTTTATTTTAAGCTTAAATATATTGTTTTTATACTTTTTATAACTAGTTCAAGTTTATTTAAAATTCCCCATAGTAATGCATATCTTAATAATTGAATAAATCAGTTGATCATGCATACAGCAGCTGCCATAGCCAACTGAGAAGCAAGCAGTGAGCGTTGAACTGCTTGGACTGCTTGATTTGAATGTGTATGTATATAAAAGAATATGCATATTCTTTTTTTATTATTTATTTATTATTTTATTATTATTATTATTTATTATTATTTATTTTCAGAGTCGATTGCAATGGGCGAGGAAGAGGCGCCTGAAAGCCTTTTGCGAAAGGCAATGCAGCTTCAAAAAAGCGGGTGATACGCCGAAGAAAAGATTTAAAATAATAATGAATAGCAATAAGTAGTAAAATAAAAAAAAATAAATATAATAATTTTCATTTTCTCTTATTTATTTTTAATTATGCCCGCCCTATGTGGCAAAAAGTTAGTCCGCGACCTAGCTGGCGCGGTTGCGGGAACGCCTAGTCCGCGATCTACTTCGTACGGTTGCATAGCGGACATCAATGCCCGCGCAATGACATCTGCATGTAAAACGGCATAGGAAGAATACATAGAAAAAAGCTAGGTTGCGGTTGGGTACCCGTCCGAGATGCCTAGGCATATAGTTAGGTCCGGGCCCGCCCGTAAAACCACAGGGTGTGTTTGAGAATGTCGCACAGGTTACAGGGTGTTTAGTAGCCTACTCATACTCGACTATGCCATTTTAAATTATTTTAGTATATATAAGTATAATTCTAAAAAATTAATATATTATATATATATACTACTATTGTGAAAGTAAGAGAAAATTATATTCATCGAGATGTTGCGACTGCTCTCTCTTCACATTTCATGAGTGTCAACAATGGAACTGAAATTTGTTATTATCTAATTGTCTGTTGTTTCTACTACTTACGCGTAGTACTAGCTCCCCTCCCTACTCGCACCCCTCACCCACACCCACACCATGTACCATTCTTAGTCCATTTGCCTCCTGGGATTTTTTTGGGCATGAATGCCACCCCCCACACCCCACTCTGCCCCAATGACTAACCGCCACCGCGGGAGCTGCAAACAGAAATAATAAACACCAACAAGTGTCGTAAAAACAAATTAACGGCGCACAAGCAAACACTTGTCCCTGTTCCACTCCTCCTCTACTTTTGCCCCTCTGCCACTGTGCCACATCTGCCCCCCCACCCCTTGGACTCTAAAGCAGCAGCAGCAGCAGCAGCAGCAGCCCCTAAGTTTTAAATGAGCAAACATTATTTTAATTTATAGCATTGCATGGCGAACCCCGCTACACTAATCTCTACAATAACAACAACAGCTACAGCACCTCCTCTGCCCACTCATGGCCCCCTCTCAGACCAAAATGCCTTGTTACCCCTGGCTCCCTCGATGCTTGTTCATGCTTCACACGCTCCCCGCTCCTCGCTTAACATTTCCAGTTTCCAACTTGCTAAAGGGGAGCCGAGGGGGTTGCCGAGCGGAGCTTAACAACCTGTTTCCCCCTGGCACCAAAATTGAGTACTTCTCATATTTTCGATTTGTACAATGCAGATCTAGAAGCAAGGAGCAGCTCTGGGCAAACTACACTAAGAAAAAAGAAATTTTTTTAAGTATAGAAACACTTTCGATAAAAAAAATAAAATAAAATTCTACAAGCAGAGTATAAATCTCTACAAAGAAGTGAAAATTTCCACAGTACGAATATATTTTCTATGATATGAATAAACGAAAAAAATTATGGGTTTATAATCGGAAGTATGGATTTTCTACAATATGAAATTCAGGTGTTCTATGAAATGAATATAAAATTCATTAACCTGCAGAAAATTTTCTATGCTCTATATAAATTTTTACAAAATATGTTGAAATATTTCTTTAACCAAAGTAAAGTAATTTTTTTATTCAAATTTAAAAAAATAACGGATTTCTTTTATTATGGACATAGAATTATAGATTTTTCCATGTTTTGTAGAAAAAGTTTCCTCGAGTTATCGAAATAATTAAATAAAATAAATAAAACAGAAAATTTGATCTGCCAGAGTTACAACATTTTCTTCACTTTGTGGTAATTAAATCTACAGGGCATAAAAAAATTTCTATGGCGCTATTTCCATCCTGTTTTTCCAACCACTGACGTCAGTTTTCCACAATTGGATGTACACTTTTTTTTGAGTGTAGATGAGCTGCCATTTAAGAGTCAACAAATTGTACATATATTCAGATATATATATCCATTTCCAAAGTACTTTTTATTTCAAACGAAATAGAATTCATCTTTCGAGAAGTTAGGAAAGCAAATGAAGCGATAAATTTAAATTAAGTATTCTTAGATATTGAAATAGCAAAACTTGTATTTTATTCAGCGGAACATTTCTTATTTTTCAATAAAATTAAGCATTTAATGGTTAAGATATTACTTTGGAATTATAAAATGCTACAAAAAGTTAGATCGTAAATTAAATTGCCTAACGATATACAAATTCGATTAGCATTTTAAATATTCAAAATTGCTTGGAAAGCCAATTAAGCAATTTTTAGTTTAATATATTTATATGCTAAAATTTAACTCAATTCTCCAAAAGTAGATTCATGAAATTCTTTGGCCATTTCAAAAGCATCACTAAGCAACTTGAATGTCCTGGTGCCACACTTAGTCTCAGCAGATACCTCAGTTAAACTGATTTGAGCTTTGATCAAATAATGTGCAAATATCTTACTTTTGTTTAAAAATGCTAAGCTGCATTTTTCCGCCCCACCTCTTTCACGTCTGCAAGCTTCGGCGATTTTTCTGCTTGTATATGATAAATCCTCGATTGCTAACAGTAACTTTCCAATATTTCCTTTATATACTTCTCCATATTTCGTGCTACACTCTTTAAATTTTTCGGTGAACTGTTGCATTACTATGCGAAATCTTCTGAAGAATGGTTGGATTTTGCTGACGGATGAGCCAGAATCAGAATCAGATCTTAGAAGCGAGGACTTTGGAATATCCGACAATTGAAGCTTATCCAATAACTGTGTGCTTAGAAGCTGCGATATGGGCTTCTGGGGCATTATCTGATCAGATTTTGGAAGATCACGTATTAGAAGTTGCGATTTAGGACGCTCCGAAATTGGAGCCGACAACAAGGAAGGAGCCGACAACAAGGAAGGATCCTGTTGCCCTTCCGATAAGTAAATCTATTGTATAAACAGGATTTTTTAATAAGTGTTACGTAAATATTTTTATATGCAAAGCTACTTACATTACAAACACAGGTAAGAAGAATAAGTGCAGTATAGCTCATCTTGCCTCAGGTAGCTTTCAGTTCAACAAATAGATCTAAAATGGCTATTAAGGCTTGCAATATTAATTCTTATAGTCCGCTCGAATATAAACAAATTTGAATCACATTAAAGCGTTATAATTTGTACTTAGTAACAGTTACTTATATAAGTATTTAAATTGAATTCATTAAAAATGTGTAGAAATGTATTTTAAAGGCATTTCATAACGTTAACAGTAAGTAAAATGGTAAATATAAATAAAAATATAATAAACAAGACAGATTCTCTGAAAATTTTAAATACTCGATCTCTTGTTCTAGTGACAGAATTATGATATAGTGGTCACAGTTTCATAAAAGTTGTTATAAATCGTATTTATACATCGAATTTTAGATCGATATTTTGACAAACAAAAAAGTTTTGAATAGAAGAGCAGAATTTTCTCCAAATGGTTCCTATGGCAGCTATATAATATACATAAAGACATGACTCAACTGGTCGTCCTGATTAAGCATATATATATATACTTTATGGAATAAGAGATGTCTACTTCTATGCATTATACATTTTGTGACAAAATTATAATACCCTTTGCAGGGACATCGAAATATTCTTGATCAAGACTACAATATAAGAATAAACTGTAGTCAAGTGTCCATAATTGCTGACAACCTGAAGATATTTGTTCGTTTTAAAATTTAATTAAATATTATTTAATGCCTTTTAAATGCCATGCAAATTCTATTTGCTTTTAATTATAGATTTCATAGTTGCTACAACTCATTTCTGGTCACTTAATTGTGGTCGCTTCACACATGAACCTAATTATTTTCGAAATGATATAAATTTCCATGGCATTTCATTTGCATATACGAGTATATACATAAAGAGCGACGCACTAATGGTTCACATTTGCATAATTTTGTTGGGCCTGTGCCGGGTAATACTGATAATATCATTCAGTTCAAATGCGAACTCGGGGCTTCTTTTAGTTGGAGAGAGAGAGATACTGTTTAATATCCGTTTTGAAGCGCCTAATTTTGGGGCTTTAATAATACATTATGCTACCTGAGCTCCACACCTCAAAATATTTTATGGGTAGACATAATTGCGTAATTATTATGGGATGCATAGCAACTACTAAATACTACCTAGGTGAAACTCAATTGAAAGCCAAGTCTAAACTTATTTTAATTAGTCAAAATATAATATTTACCTTTAAGCTACACTATCATGCTGGATATTGTTCAAATATCTGTATTAAATGTATTTATTATTATTATATTTATTTATTTTTTAGTTTAAGTTGAGCTCTACACATGATAAATTAAGTGATATTTCCTTATGATAATTTATGTCAAGTGCACAAAAACCTTGAATAAGTACTACAAATAAATCCTTTGATAAATTGTTATTATATTATTAATAGTACATAAATTTCCAATAAAAAAGGGAGTCTGATCCTTATTATTTTTAAGAAAAACAAATAATTGTAAATACTAATATTATAATAATTCTTATTACCAATAAATAGTTGTCGAATATTGCTTTGTAATCGATACAGATTATTCTGTGCCTTTGTCGGGTATACTCGACTATAGCTATCTTATTTGTTCAAAACTGTTAATTTGCATTATCTTCTGAAAACTTTCAATATTCAAGCGATGGCAACTATTTGATATAGTCACCCGGTTTTAGTTTAATTTAATTAGATTAAAAAGTTGATCATGATACTGAAAATTGATAAGTTAGAATAAAAAAAAAAATTGGTTCATACAAACTATATTTCCAATGGGGAAAGTGGTCTGGTTTATTCATAATGCTCATATCATAACTCTTTATCGAACTGAAAAATTTGGTATCGAAGATTTGTTGTTCCAATCGACTTTTCCTATGTCAGCTATATGATAAGCTGCTCCGATATTGACGAATTTTGGTTAATTTCTTCAAATTATTTTAATTATTTGTATGCCATGTTTGCTTTCAATCGTTCCAAAGGCAGCTAAATGATAAAGTGGTCCGATCCGGTGAATTTTAACGTATAAACTGCCTGCAACTATAACACGCATCATCAAAAACGTCTTTCTATAAGTGTTATAAACTTCACGACAGATTTATAATATCATTTTGGAAGAGTATAATAAGTTAGCCAACCAAAGCATGAATTATCGCACATACTCAATGTGACGAGAAATCAAGAGATCTGCATGCAAACGAATAAACTCCTAAACACTCCATAATTATGAATATGCATTTAAGACTTCTCATTCTATCCTTCCCCCCTTGTTCCCTTCTAGCACCCAATTCTTCACATGGGATGCTGTTCTTCAAGTCTGTTCTTCAAGTCTATAGGCGATCAGCCGTGGCATCTGTACCATCTGGCAGCCTTATGAGTCACGCCAATGCCGGATTGTGGTGTTCTGTGATCCACATGTTTTCACTTAGAGCATCATCATTGTACGGAGGGGCTTCCAGGGGCTTGGAACTGATACTCCATAAACAGAGTCTGTCCCATTTAATGATGCACTTCGACTTAAATTTAGTGGCAAAACATTGTTGAGCGCATTAAGTAATTACGATTATGTTGCATGTTTCGCCTTTAGATAAATATGAAAATGCATTCGATTCATTGCCTGCAACTTGTTCAATTCGACCCCCAGACTGTCGAACTTTTAGCTTGATATCAAGTGCATTAGGTATCTTAGAGGGTAGTTGGGTAGCTTACATATATGTTGGGCCATGTGCTATAAAGTATAGAAATTTAAAATTGTTCCCACCAAATAAGTTTGTTCATTCAATTGGATAATTGAATGCTTAAGAACGTTGTATCTTATCAATGTCTTTGCTGTTCTTAAAAACAATTTAGAGCAACACCAATCGACGAAAGAAAATCACTTTAAAAACTTGAATTTGTTGATAAGTTAATATTTTAATTCTTCTAATAGAGTTGCAAGTTTCTTGCACTTCATAAAGTTCTTAAGAAATAATTAAAGTTTGGCGAAAATATTTGAATATTTCTTAGACATTTTTTTTTTTTGATTTTGCAACTAATGTAAGCCAATTTTAACTTGTTTTCTCGCCTAAATACCATGTAGGGCTCATTAAAAGGAATTTGTAGCCTAGTTAAGCAACATCCTAAAATAATATTATTTATATATTCGTGTACTTTAATCTTGTTTTCTGGCATTTTGGCTACAATTCATAGCTGATGGATAAAAGGGACAACCATTCATTATAGTCCACCATTTATCAAGTGCATAGTTCTAACCAAACTGCCTCTCTATTTTTTTTGTTTTTATTTTTTTTTTGGATTGAGGATGCGTGGGCGGGAGTCAGACTAACTGCCGGTTATGGTGGTCACCAGTTGACCAAGCGGGCCAGAGCCATCCATCAACTTCATGAAGAGAGACCAAAGCGCGCAAGTGTGCGTGTAATTTCTGTAAGGCCGCACACTTATCGAACATGCTGCGGGGGTTAGCCAGCACCTACAAATGTATGTATGTGTCTGTGTCTATGTATATATGTGCCAACAACCCCATAGTCCTTAGTCTATACAACATCCATCAGCCACATCAGTCACTCATTCATACATTCATTTTTTTTGTGCTTCCTGCTTGTGTGGCACTTCATCAACATCACAATCATAACAGTCAAGTCGATCCTTAAACTGTGTCCAACTCCTTACTAAGTAGCCCCAAACAAAGGGGTATGTATACACAACAAGCCTTCAAATCATCTACAAATTTAAGACGCTTGATTCTAATAGAGACGAGTGCAAGAGAGTCTTTAATATAATCCAATTTTCAATATAACACCAAAACCATTAAAAACTTAGTAAAGTCCGATGTCTCCTCGACTTTTAATAACCCCTAGACGATTTCAGAAATTAATAGAGATAGGAAATTAAAGTTTTGTAAAATATATATACTCCTGATCAACCATTTCAATTACCGAAACAATCTGGCCCTGTCCTATGTAGTTTCGTCTATATTATACGCAGATCAAGTTCATGTCAAATTTCTAATACTCCCGATAATTATTATAATTATAACTATTAGACGCCCAATTAAAGCAACTATGCAAAAGCAAAGGAGAAAAAAACGAAATAATTTTTTTTGACTTTTCCTCGAATTTTAAAGTCAAAAAATCGTAAAAAATACCACACAAAATGTCATCATTTTCTAAATTCAAAATTAAATAGCTGCAAAACTAGTAATTTAAACTTAATAAAGTATATGTATGATTAATAGGCCCTTTCATTAGCTTTCAGAAAACGTAAAGCATTTGAAAATCGGCTGTAATATTCTCGAGTAATGCTTAAATCTGTAGGCTTGCCTCTGAAAAAAAGCTAAAAAAAAAATACCAGATTTCAAAAATTTTTTAAAAAAAAGTCTTACCATAGAAAAATTTTTAAAGTGGTTTTTCGTCATCTGGGGCACCATATGTATCAGAAAAAGTAGGTCTGATCAAATATACAAAAAAAAAGCTAAATTTTGTTACCTAGTGTAATTATCGGAATAAATATAATTGCATTGAAATGCAAGTAAAGATCATATTTATTCATTAGGATGACAAAGTTGATGTTAACTTTGACTGTAATTCTAGAAATAATTATCTGATTGAAAGAAAGACAATTTCTAATCAAGAGAATTATATATATTCAACAAATGATAGACTTGTGTATCCGAGAGTTTCCTGTAAATCTTTTTGTTTAAGCTCTATAGTTAGCTCTACTTACTCTAGCAGAGTTGAGTTTAAAGCTTTTTTAAGAATATTTACCAAGTATATTAGAGTTGGCGTTCCGTTCTATAACTATTTGGATGCCCTATTGAAATCTCATTGGCTTTCCATTTTGATGTCAGCTTAGGACTCGCATCGCATTTGATTTCAAGCTGTTTCTCACTGGCTGCCGTGCCAGGCTAAGCCTGTCAACCGGGAACACGCATCCTTCAATTCAATACCCTCCCCCCTTCCCCCTTGCAATCTAACTCCCAATCCATCTCCTGCCTCAGTATGCGAGTGTTTCTTTATTTTTCGAATTTGTATCTGCTATTTGAGAGTCTGCACGTTAATATTTGGATTGCGTGTATTTGTATTTGTTTTCTGGTTGTGTTTCCTGTACAGGAAATGTGAAGCGAATATTGAAGGAGGTCGGGGGTATGGGCAACGGGAGATTGGACCGGGCTTGAATGGTTATTTGGGTACTGTGTTGCCAAAATAAATCCGCTATAAGCCCCTTGCACAAAAATGTTTTTCCTATTTTGCATAAAAAGTTGCGCTTATCCCTTTCACATTCGCATATTTAAATTCGTTTCTCTGATATTTGAAATTCGATTTTTGTATATCTTTTTTCTTCTTCTTCATTTTTTTTTAACATTCCCCGCTCGTCGCCTAATTCGACTGTATAGCAAGTTCCGGACCCGGATACATTCGAATGCCAGTTTTTTAGTTGCATGCTTATCATTCAATAGGTTTTGCCCATTTACTTTTGGTGTGTTGTGTGTGTTGGTGTGTGTGTGTTGTGTGTGTTGGTGTGTTAGTGTTCCACGTGTGCCACGTGTCTGATTATTTTATCCTTCAAATTTGCACACACTCTCCAATACACAAATAGATAGATATACACACACGCGGTTTGTTTATCCGTGTGAAAACTCACAAATGTGAGTGGCTTTTGAGAATCAGCAATCATGGATTTTAAAACTTCTATGAAGTCTTCAATTTTTTTGGTAAATCTTACTTGGCAATAAAATGTGAAAGTAGCATAAGCTACCTGAGAATTAACCCAAGAAACTCTAAGGAAACTCTCTATAAGAAAACACAGAATGATCTTTACCTGATGTTAAAATCCAAGCTGAGTACATAGATTAATAATACCAAAAATTACAATAAGAAAATAAAGAAAAATAACTTATTTGTATTGAAAATTTTCCAAAAACTGTTTTATAAATCCAATGTATTAAAGTATGCCTAGTGATAACTTAATATGAATTCTGTACTTAACATAAATACATATATTAATTATATAACAATTATAAATTACACTAGTTTACAGCAAAAAAGGAGTTGGCTCTCGTATACTTTTTTTGATGTATTTTTGAGCGCTTATTTCAAAAATGCAAACCATTTACCGACCGATTTGGACAAATGTATACTCAAAATAATTGTAAAAGAATTATCTAACATAATAAATCTTAAAAAGTATTTAAACGAATTTTTTAAATTTTTAAAAGACCAATTGAAATTCAGCAACTTTTCAAAAATGCATAAAAAGTTCACATTTTTCAACTTTGAGGATTTATAATGGCTTCAATTCGCATTCGATCCGCATAAACGGCATACCGTTAGAAAGGGGATACAATTATCTATTGGATTGTGTAACATTATTTAAGATCAAATAATATCTGATGTAGATATGAACTAATTAGTCGAAAGACTGCCAAAAAACTAGCTATTCGCGGATTTCTCGAAAACCATTCTTTGAAAAAATAAATGGTTTGCATTTTTAAAATCAGCGCTCAAAAATACATCAAAAAAAGTATAGGAGAGCCCAGCTCCCTCGATAAAAAATAAATTGAAAGCTAGTGTTATATAGCAAAATCAATTTTAAGAATTTCCTTTATAACATTTTTCAGTCTGTGTATACAACAGAAAAATATTACAAAATTATGAGTAATTTTAATAATTGCATCAAGTAAACACGAATTTAATTAATTTATTGAAATTAATTATAGAGTTTTTGATTATATTAAAGTCTCCTTTAACTGATATTTAATTTCATAATATATTTTTAATATAGATAATATAATTAAGATCTTAAAATTATAGTTTATTTGTTGTATTTTTAGAACAATGGGTTGTTAAAATTATTTAGATAATATTTACTTTGAAAGAAGCATTTATTTATTCCATATTATTACAATAAATTTTACTTATGCTGTTAGAATAATTTTCAATACTTTATTGAAACAAAGTGCATTAAATTCGATTCTTTAATTGCAGTGTTATGTTGCATACTTTAAGGAGTTGGAGCTTAAATTTATTTTGTTTAAATAAACTAAATATTTAGTTCTAAGCCTTAGATAAGGAAGAATGCACAGAGAGTTCTTCCTTCGCTTTGACATTGTAATACGGCTCAAGGACCTGTTCTAGAGTGTTGAGGGGATGGGTGGCATTTGCACAGAGAGCTTAAAGGTCAGTCCAAGGACAGAGAAACATGCCAACGAAATGCACAAAAAATGTTGCTCTTATTAAAATCAATACTAGACGCGTGGTTGGAGTAGGAGGTTGGTGAGGAGAGAGGCTGGGGTATTTGCATTAAATTATGCGACGAGCTACGGAAATGTTTGCCATCAAACGGCGGTGAGGAATGGAGGGTTAGAAGGAGCAGGAAGAGAAGGAAGCGGCGGACGCAGAACGCAGCATCGTTAAGTGCGGCGGAAACAATTTCACTCTTCAGCACAAGGAAAGCTATAAAAGGAAATAAAAGAAAAGCAGCAGCAGCAGTAACAGCAGACGTCGACGTCGACGCTGACTGCGACAGCGACTGCGACTGCGGCAACTACAGCGAGACATTTGTTAAAACGAAGCGCAGCAAACAAATTGTAACAGAAATCCTTCAAACATCTGTGAATAACTCGCCTGCAATTTACCCCTTTCCCCCTTTTGTAAGCCACTTCACACCACCTCTCCCCTCATTACACAACCATGCTTTTGCCATTCAGTCAATATACACACACACATGTGTATGTGTATGCACATGTATTTGTAATTGTTTCCTTTTTGCTTTATGAGTTTTTCATGTATCGCACAAAGTGTCACCCTATTCGCTCATTGCACCCCCCACCCCACCCTGCCCCAGAGAGTGGCATGCACCTGTGTGCCTATCCCTTTGCCCCATCTCTGCCTTTACCACTTGTACCCAACCTCTGCTTACTACGTGCAACTTTTGTGGAGCGCATTTTAATCGTCGTCATTAAGGCGCCAGCGCGTGCAAAATGTCCTTTTATTTCATTTTTTTCAGGATATTTTTTTGTTTTTGATTTTTTGCGTTTTATTCTTGAGTGTTTAGCCGCGGCAGTCTGTCCAAAAACGACATCAAAGTGTTTAAACACAATGCCAATGTGCAGATTACAAATGTGTCCTAGCAGTCGTCCTGCCAGATTCATCAGCCTTACTCATAGCTCAAAGAGGACATAGGTAACTGACTATTATTACGGTTCGTTTTCATATTTATAATATTTACTTTAATATGTGAATTAATTGAAATTTATTTGATAATCATGTATTCAGTAAATAGGAAAATAGATCGAAGTACGCACAAAACTTAAACTTCAGGGCAATTTCTGATATTGAGTTTTTAACAACGAATTTAATACAATTTAAGCAATATTATATTCAATTTCTGGTAAATTTTAAAAGACGGAAACCCAAAGCCTAAATACATTTAATTGTTTAGAATGCTCGCTAGAACTGAGATAGAGATAAATTATATTATATCGAGCTATGAAATTATTTATCTAATTTTGTGAAAGCCATCCAGTTTCCTTAACAGAGGTGGCCTTTGTCTGTTGGGCTTTTCAAAAATGTGTTCACATTTAACATTTAAAATCATCTTAAAAGGCTGACACCTTCAGCCGAGCGTGAAGAATTGTGGGGCTAAAATGGAGAGCAGGACATAGACATAGGTCGGGCGGGTGAAAAATCATTAGACACAGCTGGACGCCAACTGAGCTCGACTAATAACTTTCAATTGCGGTTATGATGGACTAAAGTAGAGAAATATAAGCAGAAAGAGTGAGAGAGAGAAAGCTAGGAACAGGAAAGAAAGGACTAGGGCCACAGGAGCAGGCCTTGTCCTTGGTCCAGTCCACTGCCGTCTATTAAATATTTATAAAATGTGTTGTAAGTAGGAAATTGTGTTCGTTCGCTTTTCAATGGCCCACAAAGTCATTCAATGGGGCAACCATTGCCCATTGCCCACTGTCCACAAGCCACGAACTTTTCCTTCTTCGTCAGGCTCATGTCCTGTGTGTCCTATGTCCTGTGTCCCATGTCCATCAGCTGGTTCGTCCTGTGTCCCTCTCTCCGGAGCTCTTTTATTTATTTATTTATTTTATGCCTGTGCGTTGGCTGCCTCGTTTTGTGCTTCTTTGTGCGCCATTTGCAAAGGGGAAAACTTATTTTAATTTTAATAGAAATTAATGAGGTAATCTTCTTTCGGCGTTTGCTTTCCTTTCCCCCTCGCTCCTGCCAATTCTCTCTTTGGCAAATGGATTTTAATTTCAGAGCCCCCCCCCGACACAAAATGGAAAACTTTTCAAAACCAAAAATTCTGCCGCGCTGCCTCTTTGTACATATTTATAATTGTTTGCAGGTTGATGGGGGGTCTCTGGGGTTTCTGGGGAGATATTATATTATTCTTGGTTCGAATTTGTCAGAAAGTTGCACGACATATTCTGATCAGTTGCTGACTTGAATTTGATTGAGATTCGCTTTAAAATTTAGACAAAGTATTAAGTATTAAACTCCTCAATAATAAGTCAATATTCAGTCACATTATCAAACGATGAAAGAGCATTCTTAACGTAATAATAAAGCTATTTTAAGGACCATGAAGACAAAAAATATTCCATTTGATTTTTGGTACGTTCTCAAGCAATTGTCGCATATGTTTAGAATGGCAAAGTTTTCTCTTATATATTTTTTAAAGATGGTTAAGGTTTTCTTGAAAACAATTTCCGTATTGCATAATTTGTTTGTGGTAAGATGAGGGAGACATCAGCAGGAGCAGGTGTTTGTTTTAAGACTTTAATTATGTCATAAGTCCAAATAAAAGTTCCATAATAAAGCCTTTTCGTGTGGTACTTAAGTACGCATCGTAGGGCTTTAACTTCTAAGCAATAAATCTAATTAAAAATTGTTGTATAGCAGGTTGATCGATTTTATTATCCTTTTTAAAAAGATAAGTATTAATTGACTTTGTTTTCAGTTACTTTCACATTCCCAAAGCCACTGAAAAATCGATAGTTTAGCTTTTTTCGATTATGTTAAAATCGGACCCGGCCATCTATTTTTTTAAAATTGTTTTCGGAATTAGTGACCCCGAATGCAATCAATCAATAGTGTAATCAAAGACATCTACAAATCGCTGCCTTAATAGTCCTGCGTCTTCAACACTCTCTTTTTGCCGTGTTTTGAAAATCTTATGATATTTTTTAGAGAACAAATTGTATTTTAGAGCATCAAAATTTATGAAATTACTGATCTTTGATTAGCTAGTACACATCATGTCGATATTCTGATTTTTTTTGTCACTGTAGGCGACGTCATAATAGTTTTATATTTCCTCATTTAAAATTTAGCTTACAATCATCCCAAATTTTGATTAACATATTTCTGTGTATATAACATAGAAATTTATGCCAAAATGAAATCAGTTGATGAAGAGATTGAGCCCACCGAATCGGATAAAGGGTCCGGTCCACCTGATTGGTTTCCACCCTTATTTCCATCGACAGAGGCTCCTCCAGATTCTGTGCATGATCCGTTTGCACCAGAGTTTATCGGAGGGAATACACTTCAAATTTGGGAAATTATTTTGTACTCGGTGTGCATCTTAGCGGTAATCGGCTGCTTAGCCTGTGTTGTAATTCTGCTGTATTTTTTATACAAACAGCAGGCGTCGGATTAATAGATTACTATTAACTTATTTAAAAATTTACATAATATATATATAATACAAAATTTTGGTCAACTATTTTTTGTATAGACATTAAAATTTTTAGAACAATGGAATCAGTTGAAGAAAAATATACCGACGTCCAGAAAGTTACATGGACTGCTCCACCAGATTGGTTTCCGAACTTAGAAATATCAACTGAGACGCCTCCAGTTTCTGTATATGATCCGCTTGCACCGCAGTATATCGGAGGGGATTCACTTCAATTTTGGGATGTTTTATTGTACCTGGTTTGCATCTCAGCGGTAATCGGTATTATAGCTGGCCTAGTTATAGCCGTATACTTGGCTTGGAATTATTTTAAACAAGACGATTGATTTTATAATTGTCGAGAAAAAATATATATTCTATTTAAACCCCAATTTTATCACATCTATAATAATTGAATAAGTCCGATTTAAATGTATCGTGAGTGGACCTCAAAAGATAGTGTGAAAACTTGCAGTCTACACAAAGTACTTTTAATCTGATCCGATGGGCGACTTTAATAAACTGACAGTACACTGATTTCAATGTGAATTTAACGCAATATGTATATTTGCTGGCCATCTCAACTTCTCCCTTCCGCACTGCTTAGTTCCATCACACTGCTTGAGTATTGACCGAACGTGTAATTTATGCAAATATTCCAATTTGCTGAACTGAAACACTTCGAGGCGAACAGCGCTGCCGAAATAATTGCGTCGATTTATATGACGAAAGTTGACAGAGGACGACGACGACGGCGCCTGCTGCTGCAGCTGCTCATTACCCCTTCTGGCTGTCACCCTGCATCCTGTGTGACCCATGTCCCGCCCCTTGCTCCTTGCCCCTTGCCATGGCTCCTGGTTTCTGGTTGTGTTACATCAAGTGGGTATTTTTCGTACACGAATAAACTTTATGGCGCCATTGTAGCAAAGTGTCACCGTCGCCGTCGGTCCTGTTCTAAGATGACATAATAAACTTGGATATTAGAAATTCGAGTGAATTTAGAGAGCTGTGCCCAGGACCAAGGACCAGAGACCAGGGACCAGGGACCAGAACTAGGTCCAGTGGCCAGTATAAGCTCCGAGGCTTCATTACGTGAATTTCGCGCTGCCTTCTCGCTTATTAACATAATGAAACAATGAAATAAGAAGAAGGAACATCTCCAGCCCAGCTGGGTGGCCTGGCGGTCATAAGGGACCAACGCCAGTGCAGGAAGCCAGTCAAACGGGAACTTGGAAAAGCTGTCAAATGAACGCGATATCTTTACGCATTATGCTAATAAATTTACAAAAAAAAAAAAAAAAACAAAATAATAAATATAAAACAAAAATCCGCTCAGTCGCGTCTCTAATGAAAAACCAGGCAGAGATTGAACGCAGATTGAGAAATCAGAAGTAAGTACACCTGCTTTCAAGTATTTTTGCATTGAAAATAATCCCAAGAAACTTGATAAGTTATCTGGAGTGTGGCCCACGGATTTATGGGTGTATCGTCAAACAAAGTAGTTTTTATCAAGAGAAACTGAGTGACATTATAATACTCTTCGAAAGATGTATATCTTATACAAATATATACAATTTTTCGAGCAGTAAAATAATCGTTGGCACTATTAATTTTCAATTAGCGATAGTTTTCTTTGAAATTATTGTAAATTCCAAGATAAAGTAGCTTATGATTTTGTTATGTTTCGTATTTCAGTTTTTAAGGAGTCGATAGTTGTCTTGAAGATTCTTTATAGACTCGTCTATGCATCCCTATACAAGATTAAAAGTTATTTTTGTTAGGGCATAATTATGTCCTGCGCCAATCTTCAATAAGTTTGGATGGAGGAAGGCTGATGATGGCAAGCTGCTTTTTGGAATTATGTAGCACGTGCAAGCTTCCAATCATTGGGACTGGGAACGCCTAGAGAGTTCGTCACTGGATTTGATTTGAGCCTCCTTGGGCGGCTTTGCTTTGGTCTCTCTTTCACTGATTAAATGGCCCAAATTGGCTTGGCCCAATGGGCAATTTGGGGTAGGTGGGACAGAGCTGAGGCTACGGCTCGTTGGCAGCGCAAAATATTTATTTTATTTATGACAGTTCAGTTTAGAGGCATTGCCATCCGTCTGGGCTTGGCTCAAATTGCCAAATTCACTTTGAGGCATGACCAGGACAAACTTTGACTTTCTTCTATTTGACGCAATCAGTTTAATGCGCAGGATATAATGCGCGCCCATTGAAGTGGAAATCAATTTTGATTACACAGACATCTATAAGTCTATACATTTCAAATATTGCCCATAATTTCAACTGAGCTCAACTTTTTCTGGTATTACTTGAGATTCAAGCTAGGTTTCGCTGTTAAACTCTTGACGACAGAACAACAGCTATATTAATCTATTAATTATTCATGGACGGAAATAATTAAAAAACTATTATTATTTTGCATAGGCTTCTAGGAGTTTCTACCCTGCCCAGTGTAGCAATCAGCTAGGCTGAAGCCTAGATAGCGCCTAGCTCGCGCAGTTGCAACGCGGACATTGATGCCCGCTCAATACATTGAACGAGCTAGGCTGCGGACCAGTAGCCCACCGGACGGACTAGGCATATCGTTAGGCATGGGCTCATCCTACGGCCTGCTGCAAAAATAGTTTTGACTAATACTTGTAATACTGTATGGTTGTACTATAAGAAAACTTTAAGTTGGGCTTGTTCATGCAGTGGCAACTGTTTCTTAGAGGCAGCGTGGCATATACAGCTCCAAGGAATATTCGTAGTGAAGTTGTTGTTGTTCAAGTAGACCCCTCTCCCAGCCTACTATACTGAACTGCTAAGGGGAAAGAAAGTGGGAAGTTTGCCTATAAGTCTGGGCGCGCTTTGCCGTCAAATGCTTTTCGCTTAATGAGTTTTCTACTTGCGGTTTCAAGGAAAATTTGCGCAAAAATGCGCCACTTTACCTACAACATGAAATGAAGGAGAGACGCTGCGGGTCTTACCTTCTGCCAGGGGGTGAAAGGTGGTAGTTGTTGGTTGGCGGGGGGAAGGGTGCTGGAAGGGGTTAGTAGCGGGGAAGGTGGCAGTGGCTTTGCTGTGTTCGTTGTAAATGTTTTAGTGGTTACTGCGTTTAAGTCATTAGAGAAAATTCTTAGCTAAAGTGCGGCATAAAACGAGTGCGGGTGCGAGTGCGGGTGCGGGTGCGGGTGGGGTGGTTGGTTGTAAGTCTTAGAATTTAGCATCTCCTGTATATGTTTAACTGAAGAGGGAGCAGTGGCAGGTGGAGCAGCAAACAACCACAAAGGTGGCAAGCTGGCTGCTTAGAAGGGTAAATTGCTGCAAGCGAAGCGAATCTCTGGAACTTCTTGTAAATCATTTTATTTTGGAGCCCTACATATGTGTATTATGCTTACTATTAAAAACATGCCAAGCTTTAATCTCACACAATTAAAATTTAAGAATTTACACTGCTCGTCACTTTAATAGAAACACTATATACATTGTATTATATACCCTGCTGCGTCTAAACAAATAATGCTAGGAACTTCATTTTATTTTTAAAATCAAACTTAGTAAATTCTAAAAAACTTGTCTGGTCACAAGTGTCATACTAATATCATAAGTACAAAAGAAAATTATTTTAGGAATACAATACAAAATAACTATGATTTTTTTATATTTTTTTTTTGAATAAAAAAATATATTTTAATACAATCTCTTTACTACGAGAAATGATTAGCCAGATGAAAGTTTTGATTTTTTTATGATAAATGTATAGTATTTATAATGTTTTATTTAGGTGTACAGCCAGCTTTAGTATACATATATTGCTTCTTATTTTTTTTTTATTATTTTAAAAAAGTCCATTTAGTGACAAGAAGTCATGTAGACTGTGGTTGATATTAAATCAATCAGTTTGACAGCGAGGTAAATATTCTGAATAATATTGCTCTCCAATCGATATCATAATTAGTTTAATATTATTTTAGTCAAATTTTAGAAACACTGTACATGTACACCCAAACTGATACAATAAGCCATTTATAAAGAATAGAATCAATATTACAATTTTGTGCCTTTCGCCGACAACATACTATATAAATAAGTAGTTATTATGTAATAGGTATACCTGAAAATATAGCTAAAAATAATTTTCAAAAAAATATTTCATTTGGGAATTCATAAATAATATTTTGAATATCTACTTTTCTATAGCCCTGTATCTTAATAAATCCAATGAAAAATATTGGAATTGTTGAGTATTCCAATATCAATAGGCTCTGAGTAAATAATGCTTACATGAAGTAAATCGACTTGATAATAAATTTTTTGTGTATTATTTTATTTCGATTTAATTTTCTTTTTAATAATTTAATAGCCTAATTTTATACTTATTCCATTAATTTCCAATTGGCCTTTTTAAGAAGCGAAAGAAAAAGATAGTTAAGCAAATCTTCGGCGTCACTAGATAATAATCTTGTACTTTTCTGAAAGTGGGCAACATAGGTTTAAGAATTTATGCTGTCGATAATAAAATAGATTGTTTTACTTAATTGGAAGCAGCTGATGCCACTTTGAGTGTCTTGTGGCAGTGGCAGAACACTCAAGTGTCTGCTGCTCTTGAGTGTTAAATGATGTCGCTCTTAGCGGCATTCTCTTAAACTATTTTCACTCAATTTTATAGCGCTCTTAATGTACGCTCTTCGCTCTTTATTTTGTCTTTGAGTTGCAATTTATACTCGCAACATTTTGTATCTCTGAGTTAGTTGGCAGAAGTATCTCAACGGCGCGACTTCATCTCTGCTTTGTAGGGTAGTGCTCTTCTACCCTACAATACTTAGTTTGTGCTGAGTTCATGTAATGAATTTTGAAACTTAAGTGTCAAAATTACAATGATATTCCCCTATCCCCCTAGGGACAACCTTTGCCTTATATACCCAAAATTAAGAGCATTCAAACTGCATACAATATTAGATGTACTCAATTTGCAAATTAATCATTTATAGTACTCACAAATATAACAAAATATATTTATTTATATATGAGTATGTACTATAAGTATAAACCTCAACTAGACAGCGTGTCGTGTACTTTTCTCGTTTTCACTTGCCAGATGACTTAAATAATATATACAAATAGCAAATTTTCGCTATTTAGCACACATTTATCAATAAATAAAGCAAATGGCAAAGAAAGACAAACCGTTAATAAGCAAATATTAAATGGATTTTATATAGAAAACTCAAAAATTGTGTTTACAATTTAAGTGAACCATCTTAATATAGACATCGCACATAATTTCAGATATATAGATGTTATTCACTGCGATAACGTATAAAAATTCAAGAGAAAATGGAACGAAATAAATAAAACCACAAATTATATTATTAACTCAGTTATGTGATAGTCGTCAGACCAAGAATAAAAAACCATATTATTTGTGAATATTTGATATACGCATAAATTGAATTTGATGTTAAAAATATTTTGAAAAAAAGAAGAAAAGTTTTATTTTCAAACAACAAAATACATTAATTAAAACCATGATATTTAAATTTTCTTGTCTCAACAGCATGTTTTCTTCTATTTATTAAAATAAATAAAATTAATTACTATTAATTTAATTAATTTTATTTATAAATATATTTTTATATTTTTTGGCCATTGATAAAATATGCTGTTAATTTTTTAGAAATGCATATTATAAATTGTAACCTAACCAGAATGCCTAAATTTTATTTCAATTGATTTACAAGCTACTAAGAAATATTAGAAAACAACCTATTGAGAACTAAAAGCAAACTTGTCTAATATATTTCATTGTTTCAACATTAATGCCATAATATTGCCTTAAGTCAATCATAAATTAAACCCATTTAATTATATGTCCTATGGGAAACACCTTTGTTTACTTCCGTACCCTTTTTTCAGTGCATATTTATATAAATTCAAAATATCGCACCTTTGAATTCTCTAAATTTGATGAGAAATCTACGGCAAGAATCGGTCTGTCTAGGGGCATAAAAGCGACCACCTCCACCTCTAACTCCTCCGGCAACGCTAAAGCTGCGGCACCGTGCTGTCTTCAAAGTTTTGTTCAAGAGTCGGCTTTATCGCTATAGTCGCCCAGATGTCATATATGTATACTCATACCCCTAAGTACATGCCACATATACACACTCTGCTATATTGTATATATTGTGTACTCTTTGTATATAAGCATTTTGCGGCTGATAAGCTGCGCGCGCACACTCAAATATCAAATATTTACAATAGACATTTGTACTAATTGTACTGTACATATTTAGTTAGATTATGCGAGTATACATGTATGTATGTATGTAGTATGTATGTAGTATGTATGTATATGTTGTTGCAAGAGTGTGTGTCTGTGAGGCTAAGTGGAACAAGACAAGACAGTTGACCGATTGTAATTGCTGAAATACATTACAAAATGTTCACGATTTGTCAATTTCCAATTGTCGCACGACAAACCCAATTTCTGAGTTCTTAAAAACGAATTTCCTTTACAGTTGAATAAGATTTGAATTGAACTTATATATACCGTTTTTTATCTTCTTTTTCTCTACAAAAGCATCAACAACTCTAGCGATGTTACTTAGCCAGAAATTTCAGTATTTTGGTCAAATAATTTACTATAAATTCATATGATGTATGTTTACACAATTCTTCCTCTAAATATATCCTTTTAACCAGGTGGAGCACTTTATAATGTCCGTGTTAAAGATTCGAGGTACGAAAATATCGGAACTCGCCTTTCTAGCGAGTATATTTTATCAAATATATTAATATATTAAACATTATTTTTAATAATCTTATTTATCGAAGAATTAGTGGTACATGCTTTAATGAAATTAATATGTTTTGATAGTATAATATAATATAGTTTATTAAAAATTTATATATATACAAGTCTGTGAATACCTAGACATTCAGCTCTATCATAGGCTATCATATGCATAAATTGTTAGAAACTAATCGAATTTGACTACGCTATATAAATTCCTTATATATTATTATAATTTTTGTATAGTATTTTTATTTGTATAGATCAAGTATCAATCAATGTTCACACTTTCGTCACTTAAAACAATTATATCAAAAGCAAACACTTAAATCGAATATTAATTTGGAAAATTTATGAGAAATATCTGTAATATATTTCATTTTTTTTTTGCTACATATGCTATAAAAATTTATCATTTATTTGTACTCCGAGTATATACTGTATTTGGTCGGGCAATCAGTTATCGTTTGTTTTATTTTTTTTTATTTTCCCTCGAGTTTCATGTCTTTCAACTTGTTCTTATCAAGAGCGTAATTAACGTGTTCTATTTTTAGATGTCGTCTTGTAGTTTGCTCTACGTTTCAGTCCTCTATCAATTGTATCATCAATTGACTTTTAAGTTCTTGTTGCTTTATTTTGTTTTGTGTCGTTGCCGTTGTCGTTGTCGTTGTCGGACTCGAGCTCCGGCTCCGGCTACGGCTCGGACTCGGAATCGGATTGGGAATCGGACTTGTCTGGGGAACGAGTGCGAGTACAAAGAGATTATCAAGTTGTAAAATCAACAGTAGCTGACGCTGAAGCTTCTGTCTCTCGGTTCAACATTGCGGCATTATAAAGGCAACTGAGGCAGAGGCAGCGACTGAGGCAGCATCTGTTGTTGATTGTTATTTTTGCTGTTGATTTAATAAATTAAAACCCGTAAATTAACTGTGAAGGCAAAACGACGCGCGACAAATCAAATAAATAAATAAATGGCAAGCAAAGGCTGAAGACTCTTTAGCCACCAAAATATACAGAACGAGAAAGATATATACATAGATATAGACAAGCAGAGATCGGGAAAGAGAATATATGCCAATTGATGTGGCATGAACGTCAATTGAACATATACCATAATCATTTTAGGTTTTGAACTCTATTTGGGGCTTGGCATCGGGTCAGTTTGGGAAATATTAAACTGAATCAAATTGGAAATTTTTGTAATATTGATACAATGCAATTTCTCTACTCTTTGTTCATTCTAGTGATTTATTTAAATTTCACTAAGTACACTTTAAAAGCTTGAAAAATTTATAATAAAATATGCTTTCACGATTTAGAGAATATTGACAAATTGTGAAGAAATTGATAGAATTTTAATAAAAAATACATACATTAAATACATAAAATATTCTATTTTTTAATCCGCTTTATTACCCCTGATGTTTATGATTTTAGTATTTTTCAGAGTTTTTCAACTGTTTGGTTCACTAAATAAATTTATTATTTTGTAGGAAAATACATTTTATTCAGATGACCAAAGAAAATGGGGAAGATAAACTTTTTAATGATATGAAATATATTAAGTAAAATTTTCTTCTTCATATTTTCTTTACTATAATTGTCTCTTACTAACATATATCTGGTTTATATAGGAATGGAAGTTAATGTCTTGTATATCGCTTTCAATTTCAATTTCTTTTGCTTGTGCTCGTTGTGGTTTTTTTTCTATACAAAAATCACGTTTTGAAACATTTGTAGAGCTTCCCACAGACATTGTAACTAACATTTATAAGCTAATACCAAAAATTAGCACACGTGTGTTCTCGGGGTGCTCGGACGACTCGCCTCGCCTCGAGTCAATGATAAACCCACTAAGCCAAAAGTATGCGACCCCTGGGCAATTATACGCACACATGCATACCCATCAATATCCCTCCCAACTGCCCCAACTCCCGCCATAAGTAAACATTGAAGGGAGACACAGCTGGCAGCCCCGACGACGAGGACTTCGACGACTTATCAATGGGTCCCATCTGTGTTAATGATGCCATGGCGTTCTGATAACCGTTAGGTATCTGGTATCTGGCCGTACCGGCACGTGTGCTCTGTGGGCCACCCTGTGGGTGTGTGTGTGTGTGTGTGTGTGTATTGACGGGGTGGCCATGTCGATAAGAAGTGGATCTCTCCCCAAATTGATGTGACTGCCCCCACATGGTATTTGTATAATATCAGATGTGATAAAACCTTTGGTAAACTGGAGTCCATCGAGCAGTCAATCGTCAGCTTTGCTGCAAAGTCGTTAACCCCTTTGGTTGGGTAATGCAGCATGATTGATTTATCGCCATGGTCGACCAGGGTCCATTCCCTAGCAGTTGCAATTGGCTGCAGAGCACACGGGGCCATTCTTAATTGAGTCGAGTGTCAGAGCGTGTGCTGAAAGCTGGACTGAATCAATTCATTTTACTATTACCAAATTGATCGATGGTTTTATGGAGTGTACACAGACCTGTAATTACGATTATAACTTCGATCTGATTAATTTTTAACGTAAATTCGTTTATTGTATATTTATTTAACCAAACTATTATCAAAAACCTGAAACCTAAAGGAAGTTCCAGAAAAAAACCTTACTACCTAAAAAGCAACTTTAAAAATAATATGAGTGTTTGGAGAGATGGCAACTACGTTAATAAATATGTTGTGCTCTTTTTTCAAGAATGATCCCTTTCTGTCTTATTTAAAAAAAATAAATAAATGTATGACAAATCTAAAAAAATATAATCTGTCTTAACAGTTCCCATATTTAAATGTAAAAGACTCTTCATATTTTCTAAATAAACTTCACAAAAGCACAGTCAATAAATTTATAATAAAAGCATATTTTTTATGTTTGGCCATAGTGCAGAAAGCAAAGCGATTAATCAGTGTTATCGATAGCTCGATCAATTTTATTGCAACTCTATAATTCATGTTCTTTTACCGCACAATGCGTTCTTGAGTTCTACTTGAGCATAAGTGCTCGAGTGTGGTGCATAGGGACATGTGTTGCCAGGCGCCATACAGGATATGTATTGCCCTCATCCCCCCTAATCCGCCATTGCCATCTTGTATCCCGCTTGGGGCAATCTAAAGTGCGGCACTTCAATTCCAATTCGACAGCAGCCAATTGCAAATCGCAGATGAAACAAGAACAGGAACAAGGCTCGGGGGTGCACTCCAGTTGGCAGTTTTTGTTTTGAAGACGTCGTCCTCGATGTCCTCGCCTGTTTCTGTCAGTTTGCCTTATCCACTTGGGACACGGACCAGCTGCAGCAAGCGGGGGTCGCTCCAGGACATGGTTTGATGTGTTCAGTGCAGCATTTGTTGTTGTTGTTGCTGTTGCTCCAGAGCCCCTTCACATATCCTGTGCAGAAATTGGAAAACTACTAGAGCAAACTTCAAGTGAGACGTGCTGTGACCTGTCCAAAGCATGGATCGGATACTGTGATTGAAATTCTAAGCACTGCTCCAAGCGCCCTCAGGACAATCCAATCCGATAAACACTTGAATACAACAGTAGTTGATGAGCGGAGCCAACTTGTAGGTTCTGCTCGCATTACAACTAATTACAAGGACCCAAAACGAGGCTGAGCAGTGTGGCACATCGAAATCAATATAGAAATTATGCTACGCCTTTCAGGGAGACCATTTTGCGATTTTGACGTTGGCCATATGTTCGAGCCGGGTCGATAGCATCGGGGGTGAGTTAGACTTAATTATCGGCAGCATGAAAAGGACGTTGCATGAAGATGAGCCGCGATAAGGTTTGCCATTTGCCAAAGGAGGAAGCTGTGTGCCGCCAAAGGAAAACAAACAAATATTTACAGTACACACTCTGCGTTCTCTCGACCCAACCAATGACCACAAGGATATTCCGCGGCATATGGCGCTGAAATGTGAGACTCTCACTTAATAGTGGTGATGCTAACTCACGTGAGTTGCCTGAAACAGCTAGTCGGATTAATCATGGGGTAGATATACTCTCTACACTGAGATCAGCTGTGCACAATGTCCATTATGATATTGTGAAAAGTGCGGAGTATCCCTTACAGCTGGAATTTGTGGTTACCAGAGGGTGGACCCTCACCTTGGGACAGGGTGTTGAATTGCTTTTCGCTTTAATGGATTCCTATTATGTACTTAACATCATGCGGTTCGTATTGTATATATGGTCTTATATCTAGTCATAAAATTTTTGGTATTTATAACTAATATTAATTTTTTGCAAATTATATATTCCAAATTCTCAAAATTCGCTGTATGATACAATTATGAAATATTCTAAAGTTTTGTTCCATTCACATGTAAGTCGAAGTAGAAATATCGATCAATTTAACTTCTTGAATTTATTTTGCTGCCTTTTTTTGACTACATAATAATAATGATGAATATTATATTAAAACAAGAAAGAAAGTGTCAATATTCTATTAACATAATGTGGCGGGTTTTGCGGCGTTGGTATTTTAAAAATTTGAATTTATTGTACAAATTAAAAGAAATGTTCCATTTACAAGTAACCACAACCCCATTTAGAAATTTTTCCATTATCACACATCCAAAAAGTCGCAATGAAGCCGTTAAGCTGGGGTTTGGGGTTGGGGTCCTTGACGTGAAGGCTTCTCTTGTTTGTTTGTTTGCTTGTTTGTTTTTTATTAACATGCTGTCTAAGTAATTTTTATATTTGCACAATAAATGTGGCGGCCTAATTGAGTTAGAGGCGTTTCGTGTGTGTAAATACGCTAAAGTGACAAGAATTCTTAAACAAAACACACACACGCCTTCTATACACTCCCAAAAACTTGTTGTTTTCCTTTTTTTTTTTGTTTTCTTTGTTTGTCTTGAAGCTTCACAGCAAAAGTTGCAAAGGCATATAAAATAATCTTATAATATATTTCATTTTACTAAAAAATAAGCTACAAGGTATTAAAGTCGATCTTAACAACGCTTAAGCGGATTATGCTTAATGGAAATTTGTAAAAATAAGAAAACAGAATGATTTTTATTTTATCATTATAAAAAGGTTATGTTTACTTTTGAGAGTTAACATCAGTTTTTTTTGTATAAATGATTATTAAATTGCTATGGCAGCTATATAATAAAGAGATTCAATTCGATTTCTGCGAAAATATTCTGTGCAATCCTTCTCAAATGAATCCCCACCGAATGATAAAATTGTTTCGCGTTGATTGGTTATTGAATGCATTTTAAGTATTTCAAATTGATCTAACGATTGATATACTTTATCTGCTTCAGTCCCACCTCAACCACTGAGAATGGAGCACCGTAGTTGGTTAATTACGGCGCATAAGACGCGTTTAGTGTTCCATATGGTGGCCAGTGTGCATCTGGGATACGCTGTGTACTATGATTTCATGTATGCAAGGTTGCCTGGGTTGGCGATAGAGTTGCGCCTGGAGGCACCAATGGGTGGCAAGTTCAAGTATTTAACTTTTCTCAACGGATTACTGCAGTCTATATACTATCTGATGGCGTTGGGATACGATGTGTTCCCACTACGGGGACTGCGGCACCTGCGGGACTACCTAATGGCCAGTTTTGTGGTTCCACTGGCGTTGACGGTGAGTATTACCTTCTGGACGCTGTGCGGCATAAACCGGGCGACCATCTATCCAGAATTTCTGGATCTGGTCTACCCGAGATGGCTGAACCAGACCATGCACGGCTACGTTGTGGTCTATGCCTTGCTGGAGCTTTGTATCAATCCTCACCGATATCCCAATCGAAGCAAGGGACTTGCTGGAGTTTTTGGAGCCTTGGTCTGCTATTTGGTATGGATGCATTTGGTGAGGTACTGGACAGGCGTTTGGGTCTATCCCTTTCTGGACTCACTCTTTTGTCCGCTACGGCTGTGTTTCTTTGCCTTAATTGTGGGATTGGCCTTTGGCTACTACTTGGTCGGGGAGTACCTGAACTTTGTGCGATGGGTGAGCTTCAGGTACAATGGAAGCCACAAGGAATAGGAGCTGGCAGTGTGCAGAGTGAGCGTAATAAAGCAATTTCCGTTTCTTAAGTTTACCTTCATTCCTTGGCTGGGGGTTGGCAATAGAGCCCAGGTATACAAATTTGCATAGAAATGCGCCGAAGTCGCGCTGCTCGAGGCCAAAGAAGCGAGCGGAAATTGAAGGCAATAATAATGACAATTGACTTGTCAAAATGTTGCGAGTGCGAGGAAAAAAACCAACCGAACCGAACCCAACCCAAACCAAACCAACTAAAGCCAAGGGTTGAATTCAAACAGCGTATGCAGCCCATCAGGGTTTGAGGTTTTTCTCCTTTGCGGTCACCGAACCATGGAATTAACTCAAATCGATTCGTTGCACTCGGCACGGGCCATAGCTAAAGTTCGTATTATAACCGTAGAATCTACTGAAAGGTATTCAGTATGAGTGTGGAAATAATCTGCAGTTAAAGTCGAGAAATGCTATTGCAATATTCGAACGTGACAAGTGTGTTTTAATTCTACGGTTTATTCTAAGAGGTTTTATCGCGGATTTGCTAATTGACGAGTTTAAAGGATTACAAGAACCTATCAATAATTCTTGTATCTCAAACTTTTCAGACGGTCGCTGATTCCGAAAATAAAATTCAAAAAATAGTTTGTCGGGACCGTTTTTGAGATAATCGAAAAAATCAATATTTCCGACTTTTCAAAAAGGGAGCTTCGGTAAAGTGACAATAACGCCGAATATAGTTTATTGATATTAAAGGTGTTTTGTATTTTTTTTTATATTTTTGAAAAGGTTATAAAATAGTCTACCAACCTGCCAGGCAATATTTTTTAATAAGATAATTCGTTTAGAATTTATTGAGGATGGAATTGAAAATATTGCAAAAAAATATACCTGATTTAAGAAAAGCTATTTTTTGTGAAATTTTTTTCGAATTTTGGTTTTTTTTATCACTCTTTGGATCTATAGATTTACTAATTATAAAAGCCATAAAAAAATGCGAAATAAAGATTTTTGGTATGTTAGGGTAAGTTTGAGTTAAGGGTTATAACTTGGCCATTTATTTATAGATTTTTCCAAACGATGCCTTGTTTGACGCGTTAGAATCCAGGATATCGGCAGACTGCTTTTATATTATTTTTCGAATTTTCCAGAGATTTTCAAAGTATCATAATCTTCCCACTTTGGAAATTTTTACACAAAAATTAAAAGTTTCCATTTTCTACTCCTAAACTAATAACTTCTATATCTGTCAATTGATACATTAAAATTACATTAGAATTAGTAAACCTATAGATCTAAAGAGTGAATCAAATAACCAAAATTCGAGATTTGGAGAAAAATTTGCACAAACAAATCGGCGTATTTTAAAGCAAAATTTCCATTTCAGTCCTTAATAACTTCTAAGTGATTATTTAAATTAAAAACTGTTGTATTGCAGAATGATAGGCCATTTTATTACCTTTTCAAAAATGTAAAAAACTTTAATATCAATAATAATTAATGAACCATTTTACAAATTAAATTTATCTGCAAATATGGCTGCGAAAGTGATGAGCAAGGTGAGTTTTTCTTGGGTCTTTTTACTAATTAGTGAATAGCGATCACATTTGCTGTCCTATTTTAACAAATTTTCAGTTAAAATATTTTTTAAAAATATTAAAAATATGTAAATTTTTGCAATTTTGATGACATTTAGTTTCTTTAATTCTTGTCCGATCTGCATAAAAGGCATATTCATATAAAGAGGAAGCAATTATCTATTGAAATGAATATGAAATAATTTAATTTTACTAATTTAAATTTTAGCTCCACTGATGAAGTCAAAATTTGTAAGCTAGTATAACTCTCCTAGAATCCGATATTGCGTATATATAGAGGTAAGCAATATTTTCAACTATCCATCACAAGTTCGGAAACTTTGTTCAGTTGATGATGATTGCAAATCGGTGTTCAATAGTTAATGCCAAACCAATCGATTAACCTATTACATTCAAGCGAATGCATTTCCATTATTCGAACCAAGATGAGAGGAGTAGCCACCCCTTTGGCTGTGGAGTCAGAGGCAGAGTCAGAATCAGATACAGATACAGATACATAAATCATTGCACCAGCAGCTGTTTGGGTCACGTGCACACACAGCCAGCTAAATGGCAACTTTCAGCTGGAAAACAGCTGAAAAACTGCATAGGGAAGCGAACACGAGTCACTCAATCCTTTCAGCAGGATCGAGAATCAGCTTGGCTTGTGTACTCAATGATTTTCTAGGGAAAATTGAAATCATGCTGTGAACCCACACGCGGCACTTGTGCTAAAAATATTTCAATATAAAACGGGAACAGCTGAAATTCATTCACACAGAAAGAGAGATAGGACGCATGCCGTGGATTTGTTTATTGTAGACCGGAACCCGTCGAAACGTTACCGGAAACGTGTTTCATATGTCAGAGGAAGTCCTGCTAGAGCGAGAGCGCATTTATGAATGGGCATTGAAATGGGACAAAGATCAGACACAAACTCAAGCCAAACTCAGACTCAGACTCAGGTACTCGAACTCAGCATGCAAATGAACCGACAAAGCCATACAGGGCAGGGCAGGGAGTCGTTCTCAATTGAGTCATATGGCGCATGCCTGCCTGCCGCAGGCTGCAAGGATGTGCCTGGATCTCAGTCAGCTGTCGATCGACTGACGACCCTTTGCGCAATACCCTGCATTGTATAGTTGCACGCACGAATGATTCAATTGGCATGCATCCACATGTGTTCAATGATACTACATATCATCGAGTCAGTCGATGTGGTCTGTACTCTGCTTAGCTTTTGGAACTCCCCTTCCGCATAATTTGTGCAAATATTTTGTTCCGTTTGTCCCATGCCGATCCCGATGATGGCAAACAATGGATTCCTCCTTTTGTCTTTCTGCCCGCCGCACACAAATTGACAATTTGTCACCCGCGTGAAATGCAAGGCCCCGGCCCCGGCCCCGGCCCCGGCCCCGGCCCGGAATGCAGAAACAGTTACGACAACTCGATACGAGTATCGTCGAGTATCTTCCATCCATCGTGCCGGAAAATTGTTTATTTATTGTTATTCCTCGTCGGAGCTCACACAATGCAATTTCACGTTTAATTGCGTGCGTTTGTTGGCCCAAACAATATTTTTTTCATTTTATTTTTTTTTTTTTGTAGCTCTGGACATACTCATGCGAAAATGCTGGCTGTTTGTTTTACCAAACACAGACAGGTAAAATGTAAATGACACGGACATAATTTGCTGATTTACTCGAGAGCTATCCGAACATATATATATGTATAAGTAAAGTACTAGATAACCCTGTCTATATTATAAAATATAAATGCTAAAATTATTGGCTATAGATTTGTTTTTAAATGGGTTAACTTATTGTGGTACTAATCTAGAGTCTTTGCCAAATCGTCTATATGAAGTTATACCAAAAAAAGGCGGACATACTAATTACTTCATTATAATTTATTATAGTGAAAAATTATATATTTAGTTAAATATATCCAACACTGTGAATTATTAAATAATACAATTTTCTTTTTATATTTTAATAAACATTATAAAATAAATAAAATAAAATAATTTTTTTAAAAACTATATATTCTTATTAAGAAATGAATATTCAGTAAAAGAAAATTTATTTTATCAAAATATAAGATAAGGCGGGCCTTACAGCGAAGTTTTTATATAATTATTTAGATATAAAAGTTTTCAATTTAAAAAATAAGACTTTCAAATGAGTAATAAAATCAAAAAGCTGCCAAAATATAGCTTTTGTGCTCAACAATATAATTAATTATTGAGAGCAAGAAATAAGTATGCAAAAATTATAAATTATGCTTTCAATAACACTAGTTTAAAAATTTTTTTTTTATCGATGGAGCTGGGCTCAAAAATGCAAACCATTTATGTTTTCAAAGAATGGTTTTCGAGAAAACCGCAAATAGCTAGTTTTTTGGCAGTCTTTCGACTTATTTGTTCATATCAACATCAGATTTTATTTGATCTTAAATATTGTTACACCATTCAAAAGATAATTGCATCCCTTTTCTAACCATATGCCGTTTATGCAAATCAAATACGAATTGATGGCATTAAAAATGCTAAAAGTTAAAAATCTGAACTTTTTTTGGTATTTTTGAAAAATTGCTGAATTTCAATTGGACTTTTAAAAATTGTAAAAATTCGTTTAAATACTTTTAAAGATTTATTATGTTATATAATTCTTTTACGAATATTTTAAGTATACATTTGTCCATTTGTCGGTCGGTAAAATGAGAGTTATTCAACAATTAGTAAAAACACCCAAGATAAAATTCACTTTGTTCATCACTTTTCCAGTCATATTTGACGAAATTTTACAATTTAAGAGAGAAAACTGTGATATAATTATAATAAATAAATTCTTTCGAAAATATAAGATATGTAGGTAGAGGGGGAAGCTTTAAAGAGAGTGGAATACCGAATCGTTATAGGAATGCATCTCTTTTAGTTAAATGAAAATTCCATTCTCTGATATGTAATATTTATTTCCCTCTACCCCTCGCCATCAACTACCTTGCCACAATCAGTCTTCAATCGTATGGAACTTCAACGCATTTTGCGTACGCTGTCTTTGCAGCAAAAGGGAGACCACTCCATCCTCTTCCCCTGCCCCTACCACACCCACTCTTTCAACCACCCTCCCCCCCCCCTGCAACTCGACCATTCCATTGTCTTCTGTCAGCATTGATTAAACTTTCTGTCTGCGCTTGTCTTGCACGGCTTCGTTTCCTCCCCGTTGCATGCGTGAAATTTCGACCATGTTGCACAAATTGATGTTGCATGCCACTGACGTTGTCGGTGCCACTGCCACTGCCACTGCCACTGTCGCTGTCGCTGTCGCTGCTTCCACCGTTGCCTTTGTTGTGCTTATGCTTCTGCTTCTGCTTCTGCTACGCTGGTGGCATGTTCGCGAAAAGTCATGCGATTTCCTCAGACGTGCGCAATTAGGGGGGGAAGATTTCTCAAGGCAATGCCTGATGCCTGCCGACCCCTGACAAGACCCTCCTAACCGAATTGCTTGGGGGAACTTGTGTTTATTTCTTTTTTTTCTGCTTTAAAGTAAAGTATTCCACTGCGGGCGCACTCTATTAACCCAATTAATGACAAAAGTTTAGCAGCTTTGATTAGAATCAGCTGTGAAACATGATGACTAACTACAAAGCGTTACGACAACAGGTAAACATTTTCTCATGTTCCCAATTTAGTGAAGTACAAAACTAATTCAACTGATTATTCAGAAATTTGAAATCGAAATGAATAAGCCCTTGGTGTTTGTTGGGCTTACGATAAAAATTAAATGAAACCACTTGAAAGTTGTTCTTAATAGTTTGCTGGGAATATCAATAACCAAATTTACATTTTTCAAAATTTCAGAAGAAGTAAAAACTTTCTAAAATTTATTGCAATTTTTTGAATTTAAAAAAAAATTAAAATTTTGTTTCAAAAGCCAAAAAATCGGCATATTTTTTGCCCTTTTAAAAATATCAAAAATATTAAAAACTTGGTAATTGTTTTTGCATTTTTGTGCATTAAATAAAGTATCAAAATTGGCGTATTTTTGAAAAGGTTGCTTAATTAATTCAGCGTTTTGATATCAGAG
The DNA here is from genome assembly GCA_035043045.1 of Hirtodrosophila alboralis. NCBI lineage: Eukaryota > Metazoa > Arthropoda > Insecta > Diptera > Drosophilidae > Hirtodrosophila > Hirtodrosophila alboralis. Next base: position 119,689 of record JAWNNH010000454.1, on the reverse strand, counting down.
AAATGCAAAAAAAAAACACAATAATACACATAAAGTAAACGCTTTTTGAACACTTTTTTATATATATGTAGTAGCACCTATTTGAAGCTCCAAAGTTTTTAGCACATCTTCATCTTTGGTGTAATATGTTTGCACCTAGATAGTCTGTCATAAAGATCCTTTTGTGTACTATATTTAAGAAGCTCGGTATCTCAACAAGTTCATATTTAAATAGACAAAAATACAACGAGCTGATTTACCTAGCGAAAAATCCACAAAACTTTATACTTTATGCCGTTGAGCACGTTTGAAAATGATGCGAGTTTTTGCATAAATTTGTGAAATAAAAATTTGTAAGCATCGTCGACGATGCAGGAGGCAACATGTGTTGGCCGCTGTGGGTAGGGAGGGACAGGGGAATGGTGGTCGAAGGGGCAGAGTGTGGTATATCACGATTGTGGCAATCAACAAATGGAGCGGCAACCTCATTAGTCAAAAGGAGGGAACGAAGCGGCGCAAAGGAATCACGCGGCTCCCCTACATATGGCTCCTTTACTCCTCCAACATGGATATGTGTGGCATATGTGGCCACATTAGTCAGTGGGTCGCTGAGTGGGTGAGCATGAGCTCTCACTCACAGATAGACACACAACAAAATACACACACATACACACACACACACACACATGTGCGTGCTCGCGAAATGGTTTCGTTGGGGTAAACGCAGCGGAAATTGTAAATTTTTTACTCGCAAAACGAAAAAATAAATCATATGCGAGAAATGTTTGCATTGCCTCCTCCCTGACAAACGGAAAACGAGATAACAACATCAGGTGCACAGTGGAAAATATTCTAGAATTTAGATAAATATGAAAGAATTTGATACTTTTGACTAGTCAGCAATAAATAGTTATGCAAGTTTAAAAAAATAAAGAATACAATATAATTTTTGAATTGACAATAATTTTGAAGAGTTTATCAATGTTTTCGATTGATTATTATATATAGTCCGATATAGTTTCTGGGAATATATATCTAGTTTCATCAAAAAGGCTATAGTGCGCCCGAAAAGTATGCCACATCAAATTAAAAACAAACATTATACCCTTAGGCGTTAACATCCTTTGGACTTAAAGAAATATTTTTCATTTTTAGAGTTTTCAAAATAAATATTCTTTTTCAAAAATATAACTTTAAATTTTGTATTTTGAATGCTTATTCTTATGATTGTACTTTTCAGCCCTATTCTTATTACTTTGTATGTGCTTTGAATCATTTTCTAATTTGGGTTGACATTAATTTTTTCGAAATATTCTCAAAATTTTGATTTTGATTTTAAGACTGAAAATGCCGAACTTTGTCAGAGCTCATATTAAATACTCTTAAGTCAAGTCTAAACCACTGTGTCGACCAATATATAGATAAAACTTGAATCCGAACCCGGATCAGGACATGTTACACTATGCAAAGGATTGCAAAAAGGGAAGAAATAAAAAATCTCGTAACACAGTCACAGAGACAATTACGATTGCCTGGCTGGGACCAATACCAGGAACAGGACCAGGGCCAGGACCAGGACCAAAACCAGGACCTAAACCTTCCACGTTTCATGCCGCACAGAGTATCTCCTCGAGGAGCGTAGCATGCGACACATGGCACTTGGTTTGGATCGGGAAACGCGCTAAAAAATATTTACATATTCACAAATGCAAACAATCCCCGAGCTCTCGACGGTGAAAATAAAAACGTCATGTTGTTTGAGCCTCTGCCACGTGATGAAGAAAGATGCGAACGGTAAATTGGTGTGTCGTAAATGGAGTCGAGAGACGGGTAGCGGATGCAGGAGAAGACGAGGGAGCGGGAACGGGAACGGGAACGGGAATGGTATAGCCAACATTTCCAGTTGCCACTTTGTAAAATGCGCGCAGACGAAATGACAAAAAATATACGCTGCTGTGAAATCCATAAGCAGCAAGTGTTTCCTTTGGGAATAGCGGCAGGAGTGAAAGGACTAAAGGAGCCAAAAGGACTAGGGAGAAGTATGAAGACTAGGGGAGGAGAAGGACTAGCAACTGAAGCAGGATGAGCTGCTGCTGCTGCTTGGTTGGTTCGTTGTCAGCTGCTGTCACACACACACACACACACACACACACACACACACACACACACACACACACACACATACACCTCGACGCTTTGCATAAAGTAATTTCAAGTGACAAGCGCGCATTGTTGGCATTTTTGGTGGCACAACCAACGCACCACTTCACTTGCCACTTGCCACTTGCCACTTACCACTTACCCCCCCAACACCCAACACCCCACATGCATACCACAAAAATGATAACCCACCCAGCTGCAGATTGTGGCACGGCATTTGCTTATAAGAAATTCTATTTCTGTGATTGTCACACACACCCACATATAGGTGTATAAATTATGTGCGAAAAGTTTTTGGTGTGCCACAGACGCCGCACAGGTGTGACCTCTCAGAGGGGAGGTGGGTGGTTGGGTGGCTGGGTGGTTGGGTAATACGGTTGCCACTTGGGGCAACGGAAGCCAAACAAGTGACATTTTTAATTATGTCGCATTTGAAATGATGTAAAATACTTGGTACACCAGACCTCTTGTATTTTGGCCTTGTTTACAACGACAAAAAGTTATTTATTTAAATGCATTTCAAACGACTGTCATCTACCCCTGCCTTCCAGCCTCCCTGGTCGCCCACCGCTTCGTCATCTCTTTTCGTATTTCAATTTATTGCCTGTCCTAACCTGATGGCAATTTAAATAATGTCCTGCCCAACCTGCCAGGACATAACCGGCCCCCTCTTCGGCATTCATTTCAAATTGTCATTGGTGTCGCAGCTGGCATCCAAATACTTATTTATTTACAGTTTTGGAGAAACTTTATGCAACGATTTACAACAACAAAAACAGGGAATCAAGAAAAATTCATAGAGTTTAAGAAACAAAAGTCTTCAACAATCTCTGCATACTGACAGAATCAAATAACTCGCTGCTGTCTTTGGATCGGATTATATTCTTTTTGCAATTTAAATTTTGAAGAAAATTCTCAATATGAAATAATCTTATAATATACACTACAGCTCAACTTAATAGGCTCACGGTTTTTATCAAACCAATTTTTATACAGAATATTCAATTCTTGAAAAGAGAAAAAACTTTCCAGTCTCCAACACAAGTATAATTAAAACAAGAAAGCAAAGGTTGTCTTCGGCTCGCCGAAGCTATATACTTTTGCAATGATCATCCAAGAAAATGTTGAATACTTTTGCATAGAATAATTCATCTTTAACCCAATTGTTCCTATGTCAGCTATATGATATAGTGATCCGATTTTATTCAAACTTGATTGTACAAACCGATATACCAACTTTGGTTTTGATATCTTAAAAAACAGAAAAGTTTTTCATACAAACAATTTTCATAAAAATGAACTGTCTCTGATTGTTCCTATGGCAGCTATACGATATAGTAGTCCGATCTGGCTGATTTTGACATACAAGCTACAAACAATATTAAACTTTATATGCAGCAAGTTTTATCAAAATAGCTTTAAGTCAAAGCTGAAAAGAAAGGGTATAAATAGTATATTGTTTAGTTGGCTCAATAGAATATGTTTAAGAGATTAAAATAAAAAATTATTGTAACATATAATGTAATAAATCACTGTTTTAGGTATTTTTAAAAAAATATATATACTTTTTTACTATAATTATGTAATAAGTATGCCTTTTTATATGCTTTTTAAATGGTATTATAATTTTGACACGAAATATGTAATGCAGAGAAGGAGACGTCTGCGACTTAATAAATTATATATGTTCTTGATCAGGACAACGAGCTGAGTCTTGTCCATCATGTCCGTCATATCTTATTGTCCTTCTGTCTGTATATTTAAATGCTTACCTCTTGGCTTTATCTTTGCGCTATCTCAGTATCGTCATATGTAAGAAAAATATATGATAAGCTTACAAATCAGAATCAATTAACGCACTTATTATTATGATTCTAATTTATTGTTTAATATGGTCAAAACAAACACAATTAAGAACTTGGTGTTGTCAGAGCCAACTAAAATGTAGAACAGTCAAAATAAGTTTTCGATTGCAAAATATTTAAGCTCTCATCTATGATATTTTTTGAGAATTTGGTTGGGGTCCAAAAAAAAGTCTAAAAAGGAATACTTACTGTAAACATGGTACGATACGAGTTGGAATTGTTAGGCCAAAGCCAAAGCCAAAGCCAAAGTTGGGGCATAGTTTTTGGGTTCAACATTTCAACTCTACGAAACCTGACACTTGAAATGGAGCCAGGGCTCAATGCCAAAATAGGCAATCGCTTTGGGCCTACACACACGCTCACACACACACAGATACACCCGGAGGCAAAGAATGCTCAACTTTAATTATCAAAAAATTGTTTTCATGTGCGACTCTACAAAGTGTGGGCTGTGCCAAGTTGTTGGCTGTATTTAGTTTTTGTTTTTGTTTTTGTTTTAGTTGTAGTTTCAGTTTTAGTTTTGTTTTAGTGCCAGGCAACAGCAACAGCAACAAAGTTGGCACAAAGTAATAAGTGCACGCCAAGGGAATTTAAATTAAGTTACAAACTTTGCATATTAAGCGCCTTATATAGCCTAGTACACTCCCCCAATAGCCCGACACCCCCCTGAACACCACTCCATAGTAAAGCACTGTGAACTAAACAAACTTAAACACAAACACAAAACTCAAATGAAATTTTCCAATAGTCGTTGTTACCCTTTCATAACCAGCACAGAACCACATAATGGGCCACTCTGTAGGGTATGCACACACGTATAATGACCTGACAACAACAACAACTATAAGTAATAGCGATGTAACCGACAAATATATACCCTTTCAAGTAGACCTGTATATTCATTAAAAGCCTTACTAACCATTAAATGATTATTTAAATTTATTCATCTGTAATAATAACTTTATAACTTAGAGTATAAATTACATTATCTATATAAAATAAAAAGTTTTGAATATTTGTAATATGAAATGGCGAAAATGCTTGCCTATATTTTGAATTACAGGGTATTATTTAAACATACATAATGTGCCATGTGCCAGATTTTAAGCCAAAGCTGCTCATTTCGAAGCTCTTGTTTGATGCGGAATGCCAAATTTGGGAATAGGGCATATAGGGCACAGGGCATTGGGTATTTGGAACTGAGGTTAGAGATGGAAGTGGAAATGGGGCAAGAACTAATTCGGCAATGGGGGCTTACATGATTTTCATATTAATGCCCAGCTTGTTAGGCGACATTTGAAATTTTCCTTCGTTTATTTTTTTTTTTTTTTGCTCAAAAACGAAGCGTATTAAAAATGATGTTTGGGCTTGATTTCAACTTTTAAGTTGCATACTTTGCTGTTATCTGGCCGTTTGACAAATACCAGATGAGATTTTGAGTACATAGTTGTCGGTCACATAGTCTGAGATAAGACAGTTATTGTTAAGCTCAAATACTTGTATCAATCCCATACAATTGTTGATAAGCTGCTCTTCCTGCTTTAACTAACTTCCTTTCTTAGAATCCAAGTCAAAGGACATCCGACACGCTCCGAATTTTATGATGTGTAAATGGCAAATTAAAACCGGCAGACGACTATCAACTTTTCTACTCTATCTTTACAAAGTGACCATTCGTTTGATATTGAAATGAAATAATAATAATATTATAAGTATTATATAATATGATATAATATGCACGTAAGCGTTCGCTTCCACATCTCTCCCAGCAAATCAGGGACGTAAACAGGTCGTAAACATGTTGTGCACTATCTGCCACAGATATTTCACTTCTTGTGTCCTTTACGACTTCGATAGGCCCATGAACAACGGACCCCACTTCCATTCCCATTCCCATTCCCAATCCCATTCGGAGCCCCATCCACCTTCCATGCTGTGCCTTTGATGATCCTTGCTTGGGTCCTGTATAGGGAGTGTGCGAAACATTAAAACCGCACGCGTTTCAATTTTATTATTGCTGCAGGAATCGCAGGAATCGCAGGAATCGCTGGCATCGCTGGAATCAATGTGTAGGTGTGTTCCCAGGCTTTGTCTGGGATAGTCCCATCGATGACGATACAATGCCTGTGACAAAAATAATCAAGTGCAATCATCTGTTAACAATTTATGACATTTATTACATTTTTAATGTCACACGCTGAACGTTGAACTCTGAGCTCTGAGCTCTGGCTTGGTTTGTGTGTGGTGTGGTATGTCTTCAGAAATGGGGAATTTTTTAATCTTTGATCATAACTTTTACTGTCTTGCATACTTAAAGCAAATGCAAGAGCATATTTAGGTAATTACTTATATTTATGAAGGATACATTATTCTTTATGCTTACATAATTAATATTATTCTTAAATTTTGAACTTTACATTTGTGCAAAATATTAAAAAAATTCTCATTTTCATTTTATTTCATTGAAAATAAAATGTTGTGCATATAAGTAAATACCTTTCTTTAATTGCTGTATTAATGCTTATTTTTATAAGACATATTATATTAGTACAGACGGACTTTAAAGAAAACTATGTTTGCAATAATAATTATAATTTTATTTTATTAATCCTTTTAATCGTGATGTTTTGTAGAAAAAAATTCAAGTTGTTTCTCAGCTAATTAAACAATAATTATTATAATAATTATTATAATTAAATAAGCATCGACAGCACCGAAATATAACTATTTTATTTATTGAATTAATAAGTAATTAATTAGAAGGATTTAAAACGAATAGACCTTTATTTAGGATTTACTAAAATTCTTACACTTTTTTCCCATTCGAAATGGAAATAAGGGCGTAATAAAACTTTGCAAATGAATGTAAAAAATAAAAAAAAGCTTTTCCGACCATATAAAGAATATGCTTTCTTAATCAGTCCAGTCTCGATAAATCCAAATTGAACTACTATATCTTATAGCTCCACATAGAAACAATCGTGTTGTTTGCTATAATTAAATAACTTTAAAAGATTATTTTAAAGATTAATATCTTAAATGACGCCTAATTAATGCAGCTATGTAAATGCAGTAAAGAAAAAAGGAAAAAATCATAATTTTCTTAATTTAAAATTATTTAGTGATTAAAACTTAAGAAAGTATATGAATAATTAATAGATATATTCATTAGCTCTCAGGAAACGTAAAGTCTTAAGTCTCTTAAATCGGACATGAGATTGCCGAGTAATGATCAAAACTGCAGGCTCGCCACTAAAAAAAGGACTAAAAAATAAAAAAATAGATTTAAAAATTTTTAAAGTGTATTTCCATCATCTGTGGCTACATATGTATAAAAAAAAGTAAGTTTGTTAGAGAATACAAATTGTGTGCTACCTAGTGTAATCAGGTATAATTTGAGCAAATTAGGATCATATAGCTATCATAGGAACGATCGGCCGAATATTGTTTCTTTTTTTAAGAGCATTGCAAGCGTACATAGCTTTGTCATGCCGGATATAACCGTTTCTATCTGGAATTTTTTTTTGATATTTATTTTTTGTATATTTATTCCAATTTAGTTATTCATTTTGTTATGTAGTTATTATATTTTTTTTTCTTTTCCCACCCAAATGTGTTTCCTTTATTACATCGAAGACGTATGTTGTGCAGTGTTGTCAGTATGGAGTCAATTATTGGCGTATGATGTGCTTAAAGGATTTCAATTTGAATATTAAATAGAGGAGACCTTTGGCGAAATTACAGTGCAAAAGGTATACTTAGTTGGAAACGCGGAAAAGCGGAAAAGTTGAAAAGCCAGGCAAAGAGTTTGCAATATTCATTGCATTTTTTAATTGACCCGACCAAGGGGCATCAGGCTTAGTTACTTGGGTAATCCATTGAATCCATGTGATGGTATAATATATATAACGATGTGAACGCGAACATATTGTGCGGGTTGAGGGTTTGAGGGCTTGGGGGTTGGGGGTGGACGTGGCAATTTGCAATAGCAATTTAAGCATCAATAATTGAAAAACTTGCGCCAAATTTGCTGCGTAACTGGAAACTAATTGGCAATTAAAAGTTAAATGAGTAGCATCTAAAATTTATAAGCCCCGGCTCTGTTAACCCAATAAATGCCAGAAGTATCATCGAACTGGTGGGCCAACTGGGAGATTAGTTACACTCAGACCATATTGTCATATTCCCAACAATTTGAATATTTTCCCAACAGCAATCCCATTGAAAATTGCTTGTTTTACTCGACTTGGCCCGCATTGTTTCTCTTTCTGTTTCAAATGCCCTCTCTTTGAAATACTTTGAGAGTTCGAAAGGTGTTTTGCATTTGAATATAATTTTCTAATTCAGTTCTAAGCGAGTAAATAATCGCAATGCTCAAGTGAAAATTGATGGAAACTGCCAAGCACATGCCCAATTCTCAGCACTCTAAAACAACGACAAAAATATGGAAATACTTATGAATAAACCGAATCAGATTTTTACATATCTATTTAAAGCGTTAATGTGTTTTTTATTCAAATTTTGCGGGATGTGAACTGAAGTGGAAAGTATCAACCACATTATAACTACCCTGACTACCTCTACATATATATATATATATAACTTTCTGAACTACAAAACAGAGTTACATTAACTCCAAAAGAACTTGGAACGCACATTAAGAGACAAGAGAAAATATTTAAATATTTAATGATTTATTATTCTACAAAATCAGAAACTGATACCAAAAGTATATGTAATACATATATTTGCATCAATTTGAAGGCGACCTATGGGTACTACAATTTTCCATGACATGACATTTTTGGAGCTCTATTTAAGTGGTTTTTATAACTACCAAAGTTTATGCAATTAAAATTTTAAGCTTAAATTCTGTCACAGAAGACAACACTGAAGGCACTGAAGAAGCTTAAGGATTTAGATGGGATTCTGTAGTACCCAAAAATCTTCAGTGTTGAATCCTATAAATTCCAGGAACATCAAATATTTAAGCACCTTAAAAATAAATTCTTGCATTCTTTTAATTTTTTACATACCCATTCTTATTTTCAAGATGATAATAACTAATTAGATTGATTAATTAATAAATTTTGTGCTACTACTACTTGTTTAATATTTAATATTTATCAACACAACATTGAATCATCTGACAGTTGATGCAGTGGTAATACAATTTATTTCTTGTAAACCTATTCTGATGAGCCAATGTAATAATGTGTCATTTTTTTGAAATATGTTATAAAATGATGTGTTACTCAGTATCTACAAAATGTGAACCTGCAACTTATATACAGGGTATAGCCAATAAAATAGGCAATGTACGAAAATTTGACTAACTTGACAGACACTTATGGTTTACTGGGAATATTGAAATTTGTGAGAACAATATGCTTAAGCTATTTAAGTGAGTGACAATATATGTGTACACATTTTTATTAAAGATCACAAAGTTTATAACAACGTGTAAATAATTATTATTAAATATATATATATAATTATAATTGCAGTTAGTGTACACATCTCCAGTTGGTGTTCATCTCCATTGTCACATGTCTCGATCTCTTTGTGAAGTTGTTTTAAACAGCAAGGTATATATTTATAAAAATTTATCAAATTACCTAAAAAAAATAAAAACTCTAATTAGATTAAGCGTACAACAAAAACTATGAATATTATGGTTTTAAATTCCCAGGTCTACAGAACACTTAATCCGAGTTGAGGGTCCTCTTTGACCATTTGTACAATGATATCCCAGAGTTTAGTGTTCATGTTTCAATGCACATAACCCAAGCCAGAATAAAAACTATTTCGGGCTCGACGTGTGCATTTCAAAAGAGAATCCTGGCGAAGTTCTTTGTAAACGTGTTTAAAAATAGAACTCTCTCTCCGAACCGTACGAACAATCTCAACATTGTGTGTTGCAGCAAGCGCAAAAAATAAGTGGGAGTAAGAACAGGAGCAGCAGCAGGAGCAGGAGCAGGAGCAGGAGTTAAAGGAATATATCCGGCAAAAAGGACACAGTGCGCACTTTGTGCGTTTTGCATGAGTGCCAAAGAATCGAGGGAAGTCCCTGACTTGAATACGAACTATGCCAACTACGTGCACCTCGCCCATGTGAAACAATGCGAACAAACAATGCAAAGAGCCGACAAAACCTCCGGCCAAATAGCCACATTCACACAGATACAGATACAGATACATATACATATACAGATTCAGATACTCTGTACAGGAGAGAGTATACAGTACTGAGAAGTAGCAATAACAATAGAAAAGTCGGAGAGGGGAAGTCCTGGTACTAGTAAATATGCAGTACAAGTATGTCTATAAGTAAACACTACTAAAGTGAACCTGAACCTCACGTTCGATTCGCAGCTCTACTTGGCTCTATTTTGTTTTAAAAAGCTTATTCCGTTTCTGAGTCAAATGGCAGACCAAGTTAAATCCTTGTCTTCATTTCATTTTTGATAAATGTAAGGTCGGGTGTGTGTGCTTTGATATGGTAAATTTAAATTCTTTTAAATAAGCATTTAATTATTTTAAGAGCAATTACAGCTATTCTCAAATCTACTTTCACAGTTGAAATATCCATAATATGTAGTTGCAAAATCAGAATTAAAAGACAAAACTAGCAACGATTTTAAATTTCTTATATTCTTTGATTAGTGCTCCCCCTCCCTGGACAAAAAATATAATTCAAGGCTCCCCTTGGTGAAAGGCTGGCCACGTCCCTGATTGTAGAGCCAATCTAAATCGATGATAAAAATATGTATTAATCAACATAGTCATATTATTCTTGAATAGAAATGCTGCTAAATATTATTAGCATATCTTAGTTAAAGGAAATCAATTGGAACTTATTGGATACAGATTACTTAAAGCTCTTTATGAAAAGTTAGTATTGATACTTAATTAATTGGATAAGGTTTTCTATATGCTAAGATTAACACCTTGTACTTAATACTTAATAATGAAAATAATAAATATAATAACTAGTTGTTAATAAGGGTACAAAATAGGAACAACCTTGTAGAATTCTTGATTAATAATTAATAATAATAATAATAATTCTTAAGTAGTCATACAATGGCTTAGTTTAATTAAATTAATTTTGATCCAGGCTCATTATGTTTAACTTGCATTGAACTTGTATGTTTAGAATTTGATAAAAAAAAAAGTTAAAGTAATTTATTTAAAATTTGTATTTTAAAAAATTATGCTTACAAATTCTAATGAAAGTTACAATGGGTTCCGTTTGCAATATTTTGAATTCTGTTAATATCTTAGGTATTTAAAGAGTATTGGATACTTCTTCACACAGTTGTATCATTATGAAATGTGGTGCTATTTCAATAATGTTTATAAGAAGAATCTTCTTATGAAATTCAACTGTTGAGAGCAGGTATCTCTTCGCACTTCTTTAATAGATCAGCAAAAGTTCTTATTTTCATTCCGTTTTCGGATATTTGTATCCCACGGAGAGCTTGCAAATTTTAAACAGTTATTTTACTATATTTTTCTTTAAGAGGACCTTCTTCAAAATAATATGCTTTTTTAACTGAATTTCAGACTCCTGAAATTTGACGCTCTGTATCCATTAAAAGCATACCCAGCACATTACAAGCATAATAAGGATTTTACGGCGACATAATTTATATATGTATATTCATGACCAAAATCAGTAGGCGAGTCGATCTAGCTCTGCCCGTCAGTCTGACCGTCCGCCCGTTTGTCTGTCTGTATGAACAAACAGATCTGAGAGACTATAAGAGCTAGGGGCGCCATACTATATATTTGTATGCTATAGGGTTGACAGCATACAAATATATAGTATATAGTAGTGAGTCCCACTAGGAGCTAGCCAATCACTCTTCAGGGTCTACAAACACCACAATAAAAGCTATAATGTATTCAATTCGGGTCATATCCACGTCATTTCGACGGCAATATTTTCCTCGATTAAAACCAGATGTGTCCATTTTTATAGTGCACTGATCTTGAGAATGCTTGGCAAATTTGAGTTCGATGTCCGAAATAAAAGAGAGTTAATGTACTTTACGTAAAAGTTGTTTCTTTAATTTTAAAAGTTTAATTTTTCAAAAGCAAAACGATTATTGAAGATCCAAAGATTATAGCTAAACAGCATACTTTAAATTTTATAATTCAACTATTAAATAATTTTTATAGCCATGCAAAAGGGAATTATATTATTTGTCACGAAATGTGTAATGCATAGAAGAAGGCTTCTCCGATCCCGTTAAGTATATATATTCTTGAGCAGGTTGACGAGCTGAGTCGATATAGACATTCGTCTGTTTCTATGCCTACTTTTCGCCTTTATCATTGAGCTATCTTAATGAAACTTGGCACAAATACATGTTGTTATAGCAGGTAGCTTATATACTTTATTCAGCCCGATCGGATAACTAATTTTTATAGCTGCCATAGGAACAATCTGTCGAATATTGACATTTTTAAAAAGAACATTGCAAGGGTATATATTGGTTCGACGAAGCTTAATGAGCAGTTCCTTTCTTGGTTTTTGTCAATATGTACGCAATTCTATTAGCCGACTTACCAGAAGTTGTCCTAACCATTACCGACCTCCTCCCTCTTTTCTATGATGTCGCCGGCTCATTTACCCGAAAGCTTTTTATTTTCCTTGGCATTTATTCTTCGATATTTTTTTTTTCTTCCTTTTTTTTGCCTTTCACATGAGCACATACTACGTATCTATGTTACATAAGTATTTGCGCACTGTTTGCAAAATACGCACATTTTTACTCAATTGACATTTCAGCTAAAAGTCTTTGCCATCACCGGGCCGGAAGTGGTGGGCGGGATTCAGGCCAAAGCAACCCAACCGAACCCAGACCCAGACACAGACCCTGTCCTGCTTCCCACAGGCAAACGACCAACAAACAAAGGTGGTAGCCGCTATTTCTATCTTTTCTGTATATGTCTTTAGGTCCCATTTTCCGTCCTTTTTTCCCGTTCCCCGTTCCCCGTTTCCATCTCCCTTTCCTGGCATTTTGTTAATGGTGTGTGCTCTATAAAGCTGGCTAATGCCTGTAGAACCCTTTTACTGCACTCCCTTTTACTCTGACTCTGTGTCCTTCTGCCCTATAATTGCCGTCCTTCGCTTGGGCATGCGAAAAAATAAGTATAGAACCCCCTCTGGTGCCTTTTAGTAGAGAGGCAACAATGGCAATGGCCTCAAAGGATCTAAAGTAAAAAAGAATTGAATGGAAAAGTAACATTTTGTTGCATTTATATTTTCCCAACTGATGGACAGATGACTGACGTCCATTCGTGGGATCTATGGAACCCCAGTGAGTGTTGTTGCCATGCCCATTGAAGTCCCTGTTTCGATAATTGTGAGTTTTCGACAGGAAATCGACAATCGAAACGGTTAATTGTGGCCACTCTGTTGGCAAACAATGCATCGCGGGACTCAGCAGCCATTTAAGGTATTCATTTTGAAAAAGGTTTTGAATATTGACAGCAAATATTGTGTGTACAGATTTATAAATATAATAACTTACATATATGTATAAGAACCTTCTAGAAATTTTATACATCTTGTCATAATTCAGTGATCTTAAACTATAAAAATCAAGTTTTGAATTAGATGATATTTAAGATATTATTTAAAAAAACATTTATGAGTCTGTTTACAGAGTCAAACCTTGCTTAGAATACACTAACTAACAAGCATTAACTATGTGTAGGTTGAGCATTTTTTAAGTCTTTTATATTTGCATAAAGATTTGAAATTGTAGCTGGTTTGTTATTTCGATATTTCGTGTTTAGCCTATTTAAAAGATTTGAACGAAACCCCAAATGCAATCAGAAAAACTCAATTACTTGCTAACCTAAGCATCCAAATAGCCCAAGGAGCAGCACAAGGATCAGGACCAAGACGTAACGCAACAGTTAAATGGGTCATTTGGCCTATTTATCATTTTTGACTGGCTCCTTGGCCCCATTTTTGGTTTGGGCAGCAGTTGGTCATTCAATTTGTGCGCTGTTACTGACAGCAATCAATCAAAATGCTAAATTCGCAGGACGAAAGACGATGGACGATAGACGAAGGACCACAGAGGAAAGACAAAGTAGATGGTATATGGTTGAATCCCAACCCTTTTTTGAACTACAATCTAAACACGTGAAATTGGGTAATCGTTTGTGCAACTGAATTGGACAACCCAAGAGTCAATTCAGGCCTATTTCTACTGCGTACTGTGTCCTGCGTCCTGCATCCTTTCTCATGGCTCAGCTGTGAGCTCAATATCCTTGAATCGATACTGGCAAGACAAATGGTCCGTTTTGCCAGCAGCTGCCCTAGAGCCATAAAAATATATATTTTGTAGGCTAACAAATAAATCTACGTGTATACACGAGTATTTTAAATTGTTTGTCCGCTGTAATTCAATCTCAAATTGAAGTTTAAACATATTCAAATTCTTGAGTTTGATGTAAATTGAACTTTCCAATATTAAATAAGAAAAACAAGGTTGATTTTCTTCCTTCCAGAGTATCATGTGCCGAATTTAATACAGTATAAAATATTTATTTATTTTAAATATTGTTTATCACTTTTATTTTTATCTCTATTCAACTTATTCAAGTAATGAAGCTATGTAATGATGTGTGTTCTTGTAAACATGAATAATATATAATTTATCAGTATCCTGGCTTCAACCTCAACATTATTATTACATAATCATCATGTGTAGCTCTTCACCGTCAATTGTTAAAAACTATTGAATCGCAAATGTATTTAAGTAAGTTTAATAAGAAAATGTATGTAAGTTGTGTAGTTGCAATTCTTCTGAACATTTTCTTAACGTTGCGTCACCTTTCCTTAATATATACATATAACTCGTCTCATCTTGTGTCACATTAGTTAAGACATCTTCAAATGCAAAATGATTCGTCAGCAGATACAAAAAGTGAAATAAAATCAAAGTACAAGTGCACTTTTTGAAAATATCATTCAATGTTGATATTTTGAATTCATTTTTTAATCAAATTCTTGTTAATCCACACACTTACATGTAAGTTTCAAGCATACCATTCGATCCTAGAATTTAGGAACTCAACCCATTTAGCTTATGATAATTTACAAAATTCCAAGCTACTTTTACTATTTGGATTTAAATAGAATTTAAAAAAGAAAATTTTATACATTTCCAGGCTTAGCAACGCGTTGGTTAAAAAGAAATTACTGCTAATTTATCTGTAATAATTGGGAACGAGTTCCAAGAGCCACAGAATGCCCATCAGTCAGCATCAAGTGGCGAAACCTTGATACATGACTGGGTCTGGAATAAAACCTGGAAAAGAATACAACACTATACTCATCACTATTAGATTGGGATGAGTGCACAAGGAACCATTGACAGATACTAATCACCTGTTGGAAACGCTCTTTTGGCCCATTCCGACACGCCAAGCTAAAATATTGAAGGACTGACAGCGCTTTATTAACTGGAATTGGAATTGTTGGAATGCATTAGATAGACTCAAGTCTAAGGAGCCTAATAAATAAATTAATTTAAAGTTTGCCAGTTTATTTATTCAGATGGTTTATCTGGAAGCTAACACTATTTAAGTACAGTTTTTTGAACATTAGCCAGAGGAAATGAAGGTGCAGCGATAATTTTCATATACGTATAATCATCCCAAAAGAGCGAGGTTTTACCATAGTGTAATGTATGAAGGGAAATTTACAATCAGATTAATTTAAACGATTAGTCCATTGTATGATTTCTAACTTCCAGAACTTTAAATAAATATTTAGAATTCGTTAGTTAAAAGCGGACAAGGAACTTACCAATTACTCAGCCTATCCCTTGCCGGGAAGCTCATCGCCTTGCTTCTCTGGCTTGGCCATGTAGGAGCGCCGCAAGCCTCTTATGTAGCTATAGATAGCACTGGTAATAGTTATAAACATGGCCAGAATGAGAATAATGCCAATGTGCACCAGACATGCGGCACGATCGTAGTCCATGTCTAGCCAGTTCGTGTCATAGACCATATCAATAGCGTGAATATAGAGTATGTAGGCGCGTATAATAGGCCCATTTGGATGCTGCCAAAAGGGTATTGGTTTTGCATTCTGCCATTTTGTCAGCGCCAGTTCCTTCAGTTCCTCAACACTCTTTCCCACAGGCAGTTTGCGAAAAACCCCGTTCTTAACATGTAATATGGTGGGCAAATCGATTATTGAGAAGCGCTTGATGACAGTCTCTGAATATTCCAACTTCATGCTGGCTACTATTATTTGGCTTTTCTCCAGCTGCATGTCACGGGCGAATTTGCCCCAAACACGCTCAAATTGGACGCAGCGCATTATTAATGGTGCACAGAAGCCAACCATCCACTCTCTATTAAGCATCAATTCCCAAGAGTTCTCATCCAATATAAATTTTACATTCCCTGGATTATCGTTCTTATAGCATTGCATCAGTTGGCTTCCTATTCCACACGACAGGAGCAGCACAGTGCACAATAAGTGTGGCCAGACTCTCATGATTTGCAATTAAAAGATTTTTGTTAACTTTAAAAATTAAAATATATATTGTAACTCTTAGATATTAGTTTAAAATGTGAAATGATTTCATTTCAAAGCCTACTTAATAAACTACAACATTTTTCATATCATACTTCTTCGAGCCAATAAAGTATATATATTTTTGATCAGGTCTGTATGTTTCAATGCATATAGTCCCTCAGCCTTTTTGAGCTATCATTTTCTTGCAGGTAGCTCATATCTCTGTATCAGCTGGATCATAAACCTGCCATAGAAACAATTCATCAAATAATGTTGCATGAAAATCCTTTATCCTTACAAAAGGTTATTATAATTTTGTCTAGAAATCTGTAGTGCATAGAAGGAGACGTCTCCGACCCCATAAAGCTAAGTCGATATAGCCATGTCCGTCTGTCCGTTTCTATGCTTAATTTTGGCCTTTATCTTTAAACAATCTTGATGAAACTTGGCACAGATGACGCTAGTGTAAGTAGTTTGTATGTCAAACTCAGCCCGATCGGACCACTATATTATATCAGAGAAACTTTATTTTAATGAAAGTATTTGTATGAAAAAATGATTTGTTTTTGAAGATATCAAAACTCAATGTAAATACTATTATTAAAAGTTAACATAATGATGATGAAAAATTAAATCGCTTAACTGGACAGGCAAACAACCTACAAGTCGAATTAAAACGTGCAAACAACTTTATAAGAATTGTCTGAAAAGTGAAGGAAACACCTACAAATCTGTTGTACTTTGCTTTGAGGAGTCCTAACATATAAATTTGAATAGAAACAACGCCGCAGATCTCACCGATTGCGAACATAGAATAGTATGGAATGAGATTGGAATCGAAATACTTTGGATACCCCATAGGCTTAGGTACGCATGGCTGACTAATTGAAGAGCAAACGACACGCAGGCAGTGGCAATGTCTCCGCTATAGGATGTGGCATAGGCAGTGGCAGTGGCAGTGGCACACCTGTGGCCAGGTAGGTAAACATATTAAGACTGGCGTAAGGACCTATGTCACTTGCCCCTGCCACAGACCCAGTCGTATTGTTCGATTAGAGTTCCAATACTCTCTTCTACATGCATTGTCAGAGTTATGATGGATTTTCTGCACATGCCAGAGGTTCGGCTTTGAGCCGGACTCATATTTGGTCCTGGCAGTCTTGGGTTTCCCACGCTGCGAGAAGCGCGCTAAACCTGCAGCCATCACCTGTGTCCTTTTATGCTCTAGCCCTAGGGGTATTGTCGATTTCTTCTGATTGTTTGTGACCTTTTTGTGCGCTTATAGCACCCGTCTCAAGGCAAAACCAAATAAAATTGTTCCCAGGCTTCCAGAACAGCAATTGGCGCGCGCTTTAATCCCCCCTGTACCATTCCGATGATTTTTTAGGCTCTTTTCTTGGTTCCAATTATATTGCAGTCGACAGCCGAGAAATCGAGAACAAATGTGTTTTGCTAATTTATAACCAGATAGATAATCATCTTTCAAATCTGATTTGTTTCCATGGCTTTTATTCAGATTCCACATACGCCTAGCAAGTGCTGAAATTCGCAAGGAATACTGCCCAGTATTATTTTTGGGTAGGCAGATTAAATAATAATAAACATTTATTATAACAAATATTACAACTAAATGTTTTTAGGCCTGAACATTTCTGATAAGTCTAATACCGCTTATTTTAAAAAATTGAATAAAAGACATCAAACCAAAGCATGATAATATTATGAGTAAAATAATGAACAGTTATTAGCACATGACCTCTGTAATTTGTGACCTTTGCTGATACTATATGTAGATATTGCTAATGTTATTGTTTCCAAAATAATTATTCTCGTACCTGTGTGGAGTAATGGGTAGAACTGGTCTTTCATATTCAAGTCACATTTTTTGGGCTTGATGAAGCTTGATCGGAACACTATATCATATAGCTGCCATTGAAAAATCGGACATACTTCATTTTCATTAAAAGTTTTTGTATGAAAAACTTTTTTGTTTTTCAAGATATCAATCGGACCAAGTTTCAACCATATTTGGACCACTATATCATATAGGTGCCCTAGGAAATTCTATGCAAAAGTATTCAAAATTATCTTAAAAGTCCATTGCAATGTTATTTAGCTTCGGCGTGCCGAAAATTTATTTTAATTATAAAAGTTGAAAAATAACAATTATCTTATGATTTTTAGATAAAAAATTAATTTAAATTATTATTTCATAACATAATATTTTTGTCGAAAATTACGAGATAATATTTATTTGTGTAATAAAATATAAAATTAAAAGCTTTTCCTGTATCCTGCGTCGTGAATTAGTATTTCTAAGATTTTCTGGCTTTATTTTTATTGAACTCATAACTTAAATTTGTTATCCCTGCCCTGAGACACGTGAGAATGGGAATTTGAGAGAATGATTTTTGATTTTGGTTAGGTTATCTTGAAAATCAAATTTGATTTTTGTATAAAATCTTAATTTTTACCGATTATTTTGAAAGTTATAAGGCTCTTTTATTCTCTTTTATTATCCATGGTAAATTGAAATAATAACAATACTAATAAAGCTTAGACCTTATCGGCATTTACAGTTTATGTAATCATAGTCATTTATAGTTAGAGAATTTTTTATGTAATTTATATTAAAAGCAAGAAAAATGCATACCTAATATAATTTTACCCCTATTAATTCACATGAAATAAATTGTCTTATAAGAACTTCTAACTGTCAAGCTCTACACACTTCAACTTAAAGCTTTCTGAAATGAGGCTCATTGTTTTATTAATTTTGTTCGTTTATGTAAAATGTGATTCTCCTTATCGAGGAGAAAGTCAAGATATTAAGAATTTAGATTCATTCGATGGCCACAAGCTGACACAAGGAAGTCCTCAAAGTGAATACCTTTCACAGGACCAACCCCGTCGAAGCACCAATGAAATGATGGATCGTGATATTAGCTCTGATTTAATGATCAAACAACAAATTAGGAGACGTCCAAATCGCAAAAAACGGCCTACTCGGAAAAAAAATTCGCATCGACGTTCAACGTGGAAAAAGTGGAAAAAACCTTCAAAGGTACCGCCAAAAATAAAAACAACAACGTTGACGAAACCTACAAATACAATAACAACCCCAACAACGATAACTTCAGGATCAACAACAACAACAACAACGAATGCGCCAACAGAAACCACAACAACAACAGCAACAACAACAGCAACAACAACAGCAACAACAACAACAACGACGACGACAATATTATCAACAACTACAACAACACCAGATTCGGGCGACGATATAACTACACCAACACCACCTACTGTGTATGTATGCATATATATATGTAAATATACATATATATACCTTAACAAAATTAAAAACTTTTTAAATTCATTTTTGGCTTATATACCTTCTGTTATTCTAACCTTCTTTATCATCATACAACACTCTACATTTTCCTTTAGTATTGATAAAACACTTTGCAACAGCATTATTTTTTGAAAAGTCAAATCATAGGTAAAATGAGTCGCTGATTTTGAAAAAAAAAACTTTTTAAATAGGTTGTGGTGACTGTTTTCGAGATAATCAAAAAAGCTAGATTTTCGACTTTTCAAAAAAATAGCTTTAGTAAAGTGACAATCACAATTTGAAGTTCGTCATTTTTGATATCTTAATCAAAATTAACATAATTTTATAATAGCTATATATGTATATAAATATATACATATCTATATACATATATTTGCTTTGTACGGCCGTCTGTCTCATGGTCCGTATGTCTAGCGGTTTCACAGATTATAAGTATTTTGTAGGTTCCCGAATAGCTGGATCATCTTATTTATGTTTATTTTAAATTTTTAAAAACTGTACTGTTTGACAGGGAAAGGCTGACCTATAGTTGGATATATCACACATATTTGTTCGCACTTCTCACTGCTATATTTGTTAAAATCGGCATAAATAATTTAGTGTTTACAACTATGTACCATAAATGTTTTCGGACTTATCTTAATATTATATTTGCTCTCTCAAACAGATCATCATTTGAAGAAGGGTATACTATCCCCACAAAGAATGGTACAACTCAATCCTGGCCAACGCCCAGTGAAGGTTCATCAGTGGAGTTGGTTACAAATAAAAAAGAAGACATTTTTAAACGCATTTCCGCAATTGCGGGGCATGTGGATTGTTTTATAAGCTGCCTTGATAAAGTGGACCGCGCTTTAATCGGTTTTGTAATGGGTGCAACCGATTGTCCGGCTAGTCCCTACATCAACGCCATCGTCGAGTTAACGACGCACATGGTAACCGCTATAAATTTGATACAATCCATTAGAGATGTATGTTTACCAGCAATAAAAGTCTTGAGTATAGAATGTATAAAACATGCGGCAGACAATATTGATTCCCTAGGTTCTATAATGATACTAATAAAATGGGTGTTGTTTTTTAGGGGTCCGAAAGAATTAGGTGAGTGTAGAAAACAATCTTTTGAGGATCTTCTTTGCCAAGCATTATTGTTTATGGGAAACCTTGGAATTTGCATTCTCGATATAATATTTTGAAAATTTTAAGAAAATGTAAATAAATCTGTGTTCAAAATATATTCTTATGGTAAACACTTGTTGACTTTTGTATCGACAGATTCTTAAATTGAATGTCAATTGAAAAATGTTTTTAATGTTTTGATAATTCAATGTCACAATAAAATTTGCATTACAAAAACAGAATATTAAGAGTAACATTTTTTCAATTACACAATGCAAATATATTTAAAAGTTTAATTATTAAATATTTATTTGATATTAATGTATAAAGTGTCACAATTCATCGATGTTATTTATATAATAAAATATTACGATTACTAATTGCTGTGTTTGTTTGCCAAGGTTAGCGATATCAATAACACTGTGGAAGTCGAAAAAAAAGGAAAGCACAAATTAACCGGATTTTCCCTATTTGGGGCTTTCTAAATCGAACAGCATCATTTTTTTTTTTTATAAAAATTTTTTTTTAAGTTCTCGGTTGTATGGGCATTTTTTTACAGGTACCACATTTTTCGTTGATCTATAAATGTGTTGGTGTTAATTTTTTCGAAAAACCTACTGTAGCAAAGTTGTTCTAGATACTCCAAAGTTTAACTTGTATGAACACACTAAACCTTCAAATTGAAGTCCTGTAGGTGTTTTGGGCAAAAATAATGGGAAAATCTAAATCTGACATTTCTATAGGCTCTTGGGGGAAAAATAAGTTGTTCTATCAAAAAATTTTTTGTTTTTAACCATATCAAAACCAAACTTGAAGAAGTAAACCAAGTCTGTGATAATGCAATAATATCGGATTCAAATGCAAGACTTCTCAAAAATAGATTTTTGAGTTTAGTTAAAAGTCCTCTACCATTATGATATTGAATGAATGCAGAGTCGAGGCACAAACCTAGTATTTTGCAATATTGCTGGTTGGCACTTGTAAGGCGCTGCTACCAGCAGGAAGGGTTACAGGCACGGGCTCAGTTCGCCTTTTCTGTTTAAACTCGTGCACAGTCATGTGAGGTGGCCACAATTTTGGATCACATATGTTGAAAAAGAGTCATAAGGGACACCTATCTTAAACGATGCTATATCGCGAGGTGTAGAAAAATTAAATTTAGAAATAGTCAGCCGAACATTTACTAGAAGTATAGAATAATCTAGACGCAAATACGTGCTTACGCCGGGAAACTACAGTAAGAGTACGGAAATGAGTAGTTGTAAGTGTAAAATTATTGCTACTTTCTATAGGAGCTGGAATGGGCGGGGGACGACTTTTCCGGATTGCTAGCACCCGCACCGAGGACACGATAATATGGGCAGTAACTATAATTGAATTGGTCGCCGCTGGATAAGGAGCAGGGGATATAATATATAGGTTGAGGTTGCCTGGACAGGGGTATAATGACAAAATTGGCGAAACATCTATGGGGGACACTTCAAAATTAAGACTCAGGGCGGGAATTAGATGTTGACTCAAACTTAAGACTTAGCAACTCAATACTAGTTTCAAAATCGCTCGAGAGAAGCTGAGCCACAATTTTCAGTTTTAAAACTGGCGGGTATTGATGGGGTCGGAAACCACATATGGTCCCTGTTTAAAGCCCAAATGGAACTTTGAAGTTAAGACGACTACGATCAAAGAGAGATAAGACTACGATTACTAACAAAAAATACTTGTTAACTATAGATAACAAAACATCACAAAAGTAACTTTAAAATAATAAAAGGTAATAATAATAATAATATTAATAGTGATATTTTAAATAATGCACTTATATAAGCATTAAAATTGTTAATTAATTAGTTCAGGCGATAAGTCAAATGGAATGTTTTAAATGGAATCAGTAACATACGCTTTCTTAAATATGCAAATATATACAGATATACAAATATTATATAAATACTTTTATTTAAAGAGAATCTTTAGTTTGCCTTGGCTTTCGAACATCGTCAGGGCTGAACAATCTTATTATATATACTTAAGCGATAAGATTTCTACAGTCTACTAACATCATTCTTTGAATCCGGTATTATGATTACATTTAAAATGTTTGTCGTAATATTCTTTCTGGTTCTGCAAACTTCTACCAGCGGTATTAATGCAGAAAAGTCAGTGAAGAAAAGTTTACGTGTGGCTGGCGCTTTTTTAAATAAGATTATAAATAAAATATTTCGAAGAGAGACATTTCAATATGTAGTAAATCAGATACTAAGCCTCACAGACCCTTTTAAAAAAGCAATTATTGAAATGGCAATGGTTGCCATAAGGGAAAATCCATTGGGAGAATTAGTATTGGATATTATAGATGCATTTGAAACTATAACAGAGAAGAGGGCTGGTTTTTTCTTATCTGCGATTTTTGCATTGATTGGCATAGTGAAACTCGTTTACGCCATTACAAAACTGGGAGTAAAGTCGACAATGCTACCCAAGGAAATAATCGTGCTAGTAATCAAAGTAGTTTGGGCTGGATTAAATATAATGCTTTGCCCATTTGTAAAAGTGGTTCAGAATATTGTTGAATACATTTTAAGTTAACTGTTAATACTTGTTTATATACTTGTACAACTAAATATAATTTGAATTGTCAGCTAAAGCCATCTGTTGCCTGTGCTTCAGTTAGTATTTGTATTTATGTTTAAAGAATTGTAATAAATAAATACAAAAAATATATATCCGTATAATTGTGCAACAGCCTTGTGTTTCCTTTGAAAACAATGTATTCCACTTTTAATTAAAACCCCAGTCTATAATCTTTTTCGAGCCAACTCTACCTAGGCTCCTGCAAAGTGAATTGCATTGTACCAAATTTTAAAACTATTCAATTTTTCTCTGAGTTGCGTTCTTAAAAGCGGCATCATTTTTGAAACTGGGATTCTGACCAGTCAGTCGACTAACTCTTTGGTACCTTATGTTTATTTTACTGTAAACCAGGCAGATTAAATAATAATAAGCATTCATCATAACAAATATTACAACTAAATGTTTTTAGGCCTGAACATTTCTGATAACTTTAATAGCGCTTATTTTAAACAATTGAATAAAAGACATCAAACCAAAGCATGATAATATTATGAGTAAAATAATGAACAATTATTTGTGTAATAAAATATAAAATTAAAAGCTTTTCCTGTATCCTACATTGTGAATAAGTATATCTAAGATTTTCTCATTTACTTAGATAATTTTACAGGCTTTATTTTTTTTGAACTCATTACTTCAATTTGCTATCCCTGCCCTGAGACACGTAAGAGTGGGAAATAGCGTTATTTCAAATAAACATGCGGCAAAGCGTATTTTGGTTGACCCGGAATCCTTCTCTCTGTTCCAGGAAACTCAAATCTGCCGACACGGACATGGGATCCATTTTGGAGTCGGAAATCAATATGTCCTTTGATTTTAGTTAGGTTATCTTGAAAATCAAAATGGTTTTTCATATAAAATCTTATTTTTCACCGATTATTTCGAAAGTTATACGGCTCTTTTATCCATGGTAAATTGAAAAAATAACCACAATAATAAAGTATAGACCGTATAGGCATTTACAGTTTACATAATCCAAGTATTTTCTAGAATTTTTTATGTAATTTATATTAAAAGCAAGAAAAATGCATACCTAATATAATTTTACCCCTATTAATTCACATGAAATAAATTGTCTTATAAGAACTTCTAACTGTCAAGCTCTAAACACTTAAACTTAAAGCTTTCTGAAATGAGGCTCATTGTTTTATTAATTTTGTTCGTTTATGTAAAATGTGATTCTCCTAATCATGGAGAAAGTCAAGATATTACGAATTTAGATTCATTCGAAGGCCACAAGCTGACACAACGAAGTCCTCAAAGTGAATACCTTTTACAGGAACAACATCGTCCAAGCACAAATGAAATGATGGATCGTGATATTAGCTCTGATTTAATGATCAAACAACAAATTAGGAGACGTCCAAATCGCAGAAGACTGCGTCGTCGGAAAAAAAATCCGCCTCGACGTTCAACGTGGAAAAAGTGGAAGAAACCTTCCACCAAAAGAAAAACAACAACAACTAAAACAACTACAAAAACTACAACAAAAAAAACTACAACAGAATCAGACGAAACAGACGAAGAAGACGAAGACGAATACGAATACAAATTACCAACAACAACAAATACCACACAAACAACAGGAACATCAAAAGGAACAACAACAGCAACAAAAACAACAACGAACTCTACAACGAACACGACAACAATATTATC
Organism: Hirtodrosophila alboralis; assembly: GCA_035043045.1. Classification (NCBI taxonomy): domain Eukaryota; kingdom Metazoa; phylum Arthropoda; class Insecta; order Diptera; family Drosophilidae; genus Hirtodrosophila; species Hirtodrosophila alboralis. Next base: position 94,362 of record JAWNNH010000454.1, on the reverse strand, counting down.
AACAACTACAACAACACCAGAGGCAGTTATAACTACACCACCACTAGATACTGTGTACGTATTTACTATATATACCTATATACCTCAACTGAATTTAAAACTTTTTTAAATAATTTAAAAATATATTTTATTATAATTGATCAGCCGCTCTGATCTTAATATAATATTTATTATCCCAACCTTCTTTATTCTCAAAATAGTCGAGAAAAAAACTCGCATTTACATACAACACTCTACATTCCCCTACACTATGCAACAGCATTTTGTATTCCGTACGATCAAAAGTCAAATCAAATGTAAAATAAGTCGCTGATTTTGAAAAAAAAATTTGTAAAAAAGGTTGCGGGAACCATTTTTGAGATAATCGAAAAAGCTAGATTTTTGAATTTTCATTTCTTGAATTTTATTTTCGGAATCAGCAACCCATTTTACATGATAATTGACTCTATATTTTTGGAATACAAGATTTTTTTTTAAATTATTGCTAGGTGTAATTGATAAAACGCTCTTCAAAAAATATAATTCACTAGGGGGTTTTTTGTAAAATTTTCGGTGCACTGAAACGATAAAAATCGATTAACCGAAATTCGAATAGGCAACATTGACGAGATCACCGCCCTTGCAGACATCAGCCGCAATTATTGGTCCATTTGAAGCTAAATTATCCCTAACACACTTTAAGAGTACTTAGATGGACCAGGGAGTCCGCGTAGTGAAGTGCCATCTGAACAGATAACTGTGGAGGAAGACCGATGTAAGATAGAGGAAAAAAAAACAGCTTATGTTTTGAAGAAGATGCGGATGTAGACATGGTGTCTTTCCCTCCTACAACCTTCCGAGTACGGATCGCGGATCTACTGAGTTACAAGTACTTGATCGAGATAGTAGCCAAGCTATATCAGAATAGAGTAGGTCTATCGATTAGTATTGAGATAAAGCTCCCTATCTGAAGGGTATATACATATTAATATATAATATAATTTTATATATATATATATATATTATTGATTTTATATATATACAAATATATTTTTATAATATTTCTTAAATGTAATAGAAGGATAGAAAAAGCCTAATGAAATTACATAAGTTTCAAATATTAATGACACTGACACAGGGGATATTTATTTGCCAGTCCGGCCAGCTATGCCCCTACTCACAGCCAGGTTAGTCAGTGTCATTATTTGAACTTGCAGCTAAACAGAAGAGAGTTAGTAATAAAAGTTGAAAAAGTGATTATGATTAAAAGTTAAATTAGTAAATGATATATATAATTAAAACTTCAATTAAAAAAAAAAAAAAAAAAAATTTTTAAATAAAATTAAATAAAATAACATAAAAGTTAGTAAATAAATAAGAAAATAATTAAAAGAAAAATAAGATTAGTTTAAAGATAGGTATAGAGAGACAAAGAAAAGAAGTACGAGAAAAATAAGAACATTTTAAAGAAAGTTAGAGAGAAATCTCTGACCCAATAGAGGAGATGTATTAGCCGGGCTGGCCGGCTAAGCCTATACTCACATCTATTGTGGTCAGGGATTTTTTGTAAGATATAGGGAAAGATAATTTTTTAAAGAGGGAAGAGAGAGTTCAGTTGCGAGTACGTGATATAAAGAATTATAATTGACACATAAAGCGTGAAAAGAACTGTGCAAAGCATAATCAGTTGTACATACTGGGAGGGTGAGAGGAAAGTAATTTCTCGTTGTGCGACGAGGAACAGAAAAATTTATACGACCTAACAGAAAGATAGAGTCGATCTCACCAATAATTAATTTATGAAGAAAAACAACACCAAGAGTTTTTCTACGATTAATTAAAGACGGAAGATTGAGAAGGAGAAGCCTCCTGGCGTACGATGGTAAACGAAGGTTTGGATCCCAGTTTAAACCTCGTAAGGCAAAAAGCAAAAATTGCTGCTGAACAGACTCAATCCGATCTTGGTTAATACTGTACTGCGGACACCAGATGCAGGAGCAATATTCCAAGATCGGACGAACAAGGGAGACATAAAGTAATTTAGTGGTAAATGGATCATTAAATTCTTTCGACCATCGTTTAATAAATCCAAGTACTCCCTTGGCTTCATTAATAATGGTCGAAATGTGTGAATTGAAGTTCAATTTGCAATCAAATAAAACTCCAAGGTCTTTTACGGTAGTTATACGTTGCAATGGAGAATTGGCAATCGTATAGGTGCCTAAATAGGGCCTAGTGCGATAGAATGTCATAAACATTCACTATTGGTCGCCGCTGGAGATGGGGCAGGGGATATACTATCTAGGTTAAGGTTACTTGGAGATGGAGATAAAGACAATATTGGCGAGACATCCGAGTACTGTGGAGTTGCCAATGGAGTCGAAAGTAAAGTATGGGGGACTCTTAAAAATTGAGAGTCAGGGCGGGAATTAGGTTCAAACTTGAATTGACTTAGTAACTCAATACTAGAGTCAAAATCGCTCGAAAAAAGTTGGGCCATATTTTTAAGTTTAAAAAATTGATTTCTCACAGAATTGTACATCCGTGAGAAATCAATTTGCATGTCGATGCATACAGGACACGACCATTTTATACCGCCACAATCTTTTTTGATAGTGGCGGCAAGCTTATCTACGTCCCGATCGCTAAGACCCGCACACAACCAACAATGCACAAATTGAGGTTGTGCCGAATCGTCAGCACGCTTGAAAGTGCAAACCTTCTTGCAGCACGACATTTTTCCTACTGGGTCTTCAAAAATAAAAAGTAAACAAGTCTGTCTCAGGGTCCATATTTCTGCCCGTTTCACAGATTATAAGTATTTTCTTGGTTCTTGAATAGCTGGATCAACTGAATTATGTTTATTTTAAATTTTCGATTCTGTACTCTTTAACAGGGAAAGGCAGACCCATAATTGGATTTATCACACATATTTGTTCGCACTTCTCATTGATATATCTGAAACAATCGGCACAGAAAATTATGTGTTTTTAACTATGCATCATAAATGTATTCGAACTTGTATCTATAAACACATTCATTTATCTTAATATTATATTTGCTCTCCCCAAACAGACCAACATTTCCAGACGGATATACTATCCCTACAAAGAATGGTACAAGTGAGGTATGGGAAACGCCCACTCAAGGTGCAGCAGTGGCGCTTGTTTCAAATAATTTAGCAGATATACTGATCGCTTTATCAGGAATATCGGAGCATTTGGATTGTTTTATAAGTTGCGTTGATAAGATGAGTCATGCTATTGTCGGTTTTCAAATGAGTGAAATCGATTGTCAGGGTGTTCCTCAAATGCTCAAAGATCAATCAATATTGGATATGTTATCTGAAAGAGTAGATATCGGAAAAAGAGCGTTACAAGGCATTAAAGACGTATGCTTACCAGCATCAAAAGCGTTAAGCTTAAAATGCATAGGAGACGCGGGAAAACTGATTTATACTATAGGTCCTATAACGATATTTATAACAGCGGTGGTGTTTTTTATGGGTCCGAAAGAAATAGGTAAGTGCAAACTAGCATCTTATAGGGAACTTCTTTGCCAATCAATATTGTTTATAGGAAACATTGGAATATGCATTTTCGATATAGTATTTTGAAAATTTAAATAAAAGTTGAATATATCTGTGTTTAAAATATATTTTAATGGTACACACTTGTTGGCTTTTGATACAGAAAGACTTTTAAATTGAATGTCAATTGCAAGAACAGACCGGTTACTTAAGTATATATATATATATATATATATATTTATATATATTTATTTAATGTTTTGATAATTTAATGTCACAATAAAATTCGTATAACAAGAAAAGAATTCCAAGAACAAGATTTTCCTTATTACACAATGCAAATATATTTAAAGGATTAATTATTAAATATTTGTTTGATATTCGTCGATGTTATTTATTTAATAAAATATTATCATTGCTACTTGATGTTTTTATTTACCAAGGTAAGTATCATCTTAAACACTATGCAACAGCATTTTGTATCCCGGCCTTTTAAGAGTCGATGTGTATATAAAATCGGTCACTGATTCCGAAAAAAAGTTTAAAAAAGTATATAGCAAATTTGATGGATATTTTGGCTATACATGGCTTTAACTTTGTCATTTATTCATGGATTTTATATTGTTTAACGCCTTATTAATGTATCTTTATGAATTAAGTGCTGAATTGACCACTTTAAATTAATTGTAACAAAAAGTAACATATTTAAGTAATAAAATTAAAATTATCGCTATTTTTTCTTCGACATATATACATATAGCCATTTAAGCAATGCATAAGCAATATCGCTAATTTAGTCGCTGAGATTTTTTATTCCACCCCTTTCGGCCTATCCGGTCTAATTCACAAAAAATTTGCTCATGAACAAATAAAAGTACATACGTTCTGACTTTCAGTTAAATAGTACCATAAAATTAATGTGATAAACAAAAAATTTCTCTTGATACAACAGCAATATTTTGAGCAGATCTTTTATATGGAAGCTATATGTTATAGTGAGCCGATCAAAAAATAGATAAAAAATATCTCTGCTAAGTTTTATAAGCATATTTAAAAAATTAGATACCTTTTATACATACAAAGATACACATTAAGCAACATTTTTAGACTTTAGCAAGCTAAAGCTAAATGGAAAATGTAAGGGATAGAGATATGATGCGCTTGACATTTTTCAATATTATGTGCGTAGAAATTTTCAATACAGATCTCCCTATCAGCAGCAGCAGCCGATTAACCAAAAAAGTCCTTAATATTCATACATTTTGAGTGTATTGCGTCGTATTTGGATACTGTGACGTCAAGAGTTTACATCGCCGAATAAAGGAGCATACGGTAGTGCGCGTGGCGTAAGCTATGGCTATAGTTTCTCTCAATCGAGCAGGGCACCAATACAATCACATTTTTGGTCCCGCTTTACCGACTGCGACCATACCCGCCAGTTCGCCGGGAGTATATGAACGCTTCGTAAAAAAAAAGCGGTCACTCTCCCAAATCTGCATTACATTTCGTCAAAGATTTCGTTCACAGCTAACTGTAGCCCCGTAGCTAATGACAAAAAGTAATGCAGGGGTTTTTGACTACATCCTGGGACATGCGAATGTTAAATTCAACAGTGGTTTGAAAGGGCATTGAAAGGGAAATTAGACCCCGTCAGTGGTGTTAAAGAAGGATCTGGCGAGTCGTGTACGGATCGTCAGCGAATACACACATACATACAGAGGTTTACATACAATTTTCAAATGCAATTTTCACAAGCTTCCGAAAATATTGTTAATAAAGTTTTTCCAGAGTGACAACCTACGCTATAATAGTAGGCTACAGTGAAAATCAGGTTTCTAGCTTTTACCGTTTGGGGTCGGAGACCCCACAAATGAAATTTCGATCTTGAGACGACTACGATCAAAGAGGGACGAGACTACGATTACTAACAAAAAATACTTGTTAACTATAGATAACAAAACATCACAAAAGTAAGTTTAAAATAATAATAGGTAATAATAATAATAATATTAATAGTGATATTTTAAATAATGCACTTATATAAGCATTAAAATTGTTAATTAATTAGTTCAGGCGATAAGTCAAATGGAATGTTTTAAATGGAATCAGTAAATATGCAAATATAAACATGTGTACAAATATTATAAAACACATAAGTATTCCATTTATCGAACATCGTCAAAGCTGAACAATCTTATTATATATACTTAAAAGAGAACATTTCTACAGTCTACAAACGTCATTCTTTAAATCCAGTGTTATGTTTAAATTTAAAATGTTTGTCGTAATATTCTTTATGGTTCTGCAAATTTATATCTGCGGTATTGAAGCAGATAATTCATTAAGTTTGGCGTTAAAATTTATAACAAAGATTATAAAAAAAATATTTCAACGAGAGACTTTTAATTTTGTATTTGGTGAGCTAATAAAACTCAAAGAACCTGCTAAAGAAGCAGCTATTGAAATGGCAAAGACTGCCATACTCGAATCTCCAGTGGGCGATTTATTAATGGCTCTTATAAATTCTTATTTCAAAGCAACAGAATCGGGGAAAGGTTTTTTCAAGGCTGCCATTGATGTAATGAGCGGCTTATTAGGTATGATATATCCCGCTATAAAAATGGCAGCAAAGTTGGCAATGATAAAAAAGGAAGCAATCAAGATAGTTGTCAAAGTAGTTTGGGCTGGAATAAATATCATGCTTTGCCCAGTAATGGAAGCAATTCAGAATATTGTTGAATACATTTTAAATTAACTGTTAATATTTGTTCATATACTAGTACAAGTACATATAATTTGAATTGTCAGCTAAAGCCATCTGTTGCCTGTGCTTCAGTTAGTATTTGTATTTATGTTTAAAGAATTGTAATAAATAAATACAAAAAATATATATCCGTATAATTGTGCAACAGCCTTGTGTTTCCTTTGAAAATAATGTATTCCACTTTTAATTAAAACCCCAGTCTATAATCTTTTTCGACCCAACTCAACCTAGGCTCCTGCAAAGTGAATTGCATTGTACCAAATTTTAAAACTATTCAATTTTTCTCTGAGTTGCGTTCTTAAAAGCAGCATCATTTTTGAAACTGGGATTCTGACCAGTCAGTCGACTAACTCTTTGGTACCTTATGTTTATTTTACTGTAAACCATTGTCAAATCAGCTGAATCAGCATAGAGAACTGTGCAACTGTGCAACTGTTGCCTATGCCAACTGTCCTTAGTGAGTATATCATACATGCAACATTAAGTCCGGCTGAAGCTGTATGCCAAACCCCATACCCCACACACCTAACACTTCCACACTTCACATCCCGCATCTAAGTGCCAACATTTTGTTGGTCAAGTCAACACATAAGCTTAGTCCCAATCTGTGCGAAAGGATTGGCGTTAGTTTTGCTGCCGTTCTGTGCTGACCTCAGTATATTTTGCGAATGTCCGAGTGAAATCCGGGCATTTATCATGATTCGAATGAATTATTGAAGTACATTTCGTTGGTGCTCCCTGTTGGACTATCAAAAACCCAGTAACCCATACCTAACCCGCCCTGCAGAGCCGAGCTAGGTCAGTTGGCCGTTGTTTGGTCACAGGATTTCGGTTGTGTCTGTGATTTGTTGCCGAGCTTCAATTCTTGAACTGTCCTGAAACTTGGGTCACAATTCTGCTGGAAACCCCCCTGCACGGACCTTTGAGAGTATGCACACGAATTAGAGGGGGAATTAGAGTTTTCCAAATTTATTTTCTATTTAAACAGTTCATGGCATCAGTTAACACTTTTTTACACAATTTTTATATTTGCATCACTAGGTATTAAGGATTTTAACCTACATTTTTAAATAATGTACCAATATTGGGGGCTTAGGCCCACTCCGATATGGTAGACGACGCTTATCACTATTTTAGCCATATTTCCCTAAGGGTATGGTGGCTTTACTATACAATTAAACAGCTTTTAATTATGGCCAAACAGATTTTTGCCAATTCTTGAACCCAAAAAATCAACCTATATACATATATGGTTACTATACATCAATTCCACATTTTATTGTGAAGAACTTTCAATAAATATAAAACATTGATATTGATATTGCGTTACAAATGGAATTTGTATCATTTATAAACGCTACAGTTTGACAAATGTATTCCTAACAAAAGTAAGAATTACATAATTACAAGTCTGTATATATACACACTGGAAAAATTCAATTAGTTTCATAAATTGAATATAAATTTTCTATAAGTTTACATAATATGGTCAGCATGCTAAGTATTTTATTGAAATTTAATTAAATGGGTAAAAGTTATTTTGTGAGGAGTTGAGTTGAACACAATTTGAATTCATTTTAGCTAGTTGCAATAACATAAATACTTAAATTAATAGATCTCAATTATATTTGCATAAAGTTCACAATGCTTACAGTACAATTGTAACTAAGTTTATTAACTAAACGAATTGATAATTCAACTACTTAACTTTAACTAAAATCTACTATTTATTTAGATATTTGTAATTACTAAAGGAAATATTTTGCTTTGCAATTGTATGTGGTTGTAAAGTGCTCTGTGTGGTGTGTGAAAAGGACATTATTAATAAAGGTATAAGATGTCGTGTTAGATAACTAGTACCATTTAAATTATGCATTTGAAGAACTTGCAAAAGGTCACCTGGCGTGCAGTTAACGAGGCAAAATATCGAAGAAAACTTTAGCATGTCACGCTCCTCCGAATATATATTGGACATCTGATGGAGAATGGGGGTGTTACTTAATTGTGAACACACAGAAGCTATGTAAATTACTAAATCTACATGCAAAGACAATTACCAATCAGCGGGATATTAAGCGTTAATCGCTTTAAACAATGCCGAGGCCAATAACTTAACAATTCCGGGACACGCAACTGGCATTTGCTTTTTCCAACATTTTTGGAGACTTTCGATGTACCGCTTCCAGGTCCTCCCTGACCATAAGCATTTAATGAGCGGCCCCAAATCGAAGACAACAAACAGTTTTGGGCAATCAGTCAACACTCGAGTTTCAGAGGTACCGCACACCCCCCACGCCCAAAACGTGTCCAATTTTACTAATTAGAGCAAATATTTATATACTTGGTAACTTCAGTGGGCCAGCACCACCCACTCAGCACCACCCACTCAGCACCACCCACTCAGCACCACCCACTCATTACAATCACGCACACTTGAGGCAGCCTTTGGGACCCTTTCCAACCGCCTGGTATGGAATTTAATTACGAGTCCTAGTCGAGGAGACAAAAATCAGTCTACCCCATTTAATGCCTTGTCCCACCCACTGAAGAAACCACCAACTCCGTCCACTCATCCAGCTATTTACTTGGCAGAAATCACTTTCATGTATCCCCTAAGTTTCCTAGGAATGACTCAACCCATATTGGCGCCAATTCTCCTGGGCCAGTCTTTGCGTCCTTGTACTTATGTAATTAAAGATTTGATTATATTTTCACAATTTTACGACGCTTAAAATGAAAGTAAAGTTTTTAACAGCCCCGAAATTCAATTCGTATTCAGATCCCGCACTTGAGTTTGTGATTCCTGTACACTGTGCTCATTATATGTGAAATGATAAAGCTGTTCGAGCTTAAAGATTATCGTCAGTGTAGATTCCCAATAAATAGTTATATTATATAATATTACCGGCAAAACTAACATTAGAATGTTTGAAAAACCATTTATATTTTGTTAAAGTATTTATGTATTAATTTTTAAAAGCAAAAATGTATCTTAACAACTTTAGAAATGAGGCCTCAACTGTTTAATTAAGACATTCTATAGATGAAACGATTGCTAAAAGATTTTCAAAGAGACTCGAAAAGTTTTCCTACTTTTCCTACTAACTCAACAATTTTCCCATTTTATGGCACAAGTTTTATTTGTATTGTTTTTGCTCTTTTCGAATTATGCCTCAACCCCAAGAAACTCGGTCTGTTGTTTGTAAACTTTTAACTTGACCCATAAAATTATATAATATATATCCTTATACTGCTTTCTGCCGTTTCAGCTATTGTCAATGTCGTTTGCTGCTTAAAAGTTGAAAGGAAACAGTTTTGTGGCACCACCAGAAATAAAAACAAGAAGGAAATGGCTATCTTCGGCACGCCGATGCTATATACCCTTGCGATGGTCTCCTTTAAAAAATTTCAACATTCGTTTCATCGTTCCTATGGGAACTATAAAATATATAATGGTCCGATTTTGATAAAACTTTTGCAGATTGTTTTTCACAGATTGCTCCAATAACAGCTATATAATAAAGTGGTCCGACTTTTACCAAATTTGGTCATTCAAAAATCATTATGAATAATTGTGTGATATTTTCTGGGCCTACAGAAAATTAAGAATATTAAGAACTGTTTTGATGCCTTACCTATAAATAGGTAAAACAGTGACTTTCAGAAAAAAATACAATGTCTGAAAACTATATATAATAAGTATACTAAAATATTGCTGATTTATATATACTGAAGGCATATTTAAGCAATGCCAACTGATACAAAATTACCTGTCACAAACACAAAATATTTAAATTAAAACATATGTTTTGTATACTAGAATAGCGTAGGTATATAATATATCAATTTTTATTCTTTTTACTTTAAAATAATTTCTTACCTCAGCCAAATCGTTGATATCGTGTGCCAGAGTCCCCAAGCCACTCGAGTGAACAAGTTGTTCTGAATTTAAATTTAAATTTAACAAGAAAGAAACGGCTATCTTCGGCACGCCGAAGCTATATACCCTTGCAATGGTCCTCTGATTTTGATTTCAGCTTTCAGATTGTTCAGATCTTAATACTGCAACGAATTGCCAAATTTGGTATCGATACCCAAAATAATATTATTTGTGTAATAATAGGTATGTCTATATCGACTCAGCTCGTCGCCCTGTTAAGGATTATTGTATTTATGGAGTCGGAATCATCTCATTTTATGCGCTACACGGAACATTATTTTTATTAAAATTCAAGTAATACGGTTAGTCTGTATTAAGTCATTTGGATTATATCTAACCTTTGGTCCAATCTTAACACTCCTGGATACATGTATATATTTATATAGATGTATATACTTATAGATTTCAAAACTTTGCCTATAGAAAAAAAATATACTGCTAGCTTGTATAAAAGTTTAAAGAGTTCAAAATTTGTTTACAAAACCAAATTTCTTGGGCAAGCACCGAAGCTATATACCCTTGGAATGATCTTCTAAGAAAATTGGACATCTCGACCGATTGTTCCTATGGCAGCTCTATAATATAGTGATCCGAAGTCAGCCAAACTCTATCAGATAATACAGAATTAATTTTTGTAGCGATATGTGATATAGTAAACCGATTCTGATGAATCTGACATATTTACTGCCTGCAAGGGTATTAGAAAGTGTGTGTGAGAAAATAATCAAAATACAAGTAGAGAATAGACGTTTGTACATACTTTTGAATATGTATGTAGAGACAGATGTAGTTATTTGTCGAGTTCTGATAAATTCGACCATTAGATTGATTTTCCTTTATTTTCTAAAGAGCTTACTGGTTCTTCTATTTTTGCAAAGTCTACATCACGGTTGAACCAGTATTTTATTTTGTTTATTCATCTGAAAAGTAGCCTAACTTTGCAATAGACAAAACAATGGTAATTGTAATATTACAAAAAAAATATTCCATTAAACAACTTAGTGGAATTATCGATAGAAATGCAGATAGGAAATATTTATATATGTACTTGAAATTAGTATGAGCCTTCGATAGTAACTCAAATGAACAACGAAGGTTATAAATTCAAGACAAGTCATGGGTCATAGAACAGTAATCAAAGAAATAAGATTTTTTTACACCCTGTACACAAAAAAATATGGAAAAAGGGGGTCTTAAAATTGAGCAAATGTATGTAACTTTATGAGGAGTACAAATTCTTTATTACTAGCCGTCAGTATGTCCGTCTGAACGCCTGTCTGTCTGTATGAACTCTCAGATCTCGGAGACTATAGAAGCTTAAGACACCAAGTTTGGTATGTAGGTTCCTATGTACCATAGATTAGATTATTTCAAATTTCCGATAGTCCTCACCCCAACCATCTCAAATCGATAAAAACCGATTTATAGTACGATTTCAAAGATATTATTTTATTTATTTTTGGCACGTGCAGTTTCAGTATACATCTGAACATTTTATGCAAATGTTATCAATCCCCGACAATAAACACTGAAATTATTGAAGATTTAGTTTACGTAGGCCCACCGTATAAAGTTTTGTGCAGGGTTGCATGTAAATATGTATCTATATGTGCTTATGTGTTTATATGTGCCTTCGGATTGTGACTGAGTACAGGGTGCAGTAGTCGGCTATACTCGACTAGAGCAATTTACTTTATTTTAATTAGTTTTGTGAATTTCAAATATATTTATTTAATTTAATTGAACATATAAAGTAAATATATTAATTATTTAAATATATAATATAAATAATACATTGTTGTTGTTGCTGTTTACGACATGCATCAAAATTGACAGCCATTGTTTGTGGATAGCGGGTTGCGGGTGGATGCATAAAAGCAGAGAATGGCAACAAAACGAATGACGAAAACAAAATAGAATTGACAACACAATGTGCGAAAGAGAGTGAGGTGTCTTTAGAAGCTTTTTCTATTTGATATATGTATGTACTCATGCACACATACATACACGCTTTGCACTTTGCTTTTTGTCGCCCGCTTTGCTACGGTAGTTCGCTTTGGTGCCCATATGTCTGCCAGAGCACACAATCGAATTGTATTCGCACTTATATAGTTATATATGTATGTACATGTACGTATGTAATACTATGTATGCAAAAGAATACCTATATCTACACAGATGTGTACTTGAAAGTTAGTGTTAGAGGGAGCAACACTAAAAGCGATTGGGTATGGTAATAATAAATAATAAATGTCAACACTCATAGATGGACTTTGTCAAAACTATCAAAACCGTTTATAGTAGTATTGTTAATAATTAGATTTGTGAGTTGTTCTAAAATAAAAGTTTTCATTTTAATAAATAAAAAGCAATTTAATAATAAATATGTTTAAAAAAATGTATTTACGCTCATGAATATCTCAGTCTATTGTACTCTGGCTAAACAAGAAACAAAATCTTAAAGTTAAAATTATTGTTAATAATCTAAATGTATGAATGTAAATACTTAAATATTTGATAATATTATTGATAGTATGAATAATTTCAAAATTGATTAATTTTTAAATATAATTTAAATGTACATATACTAAATTAATTTTTTTAAATAAACTTGGGGAAAATCTAATTTTAATGTTAATCAATGATCAAATACTATTATGTAAAGATCAATTTTTCAATAATATATGATACTTTAAATGAATATTTTTAAACTACCTTTTTTGTGCTTAGTTTGATTAAATTTATTAAGTTATTTTGCGTTGAACACCAATCAGTCAGTCAGGTTATATTTAGATAAGTTTTGTTTATACCAATTTATATATAGGCTCATTATCAAAAGGTCGAACAAGGTCGCCAGTTAAATATTAAACAAAGGCATATCAGTTAATGGCAATCAGAAATACAAACAAAAACTGCAATAATTAATCTAATCATTTGTGATTACCTAGGCAATTGCGATAGCTATTGGAGTTATCCGGGCTGCATGCGAATTTAGTGTCTCGGCTGACAGTGTATGGCAAAGTTTAACAACAAATAAATATGCCCGATATACGACCTCTGGAGTTGCATCTTCAGCGTGCGGCCATTGAGGAGCTTAACGAGGTGCCAGAGCGTCTAGATGCGGATATTGTAGCCCTACGCACTTGGATAGAACAGCAGCCGCATTTGCGTGCCCGCACCGATGATCAGTTCCTGGTGGCCTTTCTGCGCGGCTGCAAGTTCAGCTTGGAGAAGGCCAAGTCCAAGATAGACAAGTACTACACGTTACGCACACAGTTTCCGGACTTTTATACCATACGCGACGTGGACAGCGAGCGTATTCACGAACTGCTGCATTTGGGGTAAGTTAAGGGGCAGTACTTAATGAAGGGTATTTCCTAGTCTCAACAATCTGTCTGTAGTGTGGCACTGCGTCTGCCGCTGCCATTGCATGGCAATGGACCACGTCTCATCTATGTGAGGCCGGGCTGTTATCCGTCGGACAAATACCGCTTTGAGGAGATAATGGGCATGTCGCATGCGTTAAGTTCGCTTAGTCTGCAGCTTGACGACTACGCCGTAATCCATGGCTGTCTACTGCTGCTCGATTTTAGCGGATATACGTCCGGGCATCTAATGCAGATGACGCCAAGCATTGCCAAGAAGATGTCCGTCTTTGCCGAGGATGCGATGCCTGTGCGGGACAAGGGCAGACACATGATCAACATCAATCCTGCCTTCGAAAGGGGTTTCAATATGATGAGATCGATGATGCCCGCCAAGCACCAGAATCGCGTAGGTATTTTTACTTATAAGCCGATATTTCTCACAGCATCCTCTTTAGATATCTGTGCACGGTAGCAATTTGGAATCGCTATATGATCACATTCCGCAGAAGTATTTGCCGGCACATCTGGGCGGAGAGCAGGGCTCCATTGAGGAGCTCAAGCAGGAAACGTGGAACTTCTATACAGATTGGCGAGAATACCTAAGAGATGAGGCGAATTATGGCGTGGATGAAAAGCTACGACCCGGCGGACAGTGTAACGATTATGACAGCCTTTTTGGTGTCGATGGATCATTTCGCAAATTGAATTTTGATTAAAATTCTATGTAATTTGCAATTGAATAAAGTCTAACGTTTAAGCTCAGCTCATTTGTGTGATTATTTCAAAACTTGTCCAACAGTATGTAAATGTTGAAATTTTGAATACAATCTTGAATAATTTCCACAATATATTTCAGATATATATTTAATTTATAAATGCATTTTCATCTGTTTTTCATGAATGGGAAATAAACGCCCACATTAAACAAATCAGATAATATTTATGTGTATTTCTCACCTCCATTTGCAGTTTGTTATGTGAGTATCTGATTAATAATCAAATTCATATCCAAAGTCTTCAATGAAATAATACGATTGCAAATCATTTGCTCTGGTCATTCACCTATCATAACGCCCACGTCGAGGCGCCACCTGCGTGTTGCCTCTGTATTTCAAAAATAATATTTTAAAATAATCTACAAAATACCAGATGAATCTTTGAGGACCATTCGCTTCTTGTCCATTCTAATAAAAGAAAACATGTTTTGAGTGATTCTTATAACAATTTAACTTTTGAATTGAAAACTAATAATTCATTTTTTTCTGGTGAGAAATAAAGTAAAATACTTAGTATAGAATATAAGTTGCAATTAATTCAAAAGAATAAAGAAAATTTAATATCGTAAACATACAGGGACTTTCTATTTTCATTTTCGAAGAATTCCAACTATCAGAAATTGTTGAATTTCCTTTTTAAATGTTATACGAAAATTAGCTTACAATTTTATTACAATTGTAGAACAGTGCTTGCCATAAATTACGCAACATCATTGGCAATAAACAAATGTGTGTTCAACTCTTCGCATAAAATAAATAAATAATAATTTTGTGCTGAGTGTGAAAATTGTGCGGAAACTGAAAATTGCGGCATTTCATTCTTAAATTTAATTTTTTATAGTTTTGATTCAATAAGTTCGCTTTTGTATTTATAATAATTTATACTCACTCACAAATGGTACGATATGGCACAAGCGGAGAGATCGAGAGATTTCAACAAATTGGCTTCAATTCTTGGCACTCGGCTCTTTCATTGGCCACCAAATATTGTTGTTGCCTTGTTTTCTGGCCAAGTTAACATTGATAAGCGTTAATATAAATTTTCAATTCAAATTGATAAATCTCAAGTTGAACGATCCATCGATCGTGTCAATTTGCATACCGTTTGTTATTTATTGAATTTTTCTTAAC
The DNA here is from genome assembly GCA_035043045.1 of Hirtodrosophila alboralis. Taxonomy (NCBI): domain Eukaryota; kingdom Metazoa; phylum Arthropoda; class Insecta; order Diptera; family Drosophilidae; genus Hirtodrosophila; species Hirtodrosophila alboralis. The sequence continues at coordinate 78,875 of JAWNNH010000454.1, read as the reverse complement.
CTGAATTCGAATTGTCGTAAATTTATTGTTTTGCGAGTGATTTGTTTGATGCCGGGTGCTATAAATTTAATGTGAAAGGTTTCAGATTTACGGCATATCGATTGATTTTAAGATTAAAATTGAGATCAATATAAATGAAGCTGTCGAAATGTCTTAAGATAGCATAAATTGATTTGTGCTATTATAATCTAAACGTAGGAAATCGCTGTGAATTGATATACTAGTCCAATGCTATTCCAAATTCTGAGATTTTTGGAGATTTACTTAATCTATATCTTTCAATTAACTTTGTACAAGTCTTTTGCACTTTGAAAATTATAGTAAATCTCGAAATTCTTAGCATGTTTAATGCCTTGATGCATCGATTGCAGAGTTTTATTCAAGAATTACAATCATCCATCTATAGGAAGGAATTCAAAAAATAAATGAATGTATTTGCTAATAGAATTCGTTAAACTTAAAGCTTATTTGCGTTATACGGTGTCTTCAGAAAATTGTAGGTTCAGTCCATCTGACGTTATACTGGCTTACTCCACCGCTCATTTAGTTTTCATGAATGATGAGAACATCCTCCAATTGAACATTAGACAGGTTCAACAGTTGCTCTTCGTTTTCAATGCGACGATCCAGTGGGTATCCCAGGGAACGCTTATCCTGTAAGGAAGCCAAGCTAATGCCCACAACTCCACTTATGCGTTCCAACTGATCTCGATACCGTTCTTGCCTCTCCAAAGGCGATACAATCACCAGGAGCTGCATGGGCAGCCCTTCAACACGACCACGTGGCAGCAACAGGCGCTGAGGAAAGCGACCATTTTCGCCAATTAGCTCATTGGGCATCTCCAGGGACTGTTGACCTTGAAGTTTGGTCATTACCCGGCGGTAGATCTCACTATATGGCGTCGCATCACGTGTGGTCCACTGAATGTCCGTAGAGCGACGCTGCATGCGATTGCGTCCAATCTGCAGTTGGGTGTTGAATGCATCAAGCAGCACAAAGTCCGAACGACGCTGCTCCAAATTCAGGTCAAGGCCAGCGAAATTCTGCCGTGGACCCAGAAAAATGCGTATGATGGCATCTTGAGCTCGTGTGGAGCTTATGTCCATGTCGACGGTGAAGGGTTTGCTATTAAGACGACGTTGACGCGCCACTATCATCGATTGGTCCAACAGATTGGTCAGTTCCATGTCACTATCCTCTATGCGGGTGCGAAGTTTGCTGACGCGCACATTGTTGATGGTGACACCCTCCATGTCCAGTTGCTCCTGTCTATAGACACCCAATTGTTGCTCGCACAGCTCGTCCACAATGTTCACAATGCGACGCAGGGTGTATTGCACTACGGGATCAGTTAAAGTTAGACCCAGGCCAAGGCGATCCAATTGCTTATCGCTGTCCTCGAGCATCAACTCGCGCAGAATGCTCAAAATGCCCACTTCATCCACTTGACCTCTAAGCACATTCCCAATCAGGCGCTCCACATGAAGTTGATTCTCCAACTGGTTAAGTCCATTGTTCAGATTTTGCATTTGTTGCCCAAGTATCTGCTGCAAGCGACTCTCAATTTGATTGATTTTTTGTAGCACAACTCGATTGCGTCGGGACTCCACATGCAACTCGTTCAAATGCAACGCATAGCGTTGGGCCTGATCCCTATTTTGATATATCAAACGTGAATTGTCAACAAGCTGTGAAAAATCATTGTCGTACCGCAGAGAGATTCGCTCCTGGTTCAAGCGTGCCAACATTTGCCGCAGGTTCTGCAGCAGAATCTCACTTTGACGCGGTGTTCTATCCACAACCGTATAGCTCAGGCTGCGTCGCAAGCGTCTCCTCTGCTCCATACTGATGCGGTCTTCATTTAGCTGATCATTTTCCTTGCGCTGACGATTACGACGCAGCATCTCAATAATCTCCTCATCACTTAGCTTCTCTAAACGATTGTCCCTGCGAATGAACTTCGCAATTTCCTCTTCTGACATTTGGCTTACGTCCCGTACTCGACGACCATCTCCAATTGAAATAACACGTCGCGGAGTAATGTTTTCAATGGGATATCCAAGTCGGCGTCTGTTGATATGCACCAGACGCTCATCATCGCGACGAACACTTTGTAGGTTATCTGTTAGACGCTGTATATTCTCATCCTCTTCTCGTTCCAGTTGTTGCTGTTTCAGATCCACGTGACGCCCCTCGCTTAGGCGATCTCCTCGCACCACAGTCCTAAGACGTTCCAGTTCTGTTTGCTCTTTACGCTCACGATTACGACGTAGCATCTCAATGATCTCCTCATCACTTAGCTCTTCTAATCGATTATCCATACGAATGAACTTAACAATATCCTCTTCTGTCATTGGGTCTACGTCCCCCACTCGACGACCTTCACCAATTGTTCCAACACGTCGAGGAGTCATGTTCTTGTTTACTACACGACGGCTGTTGCATTGCAACAGACGCTCGTCATCGCGATCCGCACTTTGCAGATTATCCGTTGAGCGCTGGATATCCTCATCCCGATCCGTGAGAAGGCCTCCGTTAATTCTATCTCCTCGCATTAAGTTCATAAATCGATCCTTTTCTGTTTCCTCTTTACGCTCACGGCTACGGCGTAGCATCTCAATAATCTCCTCATCACTTAGCTCTTCTAAACGGTTATCACTGCGAATGAACTTCGCAATGTCCTCTTCTGACATTTGGCTTAAGTCCCCTACTCGACGACCATCTCCAATTGAATTAACACGTCGCGGAGTAATGTTTTCAATGGGATTTCCAAGACGGCGCCTGTTGATATGGACCAGACGTTCATCATCGCGACGGACACTTTGTAGGTTATCTGTTAGACGCTGTATATTCTCATCCTCTTCCCGTTCCAGTTGTTGTTGTTTCAGATCCACGTGACGCCCCTCGCTTAGGCGATCTCCTCGCACCACAGTCCTAAGGCGTTCCAGTTCTGTTTGCTCTTTACGCTCACGATTACGACGTAGCATCTCAATGATCTCCTCATCACTTAGCTCTCCTAATCGATTATCCATACGAATGAACTTAACAATATCCTCTTCTGTCATTGGGTCTACGTCCCCCACTCGACGACCTTCTCCAATTGTGCCAACACGTCGCGGAGCAACGTTCTCCAAAGGTTGACCTAAGCGACGTCTGTTGATATGCACCAGACGCTCATTATCGCGTTGAACGCTGCGGAGGTTGTCAGTTAGGCGCTGGACCTTTTCATCCTTCAAGCTATCCAATTTGTTGATCTTTTGTGGATCCACTTGATATACGATTTGGTTGAGATTCTGGCGGCGGCGTCCCACATACAGCAGACGATCTCTATCAGAGCTTATTGAGGCCAGGTCAGCATCGGATTGGTCATCACCCTTAAGGCCTTGACGATTGATAGCCACACGCGAGTAACGCGCTTCTAATTCGGTTTCTAGCTGCTCGTTGGAATCATCCAGCTGCTGCTGATTGTTTATGATGCTGTTCTTTTCTATCAATTGGCGACTTAGCAAAGGACGATCATTGTCGTCTCTTATTTCCAAGTCATTTTCATGAACAATCTCCTGTAGAGCGAGGTCCTGTAGCAAATTCTGCACAAAGTTTCGCATGTCAGTGTCCTCAGTTAAGAGCGTCATGTCCTGCTCCCCAGTCTGGATAGGCAGCACCACACGATTCTGAATCATCTGCCTTTGCAGCGCGATTTGTTGCTGCAGATCTCGCCAGGGCATAGTCAATCTCATTGCGGGAGTAAGCCGTCTCATACGCTGTCCGAGACCTATTAAATCGATTAGAGTGGGACGCGGGCTTTGCTCCAACTCTAGTTGCAATAGTTGAGCGCGTTGAATCTGCTGTTGATCAAGATACAGCTCTGGCAGAAGCTCCTGCATGGCAGGCATGATCAACGCTTGAGTATCCTCGCGATCTCGGATGGCCAGTGTTAATGCATTAATTAGTAATACGGGATTGATATTGCGCCTCAGATAGACAACATTGCGCTGCAGTGTCTCAAAGTCCAGAGCACGTACCAGCATGCGGTAAATGCCACGAAGTTGCTGCACATGCTCCACATGGCGTATGCTGTATATCTGATTGTTACCCAACAGACGGCGCTGGCGGTCCAAGTCAAGGACTCGTTGCATCTCAGCATCGATGCCGCCTCGATAGCGTTGTGTGTCTGTGATGAGACCCTCATCCAGCTGCACGAGCTCATCCTGTTGCAGTGGCTGTTGCACGCATTGCACTATGTCGAGTAGAAACTTTTGACGTTGCAAATCTAGCATGGACATGCGGTCAATACGCTCCCCAACTGTATTATGGATGAGGAAAGTATATATTGGGCTTAAGTCACATATTTTAATTTTCAACTTACCATTTCCAATATCTGGTTGCAGGATGCGTCCAGCACTCACCGTGCCGAGCACAAAGGCTACCAGCACCAAAAACATGTTCATCTTTCTTCACTCACTGGGTAATTCTTGGAAGAATTGAGGTTTCGAGAATACGACTGCAATTTGGGTTGACAAGCGCAAAGCTTTTATACCCATTCTTATCACTTGGACTCAATGAATCTGCGGGTTGATTACCTCATTATTAATTTGCATTACTCGTTCGGATCAGGAATAACAACAACAGATTGATTACCCAGAGATATAGCATAGAGAATGGCCTGATTCGATGATGCCAATGGATCACATGCTGCTTAACTAGGTCATTCAACTGAATATTCATATTGATACAATATTTTGAATCAACAAAAGTCAAGGAGATCGTTGAGCATACTTAAATACAATTTTCATACTTAAACGATTTCCATAATGTGATTTGCTGTGCTTTTTAAAAACGAATATGCATATCTTACAAGACCAATTGATTAAATAAATATGTGTCTAGGAAAAAACTAATTCTCATTTCTAGTACAGCTTCAAATAATGCATAATCTCTATATTATACTAAGCCTATTTGCTGAGGTAACTTTCGGCGCAGGAGGAGAGGATTACTGCATGATTAAACCTACGTTTAGTTGTATACTATCAGCTTTAACCCAACCTTACAATTCCAGTGATTGTACGGTCAAAGCGGCCAAGAAATTTGGCAACAACAGCAGACAGTTTTATGAATCAATCCAACATTGCAGCGAGCACACCACAACGAGTATTCAGGCTATCAACTTCCTTGTCTATAACTTCTACATTGAGAAATCCAGCGACACTATTACAACAAGCTGCTCAAATGGATTCGGTATATTTTGTGCTGCAAAGTTTGTATGGGCGGTGTTAAAATTGAGATGGAATGTTGACGCCGCACAAAAAACCGCTCACAAGATTTTCCAACATGAAAATAATTGTTTCACCAAATATGTGAGAGGATACTTGGATAATTTAGATATCTACCAACAGGAATTAAATACATGTTTATTTCCTATTAAGAGAAGCAGACAAAACTAATATCTTTTATCTGGGAATATATACAATATGCTTAATTCATTTATTGTACAAAAATAAATTATATTTAAATAAACAAATCAAGACTACAATAATAATGGAATAGTTCCTGAAAAAATCGAAATTTTTCCAGCTATCTCTGAACTGAAGTCAAAAAATCGTAAAAAATACCGCACAAAATATCATCATTTTCTAAATTCAAAATTAAATAGCAGCAAAACTAGTAATTTAAACTTAATAAAATATATGCATAATTAATAGGCCCTTTCATTAGCTTTCAGAAAATGTAAAGCATTTGAAAATCGGCTGTAATATTCTCGAGTAATGCTTAAATCTGTAGGCTTCCCTCTGAAAAAAAGCTAAAAAAAAAATACCAGATTTCAAAAATTTTTTAAAAAAAAGTCTTACCATAGAAAAATTTTTAAAGTGGTTTTTCGTCATCTGGGGCACCATATGTATCAGAAAAAGTAGGTTTGATCAAATATACAATTTGTGTGTTGCCTAGTGTTATCAATATTATATATGCTCAAAGAAAGATGCGCCTTAAATGAATTTATTTTTAAAGTCCCGATTAAAACCAATGGAATATACAGATTTTATTTCGGAATAGAATAAATATTGAAGATAATAATGAGTAACTGAATGTCGTTCAATTAATTGTGGTATTAATTTTTTTTTTGTTCGTGATGCTTGTAACTTTTTCTAAGGTTAATGAGCTTTCAGCTCATTTTTAGCTCACAACATAAAAATTAACAATAACAATTTAATATCTCTGTATAATAAATTGAAATGCACATTAAATAATTTTCGATTTATATCTGTACTATATACAAGCAAATATTTAGAATTTATTAAAACGTCGTATCCAAAAATCCAAATGCAAAATTGTAAATAAACTAGGAAACAGTTTGCGGTGACACAGCAAACTGTTAAAATTACACAAAACCCCGCAAAAACGGAAAAGGAAAGAATAAAATATATTAGAATAGAATAGAATAGAATATAATAAAATAGAATAGAATATAGTATTTTGTTGGATTTATGTGTGAATCGCAGCAGCTCGTTTTTGATTTATGAGCACAAATATTTACTTTGCGTATTTAAATATACGAAGAAGCTTTTTCATTAAAATCATAGAAATAGAAACTAAATAAATAATGCTTATGACAACAAGGCAATGTTTCTCGCACTTTGTTTACTTGTTGGCCAAGGTTATAAATCAAATTGTCAAAATAATAACAAGAAAAAGTGCAGTTATCAACAACAAAATGACAAAGATTGAATACCCTTCATATTCAATTATTTGCCAACAGGGAATATTATAATCAGATTTTAAATACAATTTGTTAGACAATACAGTACAATCAAATTTAAAGAAAGAAAAAAAACCTTGTTAAATCTTTTTATTTATTTTTAAATAACAACTTTTATTAAGTAAATTCTAGAGAAGACAATCAGAGCTCACATGTTGCTCTAGATTTTAAATCAATCTGTTTCTCCAGCCTTAAAGATATAAGATATATATGTACTATAGCGATATTTATTTATAGATATATAAATAAATAAATAAATATTTATATACATTTGTTATATAAGTTAGAACCTTACACATTTCCTGATTATTTTGTAATACCCTACCCAAGAGTGTATACATACTATTTATTGATGATTTGCGCTTATCGCACATTCGAATCCGCGAATCGCATTGAGTTCTTAAACAAATATTGGATAGTGCCAAATAAACGAATTGGTTCCAATGGATCCATTGGTTCCCTCTAAGCGCCGGGTTGGCTCCCCCCCTTCGGGATTTCCTCCCTATACCGACAGTTCGCAGACAAATTGATTTTCGGCAGCCCAGTTTATTTATTTAAAATTCTTATTTTTATTTCTTAGCTCGCGTCCGCCGAGTGCTGACGTCAACGGTTGGACTTGGATGCTCAAGTTTGGGATACGGTCGGAGGCACGTGCCACAATGCAAAAAGATTCGGGGCAGCAAATGATGATCGCTATATGAAAACATCAGTCTATTCGACGATTCGACAGTCAGTTGGTCAGTTCGTCATTTGTTCTGCAACTGACCTTGAAAACAAATCGAATATCTCAGGCAACGAGCACTGAAATGTGTCTTGTCTTGTTTTGTCTTGGCATAAATAAGAACTTTACAAACCAACAAATCAGCTGGGCCAAAAATAATCAAATAATGGATGAGAAAACCCAAGACAAATTCATGAAAATTTATTTGTTTTTCGAAAATCAGCCATAAATAAAGGCATCGCCAAACGTCAAATATGTAGAGTGCTCAAAACACTGATTAAATTTGGTTAAACTTTTGTATTTCATTAAATATTCAAAGAAATGCGAGTATATTAAGCTAAATAGTAATCTACACTAAGAAAAAAGAAATTTTTTTAAGTATAGAAACACTTTCGATAAAAAAAATTAAATAAAATTCTACAAACAGAGTATAAATCTCTACAAAGAAGTGAAAATTTCCACAATACGAATATATTTTCTATGATATGAATAAACGAAAAAAATTATGGGTTTATAATCGGAAGTATGGATTTTCTACAATATGAAATCCAGGTGTTCTATGAAATGAATATAAAATTCATTAACCTGCAGAAAATTTTCTATGCTCAATATAAATTTTTACAAAATATGTTGACTTATTTCTTTAACCAAAGTAAAGTAATTTTTTTATTCAAATTTAAAAAAATAACGGATTTCTTTTATTATGGACATAAAATTATAGATTTTTCCATGTTTTGTAGAATAAGTTTCCTCAAAATATCGAAATAAATTCAATACATGATACACCTTGATACATTTTCTCTGCCAAAGTTAGAACTTTTTCTCCACTTTGTGGTAATTAAATCTACAGGGCATAAAAAAATTTCTATGGCGCTATTTCTATCCTGTTTTTCCAACCACTGACGTCAGTTTTCCACAATTGGATGTACACTTTTTTTTGAGTGTAGACTTTATAATTTACAATCCAACCATAGTTGATTAAGCAACCAAACATAAGAAAGTTCCTAAGAGTATTTTTTAGCCTTAGATAACATTTATTTTTCTGTATTACTTTATTAGAATTTCCAATAGTTTAAGCCCACTGTGCGATTAAAATGAAAGGTCAAATAAATGGTTTTGGTCACTTGGCAACAAAATCAAAATATTAGAATACTTGATTGAGATTGCCTCCCGACACTTTGAGCCATCTGAGTGCAATTGACGTACATGTCATTGACAGAATGTAAACAACAAATTGTATCTCAAAGATACACAAAATTACATACAAATAGGAGATTGTGCATATTGGAAAATTGGAATTGAAAAAAAAGAAAAAAGTAAAAATATGATGAACGCCGCGTGGGGTCAGCCAACTAATATTATATTTAAGTATAGGTACATATATGTATGTATTTCGTAGACCCATTTCCAGATGTACAGCTCTGACAACCCCCACGATGCGCAATGTCAGGTAATTATAATTTTGGCAAGGGCCCAAATACATTTTATTTTTTTTTCTACTTTTTTTTTCCTTTGAAACTGATTGTGTGCCCCAAGCTGTTTCTTACGCATTGGAAACTTTGTGTAATTTATAGTTAAATATGAGTAATAGAAGGCGATTTAAAAGGATAACCCTTCAAGATACCTCAAGGACATATTCTATAAAAAATAAATTTAAATTAAAAGTTTGTATTTTATAATGCATTTATCCAGCTGACATTTGCTATAAAACAGATTAACTTTGCAATAAAAAAAATGTGTTAAATATGACATAAATAAGTCGGAATCATAAAAAACTTGTTGATAGTATAATGGGTTAATATAATCGAACAACGATCGTTTATTTATTACAGTTATTATGGGTGCAAGTTGAATTGGTTGTAAAAGAAAGCAATTTTTCCATATCACCATTACCTGTTTTTTTTTGCCAACCTATCGAATCTAATTATTTTAAAGCAATAGAAGAAAATAGAATATTCTTCTAGGAAATCTTCCCATTTGGCATCGTCGACCCACTTAATTACCAATCGGTTGTCAGTCCCCGTGTGGTCACATTGGCCATTAGATCATTTTATTTTTATTTTTAATTTTTTTTTCTCTTTTTTTAATAACAGATTTCCGTCAAAACAAACAGCAGGCAAAAGTGTTAAGATTGAGAGAAAAACAAGAAAAGTGCGTCAGCAGTGCAAATTTTTGTTATTCTAATGTTGATTCTACAGAAGAGTTCAAATTATTCTAGGCGCTTCCTCTTGTCACTTGCCAGCTCTGCGCTTTATCTCTGTTTTCATTTTGCTTTCTTCGTTTTTTGTTTTTATTTCTTTTCATTTTATGTGCTTGTTTATTTGTCTAGCGATTGAAGAGGATTTTAACCTTTCGATGTAGACGTCTCTACATACATATATATGGGCATTTCCACAGAAATGTCAACCGCGGCCAAAAAATTCAAAGTCTATAAAAGTATGTTGTTTTAACATATTTTGATAGGGAATCTATCAAATTTAGCTAAAGTAAACAAGTTTTACATTTATTCATAACATATTTTGGAATATTCAAATGCAAAGTCGAACAAGTGCAAAAGTTCTGTTTTCAGCATTTCTATTGCACGTTTTGTTTTGATTAATGCTCTTAATGAGAGACATTATGCATTGACTATTGCTCTCTTAAATATCGGATTATGTTTCTAGAATAGAACAAAAAATGTAAAAGGAACGATGCGATTGCCGATTTCGGCAAATTTTTTCTTTGCTTTACCCTATATTTGGATGTCGCGTGCGACATTGAAAAAGAACATTTGTTATCAGTACGTTAAGTTGGTTTGGTCTATGCACATCAAAAATTGATACCAAACATAGATTTCAATTGCGAATTAGATAAAAAAAAAATTTCGAAAGATAACCAGCGGTTTACTCAGGGTACTGTTTTAAAGTGTGTCGCATTCGACATCGTAGGGGTAAAATGTATAACGAAAAAAATTTTTTTTTCTAAAATATGTATATTCAATTAAGAGAACATTATTTAACATTATTAATACTATTCTCAGTTAAGTTAGTTTGCTTTTACACACAAAAAAGATGAATATACCCATTTTTGTTTTTCTTTTTAGAAGGTATTTTGTTAAACTTATAATTTTTGATGTGGAAATAAATATATTGAATATATTAAAAATCATTAATAATCATGTTATGCATGTCTACTTACATAAAAAATAAAAAAATAAAATAAAATGTATGATGGAACAAAATGTCGCATGCGACATGTCGCGTGCGACAGAGATTAAAATGAAATAAAAAATAAACTACTAAATATTTTTAAATGAAATAATCAACATTATTAAGGTACATCAATGTTTAACATTTTAAAATTAGTCGCATTAAAATATTCCTTCAAGATTCGTTAAAATCAGTATTTGAACGGTTCGGCCTAAAAGCGACTTCTGTTTTTGTCGCATGCGAATGCCTTGGTTTTTTGTAATTATCTTGAAAACGAAAAATTACCCAAAATCAACTTTAGTACCAGTAATAGTGCCAATCAAGAGCTATAAGATTCGCCTTTTGTCAACATAAAATAATGATTTCGTATATGTTTTTTTTTGCTTTAAATGCGTACGAATGTCGCATTCGACATTAGAGAAATGCCCATATGCAATTATAGATCTTATCTTTACTGATCGCATTAAGAAATAAGTTTAGTTATGTTATAGACAACGTTTTAGTACTTATATCTGTATATCCATGTCTACATCTATATAGTACTATATTGTGTCTAATCGAATCTGACTATTTTCTTTAAAATATTGTTCAATTAACTATGAACAAAATCTAAAATGTGATGAAAATTGTATTCTAAATTCGACACCACAAAATCTAGCTACTCAGTCCAATATTTGCTTGTATTTAATTTAGTTTTTACTGTCTGACTATCGCTTGATCTGTTGCTATCTCTCTTTATAGACGCGTTCTTTGATGAGTCATCGCACTGCCCGGGGGCAATCCAAAATCATTGCGACTGTCACGTAGTCCCATGAAGTGAATTTCGACTTAAGCTCAACGATTTCGATATTGATGATGATCAACAGATCAATGGGCAAACAATACTAAAAATCTTCCCGAAAGTTCTATAGTATGATTCCAAGATGTATTCCCAATAAATGTTAATGTTAATGTAAAAAGATATGTTAAATCATGTATTTGAATTAACAGATACATCTAATTAGTGTGTGATGACTGAAAATGAAATAAAGCTTAATTATACCAATTTGGCAAGTTTGCAAAAAATCATTGTGTGCATTCTCAACGGAACTTTATAATATTTATATAAACAATAACCACAATTAACAATATCTACGGTTGGTGCCCCCCAGCATGTTGCATGGCAACAGTCGAGCATTCAAGCATTCTCATTCGGACTGATGAGGTCTCTGACGGTCATTGGACAACTTTTTATTGTCGTTGGCATTAACTGATGTTGTTTTTTATTTTTGTTTTTTATTTTTTATTTTTTATTTTTTTCGATTTAATGAAGCGTTGATAACATTTTCTCAATCTAGAAAACACATGCAAGAGCATGAAAAGTTACTAATTTAATTAAATTTGTTGTCATTATATTCGAATTGGAATAATATGATTCAAAGCTGGAATACTTTAAAATTGAATATTTATTCATTTGAATATTTTAATTTAAATGTTTAAATTTTAATGAATATGTATTGTGCTAGTCCTACAGAAATTAAGAGTTAAATTGAATATAACCATTTGACAAATTAATCTGTAAGGAAATTGTTTTTACAATTTGAAGCAAAGTAAAAAACAGATTTATTTAAAAAAAGGTTTGAATATTTTTTGATTTTGTATTATTTGTCACACATATTTTGCTGTACTTATAATATTGGGTAACACACAAATTGTATATTTTACTAAACGTACTTTTTCTGATACATATGGTGCCCCAGCTGACGAAAAAGCACATTAAAAATTTTTCTATGGTGACACTTTTTTTTTAAAAAATTGTTTAAATCTGGTATTTATTTTTTAGCTTTTTTCAGAGGCAAGCCTGTAGATTTTAGCATTACTCGAGAACCTTACAGCCGATTTTCAAATGCTTTTATGATAATATTTTGAGCGGTATTTTTTACGATTTTTTTACTTTAAAATTCTAGGAAAAGTCGAAACAAAATTTTTGCGTTTTCCTCTTCTCTGCTTTTACATAGTTGCATTAATTGGGCGTTATTTAAGATATAAATCAATTATAATTGATTAAAATAAAAAAATGTATGTATCAATATTTAAAAGTATTCATTTTTGACAGTGTGACAACAGACAACTGTATGTTAATTACTGCTCAAAATTATAAGACAAAGAAATATCATTTGCTTAAGTTATTAAAACATTATTCCAAGTCAACGAAATGGGATTGAATTAATTCGTTATCCCAATAATTCGCCCAAAGAGGAAACTTCAACTCTTTATTCTATCTGCTCTGTGATATTCGCCATTCTAACTGGTGCGTCGTGTAACCATTGTAAATATGAATATTTGTCTATTTCAGTTTATCAACTGCTTAATGTTAATGAAATGCATTTGTTTAAGTGCGATACAAATAATAAATTAACTTCTCGCTGGGGACTTAAAGCTAAACATATTCTATGGACTTAATATAATTAATAACTATAGACTTAAATCATTTATCTTAATGCTAAACGCGTTCATTGTTTGCTGGCTTGATGCACGATGCTCGCCTGCGGCGAAATCAACGGCGATGGCGACGGCGACAGCGACGGCGACGGCGAATTGGTGATCGACGCTTCATCTGCTGTCTGCTGCCGCATGGCAACAACATACATACGTCACCAATTTCTTGTGCTCGGTTTTCGCCTTAATCTTTCGCTTTGACTTTGTGACGTTGACGGCGAGCGAAACGTGAAATTTGTACGCAACACGTTGACGTCGACGCCAACGCCGACGCCGACGCCGACGGCAAGAAGGAAATGAATGTGAATTACTCACGTTCAAATAAATATGTACATATAAACATACATGCATGTATGTATGTACGCATGCATGCATATGTTGAATTGGTGTGGCTCTTGACGACAATCAAAGCCACAAAGGGTGAGGTGGGTGCGGTGGGAAGGGGCGGTTGGTCGATAGCAGCAATCGCACGTTTTTGGTTTATCAGACGCAACGAAATGAAAGTCGCAGCCGCAACATTTGCATAGGCGCCACAAAGATTCGTTAACCTTTGCGTTTGTCGCCAGTTGGCCACAGATACAGATACAAAATTCGTGTACAGATACAGATACAATTGTATATCAGCTTTGATTGATTGTTACCTCCTCCGATCGTATGCTAATAAACTTTGTCTATAGTATATGCCCGTCTCTATACCCTTTTGAGAGTATTCTAATTAAATCACAGAACGTGCAACACATTAAAATTTGCCGAAAATGCAATATTTTTTCAGTGTCACAAACTGATTTAATATATAGATATATAATTGAAATATTAGTTATAATAATGATTGCTGAGTTAATGTCGATCTTAGTAATATTAAAACATTATTTTTGTAGCCATTTATCATATATTAAAGATTTGGATAACAGTTGCAACAAAAGCTATATCTATATATTTATATATAAATAAATAATTTTATGACATATTTAAGGGTATTTGATCATCGGCTTTCGCGTAAATGCACCTCAGCTTATTTTGTTTGGAATTGCATTGAACTCTGCTCCATTCTCGATTCTGGATTTTGGAATAGATTTAATTGTCATTTAAACTAGGCATACTTGATTATAATTGATTTATTATGATAGAAAATAGCATTGTCATAGCAGTGCGAAATAAATGACATATATATATAATTTATTTCCTTTCTTAATTTTTTTTCGAAATATTAATCTTAAAATTTTTCATGGGAATTACAAAGCGATGATTTTTCGCTTAATCTATTCTAATCTATCCTATATGTCTCTATAGCAGTACGAAATAAATGCTTTATACATATTTTAATTTTTCCCGGAATTTTATATTTAATTTTTGTTTTATTCTTATAAATTTTCATAGGAATTTCAAAGCAAGGACTTTACGCTTAATCAATTCTACCCTATCCTATATGTCTGTATTGTCTTTAAATTCTTTGAAACTGCGTATTTCAATTTGATTTTTAATATTTATTCAGCGCTTTTTCCCAACCCAGCTCAGTAATATTTTTATTCCAGTTCTAAACGCATCTAAATGAAGTTAAATTGTGCACTATTTTTAATTATGATTCTCTTGCTGATCTCAAGTAAAACGTTTCAAATAACTACAGCCGATGAAATAGAGGTAAATGCCAAGATTTACTGATTGAATATACGTGAATAAATATTATTTTCTAACCAGGGTAACAGCGAAGATCGGATCTACGAGGTTGTCAAGTTCTTGATGGTGTTAAAGAAACAAATTGTAAACAAAGACAAAGAAATAGAGAATCTGCAAGAGTCGCTAAGTCAACAAAATGCCAATATTGATAATGATTTATTAACCAATTAACTAACGATTTGTTAGTTAGTGAGGTATTTTTAAATAAAACAACAAACACATACCAAATAACACATATTTATATATTTAGTTAAGGAGGAAAACTGAAATTGTTTCGAAACTATCTGGACCCGAAATCGAATTTAGGGTTGCTCACATTTCGAATATACATAAAATAAATGTTCCTGGCATTGATGTGATAACTGATAGCGATATTGTTGCACCTGGATGGACTTTGATGCAACAGCGTATCGATGGTAATATGGATTTTAATAGGAATTGGACAGCATACCGTGAGGGTTTTGGATCTTCCCAAAGTGAATTTTTCCTAGGTTTGGAAAAGATTCAGCGCTTAACGCACGATCAACGTCATGAACTGTATATATATATGGAAACTTTTGAGGGAATAATAGTATCTGCACGATACAATAATTTTTCCATTTCCGATTGATCAGTTTGGGTATATTTATTGGAAATGTCACCCATGATGAACTAACTCCTCTGCTAAACCAGAGATTCAGCACATTAGATCGTGATAATGACGATTGGGAAGATGGCAACTGCGCCCAATTGCACTCTGAAGGATTCTGGTACAATCATTGTTGAAAATGGTAAAAAAGTAAATATCTGAATTTATACTAAACTTAAAGTGTCTCTACTCTACTTAGCAATCTTAATGGCAAATACTATGATCTACATTGGAGCTATTCTGCGGTTCTGAAGAAAGTTAAAATGCTTAATCGGCCCATAGCTGATTAAAAGGCAGCTATAAAACATATTGAAAATATTCACATTTATAATTATTTTGCCAATATATTTGAATAAATTTTAAACCTAAGATACTTCAGATAGACAGCACTATATTCATGTTTTTTCAAATATATTTGCAACTGGGTTAAATATACAGATAATAAAGTCAATGTTTGTTTTTACAATAAGTACAACAATTAGTCCCGTGTTTTCCAGATCACCAGATGTTTACAATCCATTTAAATAATTATTTATTTATTATTTATTATTTATTTGACGATCTGACGTCTGCAGTTTTGTTGTTTGCTTGGCAAAAATTTGATTTAATTTATTAGTAAACATTGAATTATTATTATTAATTTCGAATACATCATTAAAATATGTATATTTATAAATATTCATTTAATTTGTTTGACTATTTAATTATATTAATTAATATAATTAACTTAGATAACGATTTTAATGTCTCCAGATTGGAACATCTGTCATCTATATATGATCTATATATTATGTGTGAATCTAATTATCATTGAATATGTGACGCGCTTAGTATAAATCGTGCAATAAAAAATATGTACAAAAAATATGTATATATAAATATATGCTATATATATATACATATATATTCTTGTTGTTATTCATATCAAAATCTTCGAAGCGTCGCGTTGCCTTTTGCGTCAGCATTTTGTCTGTTGTAAGTAAACAAAATGAATGGAAATTTGTATATAATAAATTTTAAAAATATTTGTATTATTGCAATTGTGTGTAAATGCTTGTGGATTGTGTAACCATTCATATATATATACCCAAACAAAGGGGGAGTAATAAATCTGTGCAAATGTATATAGAAGGGAGATTCAAGACATTGTTTATAAGCAAATATATTCTTGATCAGCACCGAGTCTAGAGTTCGTTTTTGGCTATCAATTAGCTAAGTTTCTAATATATAGTAAGCTGATCTTACCCCAATTTTGTAGCCGGTACCTATTCATCTATAAATTGTATATAGAAGGGAGATTCAAGACATTGTTTATAAGCAAATATATTCTTGATCAGCACCAAGTCTAGCCTTCGTTTTTGGCTATCAATTAGCTTAGTTTTTAATATATATAGTAAGCTGATCTTACCCGGTACCTATTCATCTAGAGAACCTCGAACTATATTTTGTTTTGGGCTAGATATGACTGTGAATTGATGACGTTAATTCCGCACGTGAGCTTGTGACTGTCCTGCTGGTTTATATAACGTCACAGATTATCCAACACCTTTATACGTCTGGCGACCGGAGCTGTGACGACAGCGAACAGACCCTATTATTTTCCTATCTTGAACCCTGCACCCCAGAACTCTCCACTCTGTCCCACATGCGTGTCCGTACCCGTACCCGTGTCCGTGTCATTTGGACAACGTGTCTGTCGTCATATTTGCGGTTAGCATTTGCGGTTCAATGGGAGAAGGGAAGAATTCAACTTGTGTTCAGTTCTATTCAGTGTGAATCGCAGTGTGGATACGTGACTTCAGCTACGTGTCGCCTACAAAGTTGCAAATTTGTTAACTGCTTATTTTTGCTTAAGTAAATGCAATATTAATAAGCACTTTGGTTCTGATATGGCTTACATATTAAACAAATGTTATTTCATCAGCAAATTGGATATTTAATGAAACACATTTACAACTAAAAATTAATTAAAAAAGGTTTTTTTTAATAAAATTAAAATTAATTTGAGGCAACCCATATAAATTCTATACGAAATTAACAATTTAAAATATCAATGCTTGTTTTTAAATTTTATAAATTGAAAAAATATAACTGGCTAAGTATAATTAAAATTAATTAAAATAAAATTCAGCAATTATTATTATGATAGTACTACACATATAAATGGCCCGGCGTGCGTTGCTACGTCCTTCCAAATATGAATTCTATATAAGTCTAACTGCTATTCTTTTGAATGATGATGAATTCTGAAATTGTTGCCTGACTTTTTGGTAATTTTCTTATAAGTTGCACTCTTCCGAGAAATGCCAGTGATCCATAAACTAAATACTTAAGCAACATTTTTGAGTGTTCAAATCCGATGGCAATGGCCCGGTTAACAGCATCAGATGCATCAAGTGTAAAGCGCACAAAATTGCCACCATAAAAATACTTAACTCTATACTCAAAACTTTCGCCCATGTGCACACACACTACACACACATACTCACACACACACCACACACTCGTTGATAGGAGATGGTAGATAGTTGTTCAGAGCCATAAAATTGGAAATTATGATCATCAAGACAGACCAGACCAGGGCACGCCCAGCCGATGGGTGGCGAAGCCGAAAAGTCCCAATAAAAAAACAAAACTCCAGGGTACGCACTAGAAACGGGTGCGCCGAACAACTATAGATACAGATACAAATACAGCCATAGATACAGATACAGATACAGATACAGATATAGCTGCAGTTACAGATGCGAGGCGAGTTTGAACTCGTAAAAAGCGTTCGCGTCTGACATTAAAATTTATGACTAGTTGAGGCGAGAGTGACGCTGATAGATGATAAAGCCCCGCCACCATACACATATATATATATATATATATATAAGTAAATATGTATGTATATATACTTCATGGAACTGGAACCAGGTTATAACCGTAGAGTCGCAAAGTAGAGTTGCATTGTCGCATTTTTCGATACTCGACTGGAACAAGGGTTTCAAAACTTGTTTGCATTGTTTAATAGATATTATGTATTTATGGATTTAAAGAAACTACTTGATCACTTGATTCTTAATATGTTTTGATAATTTTTGGTATTATCAATATTTTCATTTATAAACGCTACTTTTGTTGATTAGCTAATAATCATTTGCGTCCTCTAGATTCACTATATTTATGCAATATAATTTTAAAGTCACTTCCCTTAGAAATTGACTAAGTTAATTGTTAATTAATTAAGGTTTAAAAAAATAACTTCAAGCTTGTTTCTAATACATCTTCTTAATTATTACTTTATCATCGATTTAAAAATTTAATTTATAAGTATTAATTGCCTAGATTAAATGAAAAGCGATCCACAATCTCAAACTAGCTGCTGAAGAAAATGTTCTATATAGTTAGAAAGAAGTCCTCGCAGGACAGTTTCATTATTACTATTTAAACAGTTAAAAACGAGAAAGGAAAACATTTCCAGACACTAATTTCAACAGAATTAAGTAGTTCTATATCGATATTAATTATTCGACTGACTTATTGATTGTAGACTTACGATTTATACAATTTGACCAAGTTTGAACAAAATCGGATCACTAAATCTTATAGCTTCCATAGGAACAATCGGTCGGAATTAAGTTATTCTATGCTAAAGTATTTAAAATTTTCTTAAAAGACCATTGCAAGTGTATATATATCTTCCGCATTCCGAAGATATACGTTTCTTTCTTGTCTTTTACTATTTCACCATTTTTTGGAGCGCAAACGGGACGTAGCAACGCACGCTGCGCTGATCTAGTTAGATTTATATTTTCCAAGCAAAATTATAATTAATTTTAAATTCAATTAATTTTTTATTTTTATTTCTTCTATTTATAACATTTTCACTTACAATTTCGAACTTGCTGCTGTTGTAGATTATTTTTTTTTTGGGAAATACTTCCTCCCAAACTTTGCCAACGGAACTGTTTATTTGAATTGCTTTAGTTTTTGCCAAATATAGTTAGTTTGTGAAATGTGACAAGAATGGAAATAACGGCAATGCCAAAACTTCATTTATGTCATTTTTCTGACATTTCCATAGCCGCAGCAGTTTGAGGCCCAGTTTCAGTTTCAGGTTGAGTTTGAGTTTGAGTTTGAGTTCCAGTTTCGGTCTCAATTCCAGATACAGTGCCAGAACCCAAAAACCCCGCAAAGCGGTATATTAGCATTTTCGACGAGACTTGATTTCATTCTGTACGTGTGTGTGTGTGTGTGTGTGTGTGTGTGTTGGGCTTGTCGCATGGTTGGCTGCATGAAACGCACCAAAGAGTGACAATGGCCCATGGATGTGGCAGCCAGGGAACCGTATCCGTATCCAAAGTTGGCTCTGGCCAAATCGCACAATGGCGCCCAGTTTGGTGAAAAGTTGAGCGCATTTTCAAGCCCAGCCAAACAAAAGGTAATGGAAAATGGAAAATGGAAAATGGGCAAACACATGCGAGATTACCTCCATATACAAATTGTATTCGTTGTATTCATCTGTATACATAATTTGCTCTATTGTTTCATATGCATTTTTCATTATTTATTTTTTATTCCACAAGCAGAACAGTTGCCCATCGAGAGGAAATGCCACACAATACACACAGATACAGATACAGATACAAAGATACACACAGTTGCCAGCAATTAGTTTCACCGCTTGGCGTTTTTGGCGAAAGTTTCATCAGTGTGTAAAGTATTTAGATTAAAGATTAAACGTTAATCCACAAACGCATTAAAAAAAAAACAATTGTTTACCTGTATGTTAGAGTTATGAAATATATTTCAATATAATATATAAAATTTATTCAGCAATTAGTAAAAACACCCAAGAAAAAATTAATTATTTAAAGATGAGAAGTTTCAACTAACTAGTAATTTTAGCTATTGCGGCGATTTGAATGGATTGTTTGCTTTATTTAGAGAGAATAATGATTCTGAAGATTGGTGTGCCTTTATCGAATATTTCCGCTTTAATTTTTCCGTAGACAATACGCAACATTTTTTCTTTTAATATACCAACGCATCACTGTTTTCTCTCTTAAATTGTAAATTTTCGTCAAATATGACTAGAAAAGTGATGAACAAGGTGAATTTTATCTTGGGTGTTTTTACTAATTGCTGAATAACTACCACATTTACTGACCGATTTGGACAAATGTATACTTAAAATATTCGTAAAAGAATTATCTAACATAATTAATCTTAAAAAGTATTTAAACGAATTTTTTAAATTTTTAAAAGACCAATTGAAATTCAGCAATTTTTCAAAAATGCAAAAAAAGTTCAAATTTTTCAACTTCGAGGGTTTATAATGGCTTTGTTTCTTATTCGATTCGCATAAACGGCATACCGTTAGAAAGGGGAAATAATTACCTGTTGAATTGTGGAACATTGTTTAAGATCAATAGAAAGACTGCCAAAAAACTAGCTATTCGCGGTTTTCTCGAAAACCATTCTTTGAAAAAATAAATGGTTTGCATTTTTGAAATCAGCGACCAAAATTCCATCAAAAAATTTATATGAGAGTCCAGCTCCCTCGATCAAAAAATAATTTGTAAACTAGTGATATAAATTGATTTTTACAAATAAATTGTTAAACGGAGATTTTATTCTTTACTATTGAAACTGCTTGAAGATATTTTACACTTTCAAGGTTTTACTAATTCCAATTTTTAAATTGTTATTTTCCTTTATAAATTAAGCTCTAGTTGTTCAATAAATCTTCATGATTAGCATGAATTCTTTTTATTGTACATTTCTATATTATGTACTGCAATAATGATCTTTCTATTGGTGAATTAATTATTATTTAAATTGAATTGATTAACTATACATATATATAATTTTGGATTACTTTTTAATGTACACATTTTTGTAGATACTTGTTAGATTCGAATATTGTGAATTATCGAATTATCAAGTTGAATATCTTTAGAGTTATCCATTAGCAGTAAAAAGGGGCTGCCAATTCTTGAACTTTTGTTGCTGATTAAACCGCAACATCAAACATGACAGATAGATGGACAGAACGACGGATAGACAGACAGACAGACTGACGGACAGGTAGAGAGACAGTGAGACTGTGTAACATGACACATGAGGCAGGGTCTGTAGAATCAAGAGTGAGGCAAGTAGCCAAGAAGCCCTACAAAGACCTCAACAGTGGCAGTGGGCGCTCGATATGTGCCCCACAATAGACACAATGTTGACTTCCATAACTGCCCCCTCAGATAAGTGGAAAAGGGGGGGGCTATGACTGTGACTAGGGCCAGAGCTAGGGCTGTTACCGGGTGTTAGTAGCCTGGTGGGAGGGGGGGAAATGGGGGTACTGGTGCTGGGTCCATAACACCGCATGATACAGGCAATTAAACAATTGTAAACCAATTGATACACACGCTCATTAATTAAATTAAATGATGGAGAAACAAACTAAACGAAGAGAAAAGCAACCACAGCACCACAGAGCAGAGAATTGTGGGGCCAGAAGGGGCAGCAGGGTACCACAACAATCAATCATGCCAATTAGTTTTAATAGCCCCTTGCACAGTAGCCGTCCAGATGCATCTCCCAGTTGCCAAAGCCAGAAGAAACTGTGGCAGAACCGGCTAGAACTGTAAGTACCAACTAGGTTCGGACCAACACCAAGATGAATACCAACTCAGAGATGAAGATGAAGAAAGAGAGAGGGGCGAGGGAGTCTGGTAATGAGCACAGCGCCGTTGGCTGGTCGTTAACTATAACGCCCTGGCCAGAACTTGGCTGCAAATCTGGGATCTGCTGCAACTTCAGAGCACTTCAGCTGTTGCCTGGGCCTTTTATGTTGGCCATAAAATTTGCTAAAATAGTCCAACTGCGAGTTGCAGCCGATGACATGTAATCAGCCCCCAGCAGCTCCTACTTGTTCTACTTCGACCCCATCCACATCGGAGCAACAATCAAGACACTTAACGACATAAATTAAACGTCAACAATTAAATGCAATTCGAAATTCAGACCCCATTTAGACCCACTGAGTGCACTCGGAATGACTCACAGGGGAAGACGTTCACCTCTTGGGCTGAATCTTATCGAATCCTAGTCTGGGCAGAATGCCAACCAAGTATTTCACGACATTGCCATACGTGCAATCAGTGGCGTCCGCAGGATTTTTTAAAGGGTAGGCTGCAATTTTTGGTTTAGTAATAGAATGACAGTGGATAACCTGATTTTGAATTAATTTCCAGCCAAAATATTAATCTTTTAGCACCCTTATCTAATCACAGACTATGTAATAGAACTTACAACAATTAACTAAGAATATAATGACATCTAACAATATTTTGAAAAAGAAATAGAGTAATCTAAGACAACGACTGATATTAATATGAAGAGCTAAAATTAAAAACATTTGCAATGCATATTAAATCAATTTAACAATTTCTGTATATTCGCTTAACAATCTAATCAATTTTTATCAAAATCCGACCATTAGTCCTCTAGCTCCATAGCTCTCAATCGATCGTTCTGAAATTTGCACAAACTTGAAATAAAATCAATTAACATTGTTTTATTATAAATTTACAAAAAGCTTATTCAATCCATAATATCCGGAAGTAGAGAAGCTTACGAATTACCTATAGATATCATTAAAGTTGTCTAGTTAAATATTTCACTAAACTACATTAAAAGCCTTTCTGATTCTCTGTTGAATTGTATTTATAAAATAATATAAAATAGAGACTGTACTAAAATAATTTAAATATTATACATTTATAATCAAAATCAAAACTTTAATCTGGTTACTCATTTCTCGTAATAAAAAAATTGTATTAATATATGTTCTTACTAAAAAATAAAATAAACATCGTTAATTTGTATTGATTTCACAAGTTTTTTCCATTCTATAGTTCATATTAGTATAACAGTTGTGTTCTAAAATTTTTATTTAAATTTAATAAGCTTTAGTTTAAAAATTAAATTAAGTTGCTTGCAATTTGGTTTTAGGCGCAGCAGAATATAACGCATACTGTGTTCCTATTCAAATGACGAGCAGTGTATAATATATTCGAATATCCACTGAGTATGCAAGAACATGAAATGGTTTTTAAAGTAAACACAATTTTTTATCACTTGACCTAGTAAGAAGCCCAGAGTGCTGAACTTTTGCATTTTAAAGCCGTAAAATGATATATTTATTATGTCAGAAATTATTTGTTTGAACTTTCAAAATTTATTACATTAATATGATAAATAAGAAGACTACACTTTTTTAGTTATACCTTACAACATAATCTATATTGTGCTACTTATATCAAGTATAATTTATTATGTACTATAATTCATATTTCTTTATTACACAGTTTCACAATTCCAAAATATATATTCCGAAGAAAGTTACAATAGGAACCTACGAAAAATAACAAACAATCTAATTTCTAAAAAAAACTTAATCAAAATATGAACTGATAAGGCAAAGTTGAAACAAGTTGAAAATTGTATCTAACTCAATAATAAAAACAAAAAAAGAGTTCCTAAAAGTGTTTACAAGTAAAGTGCATTCTGATAATATTATTATTAATAATGATATATCGATCAACGACCTCTTATCGAGCACTACTCAAGCATTCAGTGAGTTGATCAAATTGTCAAAATTTTGGCTAAGATTCATAGCGAATGCGTACATTGAACTCGTCTATATATTCTGAATTAAATACTCTGTAAATTGGGGAGCAATGCACCCAGCGATTTGACGGTAGTCTTGATAAGGTGTTGATTGGGACACGCTTAGTAAACAACAGGAAGCCTCAAGGGGTTTGAGAGGTTGTGCATTTGTTTTATTTGGGGACCTTGCGGCCTTGATTCGGTGAGTTCAGTCAGTTAAGCTTGAATCAATATTTCTACAGCTGGTTGGGCACACTTAATTGGAATTTAATAACTTGGCAACACATGTTTGAGCCCAGATGCAATTGATGAGGTAGGTGAACTCACCGGTAACAAACTGTAACTACACTTTTTTAACTATAGAAATTCAACGAAATTAAAAAAAAAGATTTTATATCTTAGCTTTCTTCTCGACAGTTCTAAAGTGTTTGAAGATAGTACTTGGCTTTGAAATATAATTGTTTATTAATTACATGAATAATTCAGCTAATAAGTTTTAGAAAAGATGTATGTTTCCCTAAATTACAATACAGAGACTTTTTAATGGAATATTACTATTATATCTGTGGGTTTTTTTTAGTTCTTTATATTTAGTAATGATCAGAGATCAGAGTTGTCTGCTAAGTAATCACTTTGATCGTTTGCTGACTTGTTTTTTTTTTTAGTGGGTTTATTCACCGTTGTCGTTGTCGTTGTTAGTTGTCAGTTGTTAGTCGATTGCTGGCCAGCGATTTGTTGCCAAGCGAAACTTTCCTATTTTTTGTATATTTTTCTATTTTTTTTTTTCTTTTTGTATTATTTTTTCTTCTTATATGTTGTTATTGCTAATGCCTTGGCTTGGTTGTTTGCTGGTCTGTTTGCTCGCTGGCAAACTTGTTGCTGCTGCTGCTGTTGCTGTTGCTGCCGCTGCTGCTGCTGTTGCTGTTGCCGCTGTTGCTGTTGTTGCTGTTGCTGTTGCTGTTGCTGTTGCCTCGTAATCAGCGTTAACGATCGCTTGCCATTGCCAGACTGCGCTACATCGAGTGGGAGGGGCAGAGCATATTGGTAAAGAGTGTGCTTTTGGCATGATGAGCTTTCATCAGCTAACAGAATGTGCCTAAAAGCTTCTTAAATATTCGACGCCAATTAAAGCCAATCGATGGGCTGTATAAGCCATCAATTTTTTATAATACAACTTTTTATTACATTTTTTTGAATTAATTTATATTGTATTATACACGCGATATAGTATAATTAACGAAAGTTCATGCTGTTGAGCTTTCAAAAGCTTTCAAATGAGCTTTAAAGCTCTTTAAATATTGGCTGTCAATTAAAACCAAGCAACAGGCGCAAAGAGCAAATATAAATATATATATTATTGTATATTAAAATATATTACGTGCATCAAAGCTATATAAGCTAAAGCTTCTTAATAAAACAGCTTTCATTTAAATTGAAATTAATTAACAACATACGCGATATAATATAAATAAAGAATAAACCAATTGTGAAGGAAAATGTCAATTTTATTCATAAAAAAATGTTTCAATGTCTGCAATAAAATATTCAAGTAGTTTGTAATTTATTTATTAATTTATTATTAAATTAAATTTTAAAAGGTCAGATTTATTACAAACAATAAAAATAATTTGAAAAATGCTGAAATCTACATAGAAAAACTAAAAGCTTTAAGCTTTGAATTGAATAATGTAGCAAAGACTTAACTATTGTTTAAAAAGATAACTGTCACAGGATTTGATATTTAGTTAACTTGCATTAAAATATCCGTTACTTTATATTTTGAATGTGTACACACTACTATAAAAAAAGTTTCGTACACATTGCCTAAACTAATTATGTAAACACTTATAAAAAAAAAATTGTGGCACAACAAAGAAGACATAAATATAATTTTGTTAAGGAAAAATTGGACAAATATTTTGATTTAGCAATATAATATGAAACTATAAATCCACCTGGATATTCTAAGATATATTCTAACTATGTTCGAAGCGCATTAAGGGTTCCACAAGACCGAAGATTTACTTTATAGGCAACGCTGCAGCTTTTCGTTGTTTGCATCGTTGTCGTTGTCGTTGTTGTTGGGTAACAACAACAGCTGATGTCTGTCATCAGATAATGATGAATAACTGTGCCTGTTGAGAGTGTAACACACACACACACACACACACACACACTGTTTTGGTTAAGAGGGAAAATAGGTGAAATTTAAAAGTAAGTCGCTGCGATAGCAAAGTCAAGCCCACAAAGTGGCCTGGAACCAACTATCCAACTATCCAACCAGGTAACCAGCTACCTGTCTGTGTGTCCGTATCTAAAGCACCTAGTTACATTTGACACCCAACGGCCATAATTCACCGGACCCGGTGCTGGGTCAGAGTGGGGGGAACTGGCAGATAATTTGGTCACGAAACGGGTTTCTCGAGACCCTAACTAAGCCAACTAACTATGGTAAGAGCTAGCCTAAACAAGAGCATACACTGAGAAAAATATACATAAGTAAAGACATGTTAAATCATGTCAGATTGATGAAATTTTTATTAAGAATGATCTGATCATAATTTATTGTTTAATATGAAATTATGAAAGATTTAATCTAATTTTAATATTATTTAGTCTCTTTGAAGAATAATTCTTTTATTTTGTATTAATATTTTGAGTAATGTAAATTATTATATGTCAGGGATTTATGTTTTCAAGAATGTTTCCTTCTTTACAATATCAATTAAACATAAAAAATTAATTGTTGCATACTTATAGGCCTTGTTTATTGCACTCTATTGCGCCTATAATTCCCAAACTGTCTAAGCAGCTTATTAAAAATATAGGAAAATACTTTTATTAAATTTGTGTTTAAAAATCAAGGGCAATTAATGAACGATTGTAATTCTCAGTGTAATCGGAGCACAGGCCGGCGATAATATGGGAAACATAAATCGATGAGTCATTTGACAGGTTCCTGTTCGACACTCCGAAAGTGTTGACCTTATCGCAGAGTCTTGATTTAACCATTGGCTATTGTTGTGCCCAATTTGCATATTTCAGAGTCAAGTTGTTGATTTTATGAGTTCAGTTTTAACAAATCCAGATATGCCTCGGACAACCTGAGCGACCGTTTTCATCACAGTATTTAAATCTGTGTCAAAGTGCATTTGTTTAATTGAAAAATTGTATAATTTTTTATTTAATATTATTTTTATTTGAATTTCTTATCTGATTTGCATAGAAACGAGCAATAAAACACACAAAAACGTGATGAAATCAAATGATTCATTTAGCAAATGCTAAAAAAAAGTTGCGGAGTTCAAGTGCATACCTTAGAGATTTCTATTAAAAATTATATTTAAATATACATATATTATTCTCGTTTGCTGTATTTAAGTTGCTTTACTTACTTTTCTGTTATCTTGCATTAATTAAATATATTTTATTTCTGCTAATGATACTTTTTTTTAATATCTTTTATCTAAACTGTTTCGTTTTTATCACAGTATTTTAACCAGTCTAGTAATAACATCTACTCTTATTAATTTATTCGCAGCTTATTCTCTACTTTTCGAAATATAATAATAGCATTTATTCATTGTCAATGGTCAAATCATATTCAACATTTCCTTCATTCATAATTACCTAAGTATAAAGTCATTCATTTAATTCAATAATAATCAAATAATCTTTCTTAAATGAAATATATATCTTTATGTACAATCTGGTTTTGCTAAGGTATAACAAATAGTTGCTTATCAGCGGTCCACATAATTTTGAATTGTTTTTATATGTATGACTCTGTTTTCCTGTTATATTCACATAATCAAATTCTTATCTCACTTCCGACTAATTCACAAATGACGTCGATATTACTGGGCCTTGACAACAGCATTAGTCTTCCAGTTGTTGATGATTCAAAGACAATATGAAAGTTGTGCATAAATTAGATCACAATGATGAAATAATCCAGAAACTCTGGGAAAAACCAGGCCAAGCATTTCTACAAATATATGTGGATGGGTCAGCAGGTCTCTTAAGTATAGAAAATATTCGCGTGACGATTGCCGAGTGACTAAAGTACATATAAGTATAATAATGGTATAGTATAGTTTAAGGTCAGAGTTATGAGTAAATTTGTAACTGTTGCCAGGCCCTCTACCCCAGAGGAAGGGAGGCAGGGGGCGATAATGAGAAGGGGGCTTGGAATACTGTTGCCAACTTGTCTGTGGCTGCCAATCGATTTTTCCTATGCACGACCTGGACTTGGTTAATGCCAACTAACTAGCTAAGCAGTTTGTCAGTTTGTCAGTTAGTCGCTTCGTCAGTCTGTCAGTTTTTCCAGTTGGCCACTTAGAACTATTGACGGTGACTAACAGTACTTTGCCTTCTATTATTATTTTAGTTATTGTTGTTGTTGTTGCTGTTGTTGCTCTTGCTGAGCTTCCAAAAGGTAATTATCTGTTGAGCCTTCAACATTTGTTGTTCGCGTGCTGTGTGCCCCCCCCCCCCTTGCCCCACCGTTTCCCCCTATCATTTACCCCCCTCTATTTACCCTGTTGCTCTACGAACAGCAACTAAACCGGTCGATGAGTAATCATCAATCATGCGATATCATTAAATGTGCTTCGTCTTACAATCGCACTGAGCGCACACGATCTAAATCGCATTTGATCAGCTGCCAACTCAACAAGCTTGCAACGACTTACAAATACCCTGTCATAAATGGAAAACCTAATAAAATATTGATTAATATAACAAAAATTATAATTAAAATATAGAAACCAACTCAAAATACTCCAAAAATGTAGGATCATAATTTGAGATGTCACAGGAATCTATTTCAATCGAAAACCAATCCGTTGCTGTCTCTAAAAAAAGCTTAAGTATTTTTATTCTAGATTTATGAAAATACACATAAAGAATGTTTTTATAAATACCAGCAAAATTAGAAAAAATATTTGGTATTTATTTATCTGCATTTTCTTTTTTTATTTTTTGCTAAATTTAATTTTTTTTTAATTCACCAGAAAAAGAAATGATTTAAGAACTTATTTTATTATTTATTCAACATTATTAAATGCAAAAAATTATAATATTTTTATTTTACGGAACGCTTGAACAGATTAAATAAATAATAGTTAGATATGGACATTTCCATTGTGGCGTTACGTGACAGTCGTACGGCTAAATGTGAAAAAAGCTAGAAAAAAGTCGAATTTTTTAAAAATATATGCAGATTTATACACAACATAACATGCAAGTTAGAAAAATTATAGAAATATGTGTTTTTTTTTTAATAGATTTCTGAAGTTAATATAAATAGAATTTTTTCTGTAATAAACCAAAAAGTTGGAACTTATTGGCTCGATATGTTTTTTTTCACATATTTGTTCATATTGGAACTTATATATGTTTTTTAAATTAGATAAATTGAAGATCAACCGTCATTTTTTATGGTGCATATTCACTTTGCATATGAAACTTATTTTAAATGAGCTTCTAGTAAAATTCAAAAATAATATTTTCCAAAATTTTTTTATTTATTTCATTTCGTGTGTTGAATAAATATTAAAAAAATTTCGAAGCTGCCAAAGAGAATGCTCTAAAATCATGATTGTAATTCTATAATTTATTAACCAAATTATGCATATCTTTAAAAATAAGCTAACAAATCAATAGTGGTAATAGCTAACCGATATTTACGTAGCAACTCTGCTAAGACAGCTGATTTTTGCTTTCATTGAATGTGATTTTATTTTGTGAATTTAAATGCAATTTAAAAGTGTTCTACACAGAATGTCTTCAAAAATCGAAACAAAATTAAATATATACAATTTCGGATGTATTTTATTTATTTTGTTTTATACTTTAGCTCAAGTTAAAGCCTTGGAATTCTCTCGATCTGCTCCAACTCCTGTCGTTTTTAATTAAAATTCGATATTTCTTCAATTTGAATTTCCATTTCCTTAAACCAAAAAATATTATTAAGCAAAACTGATTTTATTTTACCAAAAATGTACTAAAAATCGATTCACATTATTGAATGTATCTAGAACATTTACAGCATTTAAGTTGCACTTTGCAAATTGTCAAAGTGCTGGATAGAGTATACGGAATAGCATTACTTAAACCACAAGCATTCTATAAACCCAGTCCCCCCATTT
The DNA here is from genome assembly GCA_035043045.1 of Hirtodrosophila alboralis. NCBI lineage: Eukaryota > Metazoa > Arthropoda > Insecta > Diptera > Drosophilidae > Hirtodrosophila > Hirtodrosophila alboralis. The sequence goes on along the minus strand of JAWNNH010000454.1, from coordinate 48,630 downwards.
ACCCGTGACCCCTCCGCCCCGTTGTAGCACCCAAAACCCCAATCCAAACCCCAATCCAACCCGACCCAACCCGATCCAAGCAACGAGCACAGAAAATCACACGCTGCCGTCAGTTTGTCTGGCGCGATTTTTGTTTAGTTGCCGCTGCCGCTGTTGCTGTTGCTGTTGGCCGTGTAATTGCAGGCAACAGAAAAAAAAAAAGAGAAAAAAAAAGGTGGCACAAATGTCGTTTCCCTGTACCTAACCCCAGTCCCCTCTCGCACTCTCTAACCCCCCTGTTGCCCACCTTCCAAGAGCTAAAGCTCTAGGCAACAGCAAACGGCAAACGGCCATCGGCGGCACCTAGTGCAATGAATTTGTTGTGTTGTGTTGTGTTTGCAGTTTGTTGTGTTAATGTTGTTGTTGTTGTTGTTGTGGCAATTGTTGTTGCTATTGTTGTTGCTATTGTTGTTGCTGCTTACGTAAGCGCAAAAGGCGGTAAAATGAAATGAAATTGTTGTAATGGGCGATTTTCATTGCGGCATTACACGCCAACAACTCTTACGTAGTCATTTGTACTTAGAGATGGTCACCCAAATGGGGTGACCCTAACCTAACATTTTGTCAAACTTAATTTAATAACTAAAAGTTTCCATAATTTTTATAAGATATCCATAATTTCAATACTCCTCATCTATATAATCTTATAACAAATAAAATAAAATATAAGTTATAATAATCGAAACTATATTGTTTTTTTAGTATTTAAAAAAAATATTGTAGAATCAATAATACACAAATAATTGAAATATTGCGATTGTCAAAATGTCAATAATTTTTGTCGAAATGTAACATATTATTATCAGAAATAGCAATAATTATACAATTTTTTTTTATATTATAAAACATGTATGCTTATCTATAATTAGTTAACAATAATTTAAATTAAGAGTTTGGCCATTTATATATATATAATATACACAAATATATATATATATATATATATTTATTTGTAATTCCAATTTCAACTAACTTTTTAAGTTTCTTTTTTTCGAAAATTAATACGTTTGTGTCTATATTATTATTATCAGTAAAATTAATTAATTTTAATAATATAAAATGCTTTTAAATAATTATTTATTTATAAGCATATGTATGTTTATCTAGTAATATATAATAATATTTACATTTTATTATAATTATACTAATAAAAATTTTTTCAACAAATAAAAATAATTTCTTTTCATTTTAATTTCTATTGTAGTTGTACAAAATTCAATTAATTTTACCGGAACTAATAGTTTTATTTGGCTTTTATTTATTACTTAAATTATTTCAAGTTGTAATTGTTTTTCCCGTATTATTATTTTTTTTTATTATGATTAATTAATTATTGTTAATAAAATTTCTCTCTCTCAAATTCTTCGCTTTTAAGACACATGCCTAAGTCTTCATTTATTTGAGTACTCCTGAATACCTAATAATTTTTTAATCAATCTATATTTGTATTTATCTATCTTGCTATCTATCTATATCTATATCTCTATTTTTATATATTTTTTTATTTATCAATTTATATTATTACTCAAACTTTTATATTAATTTTTACCCTTGATTCGTCCATGCTATTCAAGCATTTATTTATTATATTTCTCAGAATCTTTTCTTCTATGTATCCATCATTTTTTAAATTTTATTTTATATATTTTTTTTTTATATATTTTTTTTTTATATATTTTTTTTTTATATATATTTTTTTTTCAATTGAATATTTACGAATAGCCAAGTCTCACGCCCATCTCTAATAAGTGATGTATTCACCGCATTCGCATGAATGTTTTGTGCACACTCGTATGCCCATTTCGGGTCCCATCTGCGTCCCCCAATACCCAAAAGCCCCCCCTATACCCAGGCCAGTGTGGAGCTCCTCTGTTATGTATATATTTGTTCTATAATTACAGCCTATTTGCGCTCTATTCTCAGTACACATGAAATTTTAATGGACCTCTGGCCTGGCCTGGCCTAGCAGTTGGCCCCGGCCTCTGGGCTCTGGGCTCTGGACTGAACCAAACCAAACTAAACTGAACTGAACCGAACCGAGCTGGACAGTTCCAAAGAAATGCTTTGTCAGCGTTTAGGCCAAGTTAGTCTATGTGTGTGGTCTTAGTCGTTGTCTCTTGGCTTTCAGATTTAGACATTTTGATCGGGCATTAGGCATGTTACTTCAAAAGTTCCGAGACTCGGCGAATACCTCTATGTATGTACTTAGTATATGTATTTTAGATGAAGCTACATATTGCGGTTTTTCTTTAGCATCTTTAAAGTTTTTTTTGAAATTCTTTTTCTTGACTCTTTTTTGCAGTGTTTCTGCAAACGCTTTCTTTGTGCTTAGTTGCCACTTTCTTTTCTCGGTCGATCTACGTGTGTGGTCGACTGGGGCTAATGGGCAACAAGTTGCAAGGTGCGGGGTGTGGTGCTGTAGCTGCAATTTGCAGCACATTGCGATGATCAAACGGCAAATTCGACATGAGCCACAAGATTTTCTACATACAAAAGATATAGTATCTACAATTGAAACTAAGCCATCAAAAATTCATGTTAATTACACTCGGCAACATAGAAATTGTATATCAAACAAACCAATTTGGAGCCCCAGATGACAAAAAAAATTTTATATTTTCTTTACTTTTTTTCAGAGGTTCCTGCAGCTTGAGAATTCCAAAATCGATTTAAAAAAAAAATACTCTATATATTCATTAATAATAAATATATCTAATGTTTATTCATACTGTTTTTTAAGCTTAAATAATAATTAATAATATCGAATGCTATTAAATCTAAATAGATTTATTATCACCATTTAGAAAAGTTACAATTCAATTGATTCTAAATATTTGTCAATTAGACTTTGGGATAAATTAAAGTGAAACACTATTAAAATACAGGAAATAATTTAAATTATTGAAATATAAATTAAATTCAAATACGAAAATCTAGTATTTTTCTTAATTAAGTCCAATAAATAGAACACATAATTTTGTTGGGCGTATTTCAAGTTTCTAAAATTGTTCCAGAATTAAAAGCGAAATTATTTTGTCATTTATTTTTCAAGAAAGAAAAAAAGTAATTTTAAATAAAAACAAATTTCCCTTTCGAGAATATGATTCCTTAAATGCTATTCAACATAGAAAACAACATTTATATTGTAGTATATCACAAAATAGAAAAAACAAACTCGTTAATGTACAAATCTGGGTTAATAAAACTGTTTCATTGTTTCTTTGTTCAGTTTTATATATGGCCAACAGATTTGCTTTTTTAATTGTTGCACTTGTTCGGGGTCGATCCATATAGTATTGTAGTATATAACTTTAATTTATTCAGTCGCAGAGTATAGTATATGTTTAATTTATGTGCTTGTAGTTTTTTTTTTATGATATTGTTCGTGTTTTGTGTTAGTTTTTTAATCACAACTATTGCATTTTATACAGCAATTAGCGTAGGTAGCGAAGCTTTGTGAACACCGTGATCGTAGTTAAGATTGTATCCAGGCATTAGCTGTAATATTAATACGGGTAATGCCGTGACATGGCCAATGCGGAAAATCTCTAACCAATTATTTCACTTTTTTGCATTAATTTTCATTTAACAAATCATCAGCAAATAATTCTCTAGAACTTTGCAGTTTCACAGTATCTAATTCGAACAATCTTTTGAACTGTAATTACTTTAATGAGTTTTTTAACGAGAATTTGGGAAAATATTGTTGTATTTCTATTAGTTAATGCTGCAAGCTTAGTTAACTTTAATATAAGATTAATTAATTTAAAGATTTTAATGCTAGATAGATCGTTCCATTGGCAGCTTTTTGTTATATGTAGTTAATAGACGAACATAAATCTATATATTAATTCAGGTTATTTTCTTAATCAAGAGAATCTATATCGTTATAAATGTATACATAAAAAAAGTTTTTTTTTTCACCCGATTGTTCCGATAACAGCTACATAATATAGTGCTTTGATTTTAATAAAACGTAATCAAATTTTGCATATCATAATTTTATATCGAACTGTTGATTTTGATATCGATATCCCATGGGGACTTTAAGATATATTGTTTTGATTTTAATGAAAATAGAGTAATAATCATAATTTTGACCGGAAAAAAATAGTTGTAATATTGTTTACCAATTTTTAACAAATTTATATACATATTAAACTAAATGTAGGCTCGAATGATGATGAACAAGGCTGTATTAGTGATGAACAAGGTAAATTTCATCTTGGGTGTTTTAACTAATTGCTGAATAACTATCACATTTACTGACCGATTTGGACAAATGTATACTTAAAATATTCGTAAAAGAATTATCTAACATAATAATTCTTAAAAAGTATTTAAATGAATTTTTTAAATTTTTAAAAGACCAATTGAAATTCAGCAATTTTTCAAAAATGCAAAAAAAACGTTCACATTTTTTAACTTTGAGGATTTATAATGGCTTCATTTTGCATTCGATCCGCATAAACGGTTAGATATGAATACAATAGTCCAAAGACTGTCAAAAAATTAGCTATTCGCGGTTTTCTAGAAAGCTCAGTTTCTTTTTTTACTGTAAACTAGTGTAATACGACATCCTTCGAATCCGAAAGTTACTTTTATTTATGGTCTATTTTATTCGTATTTAATATCTGCACAAAAATAATTTGTATTGCCCATTGAAAGGACTTCGGAGCCCCTCTAGTTACTGTATATAATTTGAAGTTCTCTTATTTGGAAAATCCAAAAAAATTAAGATTTCAATCCAAAAATGTGAACGAATACACGCAAGCTTTGTCGATATAGTAAGGAGGATAGAAAAAAACCCAAAACGATTTGATAATCCTTTTAAATAGATTTTAAAGGCAGTCAGATAAGAAAACAGATTCTACGATTCAATCAATCAAAGAATCCCAAGATCCAAGAACCTACAGTGGTTGATTTCCCTCGGTTCCCCCAATGCCCATTCGTATACTCTGTTTTTAAAAAAGATTAGGAATAAATTAGGTTTTCGCAGATTGTAAATAATATTTAATCAATTTTTTTTTTGTTATTTTATTTTATTTTAATAATTCTCAAAAATACCAATTAATTTTTTACGAAAAACTCAAAATACACATAATCATTTCTTGATCGAAAAAAACAATTTTAATAAAATAATTTTTTAATTAAAATACAAAAAAAATATATGCAGTAATTTTTGGAACCAAAAAAAAATAAACTTAACTAGGTTTTAATTGAATTTCAAATTAAATTCAAAAAGTTACAGTTGAACCAATCTTTTACTGAGAGTTTTAAAAATTATATTCTTAATAAATTGAATTTCCATTTACTTATATATAAATAAATTCGTATATTTTCATAATTCCTGCTCATTTTAAGATACAACAACTCTTGGCTACCATTCAAATGCAAGTCTGATTAATGTATGAACCGCAAATGTTGGCAGCAGGCGTTGAGAATCAATTGAGTGCCGCATAGAGATACAAACAACAAAAATAAATGTATCTGTTGGGGAAAAGTCATGAACTGATGCAATTCGAAATGAAAGTTGCCAAATCGAGTGCAAAACTTGCGTCAAATCGAAAAAAATTAGAAAATGTGTGAAAAGCCAATGGACGAATGTGAAGCCAAGCGCAAGAAAATTGTATCTGATGGATACAACAACGCAACAAATACATATTAAATATTTGTGTGATTTTGTAGTTCAATTCGAGTGCAATAATATTTCAGTTTCCGATTTTCCACTGCACTTGATGTTTGCCAATTCTCGAGCCATCTTTCACATGCGGTTGACAGGCCACAGGCCGAATGTATCTGTATCTGTATCTGAATCTCTATCGGTATGCATATCTGTATCTGTATCTGCATCTGTTTGTGTATCTGCAAACTGCAACTGCAATGCTAGCTGACAACCACGAGTAGCCCCCAGCCAAAAGATCAAAAGATATCACTGCAGTCTGGCGTTTGGCCCAAACAGACAGAGCTATATATTTTTTTCAGATTTTCTTTTATACCCCCTACTTCCTACCCCAACATACCCATCACTACCCTTAAAGTCTCCATATATATTTATTTCTTTTTTCTCTTTCGTGTTTTGTTGACGTTTGTTTATAATTTGCGTTTCGCTTGCTTCATTTTTTTCTTTTTTTTTCTTTCTGATATTTTTCTTTTTCTGAAAATAATCATTTTATTTTTGATCGCGCTCGACTCGCCTATAAATTATCCCAACACACTATACATAAATATCTAGCTATGTTCATCTGTTCTTATCTGAAACATATGTGCTACAACAAAGTTGGGATTTTAATATTTATGCTATGAGATAAGAATAATCTACAGATACCAGAAACAAGAAAGAAGTTAAGCAAGTTCTGACTAAGAAATGTTTTATATTAAGAAAAACTCACTTTAAAATATTTATACATGTTAAAAATCGTTAAACATAGCTAAAACTATTTGTTGATGTCATTTTCTTATGATATATATAATAAATATAATAATTTCAGATGCTAACTGATTGTTAATTGAAAGTTAGTTCTATTTTATTTTGTTTTTTAATGTTTTACAACCTATCGAATTTATCGATTAAAAGTAGTAGTAGTTTGAGTTGTTCGATTTTCGATAAATTTATATACAGTGTGTCACTAAAGTCATCGTACTCCCTACACATTTTCACGCTCTGATTATAATCATATATATTATATATCTATATATATAAAACTGTTTAACCTGCTGACTGATTGGCGACTCCCGAGCAATCCAAACGGTAGAAGCTACAAACCTGCAATTTTTACTATATCTTCCTTATAAATTGTAGGTTGGCACTCTGAAAAAATTTTATTAAAAATATATCGGAAAGTGGGTAAAAAATACATTCGAAAATTACATATAAAAAACTCAGATGAAGCATTCATTTAATAATGACATTGTAGAATATAATTAGTTGGTACTTCCTATTTTATTTTTTGGGAACGGACGCGGGTAGTAGCAACGCGCGCCGGAATGATCAAGTGTATATATATAATGATGTAGAAAAATTAATCAAATGAATGAGTATCTTACCTAATACTATACATTTAGTTAAAATTTTTAAAATTCAGGGTATGTAAGTATGTATTTAATTAGTTTATTTTAGTAGTAAGTGTACATAGTATTTTGTTAACGAAAATATGCATGTACATATGTATATGATAATTTTTTTTTATTAATAAAAAAAATAAAGTAAAGGAAAAATTTGCTAGATAATAGATTACTTTATAACACTGTTTCGAAAACATTTTTTTTTCATAAAAATTGACAACGTCGCGGCGATTTTCCTGAAAATGTGTAGGGAATACGATGACTTTTGTGGCACCCTGTAGATTTTAGAGAGTATAAAGAACTTAGAATGAGTCCAACATTACTTTTATTAAACTTGTGTACAGTTTACACAATAGTTCATATAAAAGTTAAATATATCATGAAAATTAATATTTATTTATAATATACACAATATATAGTTTTTTTTTTTGCTTTAACATATTTTCCTATTTGCTTGTCTAACATTTTATCTTTTCTTTCTCCCTCTTTCTATCTCTCTCGATCTCCCTCTTTGGCCTCAACTTCCCCTAATATTTTAGGCGCACTTTCGTTTATAATCGCCCCAAACTGTGATTTAATTAAACAATTGTTGCAAATTTACATAAATTTCAAAAGCGTTTATTTTTCTATTTTTTTTTTGTTCGTTTCTTTTTTTTTTGCCAATTTTAGCGTATTGCATGCGCCCAATACGTGTGCGTATTGCTCTCTCGCTCTATCAATTTAGTATATATGCAACGTGCTTGTGTGCGTGTGAACATACATACATATATGTATGCAGCTTTTTGTGCGTGTGTATGCGTTTGTGTGTACGCTTGTGTGTGTTGGTTAATTTAATACGCACACACACAGACGCGCGTATGCAAATTACTGTGAGGCAGGTCACAAATAGCGCAGCGACTTTTTTCTAGCGCCCGCAAATTGTTCAAGAGCATGGTTATCGCTAGAAAAAAGCTATATAGCTATAGCTAATTAAATAGCTACATGCTGTATGTATGTAAATAAATATGTATGTAATCGGACTATCGGTCGTTGCGCTATACGAACTTATGTATATGTAAAATACATATGTACATACATATATCCCTAAGTGTATGTACAATATACATACATGTGTACGCACATATAAAATAAACAGCAAACTATAAAAATCAATGTGTATGTATGTACATATGTATGTATGTAGATGCAGATACGACAACGTGCCACATGCAGCACAATATATAGTATGTATGTACATATGTATGTATGTATTTAAGTGCACCGTTACCGTACCCATAGCCAGATCGAACATACAGTATATACTTATGTATGTATGTATGTATATAAAAAATGCACCTATTTATTGTTTGTCGTAAACAAATTTGCTTTTTATGTTGTTTTTGTTATTTTTTTCAACTTTGTACATACACACACATATATACTATATATACATATAAGTATGTATGTGTCTGAACTACCTCAACCCGCAACCCGTTTGCCAGATAGCAGCTCTCACTCTCACGAGCATTTTCAATTGAGTGCTCACTGACGATCGTTAAAGAGCACGCGCTCTACGCTCTTAAGAAAGTTCCACTCAAGAGCGCGTATGGTTTGCTCTTGAGTATAAAATGTAGTTGCATTCTCATTCGCTTGTTTCTTTTTAATTTCTCATAATGTATTTGTATGCTTGTGAGCTTAAATCTTATAAATTTTAAATTCACATGTGTTTTTTTAATCTTCTCGCTCTTTAGGCTCACAAACACTCTTAAGCTTAACACTCTTAACACTCACTCAACTTATGAGCCTCAAAGAGATCGCTAAACTATTAATGCTCTTTGAGCACAATCTCTCTTTATCAGCTCGCTCTCTCACTCACTGTCGCCCAGCTGATTCGACACCCCCCGTTCCCCGCTCATAAACAAGATCGTAACGACTCAGCAAAACGTGAACGTGACTTGGCTCGCCTGTTTTGCTTTTTTTTTTCCTTCCATTTTGTGTGCCATAAATACACAAGTTTTTTATTGTTGTTTTTGCTTGTTTTTCTTTTTTTTTTCGCTCATTGCTTTTCTGTTTCTTGCCGCTCCTTTGTGCGGTTGATCGCGCCCCGCACTCCCTCCGCAAATGCAAACATCGTTGTTGTTGTTGTTGCTGTTGTTGCTTTTTTTCTCATTGTCTTTGTCTTCGTTGTGGGCTCTTTGCATGGGGGCTGTGCCGCAGCGGATGATTTGAGTGTTGTTGTCTTGATTTGCGCTCGTCGCTTTAAATTATATTCGTTGTTGTTGTTGTTGTTTTGTAGATGCACAGATACGGATACAATTCATGGGCATAGGCATGGGGCCTGTCTTTGTATGCGAGTGTTTCGTGTTTGCTTTTGCTTTTTGGTCTTATTTATCGTTGGTTTCCTCATTTTACGCTGATTTGTTTTGAAATTAAATTAAACGACGCATAACAAATCCAGAAAAAAATATGTAAAAGCAAACAGCAACAACAACAATACCTATATTATTAATATTGGCAATATGTATGTGTGTATGTACATACATACATACATATATTTTAACTCCTGGTCTTGCAAATCCTTAATCAAATAATAATAATGATGACTCAGCTTATCAAAGAGCCAAAGTCAAAAGCAAAAAAAAAACCAAAAAAAAAACTGGCAACGAGCCCCCATTTGAAAAAAAAAACAAATTTAATAAACAATCTTCCAACTGGTTGAACAATTTGCATTTGTTTGCAAATTAATTTATGCATCATAATCTGATTAAGATGCTTTGTCTAATATATTTAATATTTGTTTAAAATCTAAATCAATGCGAACGTCATAAAATTTCAGATATTGAAATTAATTATGGCTAAATAAAAAAGTATATAAATATATATAAAATATATTATATAAATATAATTTAAATCATATGTATGTACTATGTTTATTTTCGAACTCTCGTTTAGAACTAAGAATGAAATAAATATATACATATGTACTATAATAAAATTAAGGATTTTTAAAAATTCCAAAAAAAATTGATTGTTTATATAAAATTGTTAATTTAAATTTAATTTTAAAAAGGGAGAAATACCGCTTAATTTATTATACATATGGGCATTTCCATTGTGGCGTTACGTGACAATCTTACGTCTAAATGTGAAAAAAAGCTTAAAAAAGTCAAATAAAAAAAGAAATTTTATATCTGTGTAACAATTCAGCTGTACTATATTTAGTAAAAGAGATGAACTTTCCGATTAAAAGATATAACTTTCGATTAAAAGATATAAGCAAAAGACAGGAGTGGCGTTACGTGACAAGAATAGAAGTCGGTTTCGACTTAAAGTTGTAATTTAATAATAAAAATAATTTTAATTTAAAATATTTAAAATATTTTTAGGTTAAGCAAATGTTATACATTAAAACCCTTTTAACAAGGGCGTAGCCAGCCTGAATTATATTTTTCAACTAAGAGGGTACTAAACTCTTGCGTTTACGAGTTTATAAAAAAAATAAATTATCATAAAATATAATAACGTTAAAAATTAACAATCTTTCTTTAAATTATATTAAAATTTTTCCAAATTATCTCATTCAATTTTTTTTTATATTAAACAAAAGACAAACTCATCTATTTGGGATTATTCAACAATATTACGTTAAAATACAACGAATATATTAAGAAATATAAATCTAATAGGTAAAACATTAATTTAAATTTCCTTTTGGAGTTAATGAACGTTTCAACAATATTTTCCAAGTTCCAAAACATTTATAAAAATAAAATTAAGGCAAAGATGAACCAATAAAAAAAACAATATATATACAAACTTTTATGTTTATTTATATAAGAACGCTAAAATCATTTAACAAATGATCCCCCGTGGACATAGTTTAAGAACAGGAATGAGTCACATGAAAACAAGGACATTACACAGCATGGCGTATACGTAATACTCATTGTCCTTTCTAACGGCGTCATTTGTTTGGCTTAATTGTCGATAAATAATTGTAAAAAGTGCGCACTACTTGGCCCATTAGAGAATACACATATATATAAATTTAAAAAAAAAAATTAGAAAGATCGCAATGCCGAATATTTAATACTCTTGCAGACAAACTATTTAAAGTTTCTATAAACAAATTTAACTACATTTATATATAGAGCAAGGTTTTAATTATATGGTTGTAATATTTTAAATAAAGATATAAAATTAAAATAAAAATAAAATGTTCAAAAAAAAACAAGAAAAAACGATTATCTTCGGCACGCCGAAGCTATATACCCTTGCAATGGTCTTCTAAGAAAAATTCAATAATTTTGCATAGAATAACGAATTTTCGACCGATTGTTCCTATAGGAGCTATGTGATATAGTAGTCCGATCGGGCTGATTTTGACATACAAGCTACATACAATAACAAACTTCATCTGTTCCAAGTTTCATCAAGATAGCTCAACAATAAATCCAAAAGTTTTGTATAGAAACAGATGGACATCGACTTAGTTTGTCGTCCTGACAAAGAATATATATAATTTATGGGGTCGGAGACGTCTCTTTTTATGCATTACATATTTCGAGACAAAATTATAATACCCTTTTGCAAGGGTATAATAAATAAGTTAAATTTTAAACAAAATTTAAAAATATTTAATTTTATTTTATTGTAATTAATTGTAAGTAATTATATCTTACACAACTATAAGAAATACTTAGTTAATCGATTCGAAAAGTTTTGACACAAGTAATATTTCACTTAATACGTTACACTTTTGGTGACAGAATTATTGGACCCTCTTGCATATAGGGTATATGAGACACAAAAATTCGCACATCATTTTTCAAGCTCAACAGCGATAACAACAACAGCTGCAAAAATAACGAGCAGGATTTGAAGCGTGATGCTGGCAAACCTTTTAAATGTCTCCGTATGTGAGTGTGTGTGTGTGTGTTGTATGTGTGTTTTTGTTGCTGCCACGTCATTGGCACCGGCACCGGCAGCGGCACCAAGAGCCAACACACAACCCTTAAGAAGAAGATGAACAACAGGCCACGTAGTCGGGGAGGAGCAGGCGTTTATCCTTTCTCCATGGCTGATCAACCGCAAGTTACAAATGTCAAATGTTGTTTTTGTCAAAAGGATTTGCTCAATGCGTCTCCTTGCCACGTCAATCCAGCAAAGGTGCCGTGACGCAACAATTCTATTATTTACGCAAAAAATATCTGCGCATTACGACTTTGACTGACATTGATGACGATGATGACGCAGAAAATGGTTGACCCCCCCCCCCAAAAAAAATAAAAAATATATACAAAAATTGAGAGCTCTCATTCAAAAGTCCTTTCTGTTCCTGGCATAAACTCAAGTGTTTTGCATTTGCCTCCAGAATCAGCTGGGTGAGCATTTGAAACAATTATAATGCATCGAACAGTTGCAATTATGGGAAATACAATTATCCTTATTTTTGTATGCAGTGAGAAAGACTTAAAATATCATTAATTAAATTACAATTGATCTGAATCTATGCAACAACAAAAAAACAAACAGATTCTAATGCTATTTGCAGTTAATTATAATATATAATTATATATAAAATTAAAAAAATAAATAGATGCGGTTAATAGTGATTTGATTGCCGATTCTTTACAAATTTCGCAAAATTATATACATTAATATGAGGCGACAAAACATAGTTTTTTATACAAAAATTACAATTTTAATTCGCCTATTTATATGACAGCTATATAATATAGTATTCCGATCAATTAGACACAGTTTTATAACTGCAAGAGTTTATACAGATAGACAAAATGATAATGTCTCAGCGCACACATTTAATATGAAAATTATAATACCCTCAACTAGGATATAAATATACAATAAGAGTTGTTGCAAGATTATTAAGCTTATATCGAATTACTCTCAACTAGGATATAAATATACAATAATAGAGTTGTTGCAAGATTATTAAGATAACATACAATTCAGAATCTGATCTATGTTCATTCAATTAAACACGTTTTTTAAGTCATATGTAGGTATACAAATCGAGAAATGTCATATATAATTTCTTAAAATATAGATAAATGTTAGAAAGTACAAATATTCGTAGTATCTATATTATATATGTATATATATATTCTAATAACAAAATCTTTGCATTAATACTATAATATAATACAATATATAATATAATATATAATACAATAGATTTGCAGAACTTGTAAAAAATAAACATTAGTTTTTAACATGATGACAAACTGACCCAGCTCGCTTCGATTTACCATGAAGAGAACTGTTCCATATCCAACGCAAACATTAGTTATATTAAATGTTTATATAACAACAATATAGTTAGTTCATCAGATTCACTGATTGACATTTTCAGGCTCGGCCTGCATGCGATAGATTTGCTTGTGAAGCTTGATGTTGACCAGTTGATTGTGGAAGCTCCAATCGATATCAAAGTCCAGATGCCGCACACCTCGCTTCAGCTTAAACTGGCCACAAAGCTGATCCTTAACGCAGAGCGGAAGATGGGCATCGATGGGAAAGAGTGTCTGCTTCCATTGTGTGCATGGAGCATTTGGGCTAGTTGTGATGGGCTTCAACTGGTGCTCGCCGGCAAAGAAACGAAAGTCAAAGTACAGGACAAACCATTTGGCAATTGACTGACGCAGGGTGCGCAGTTGGAAGGGCACAGTGAAGCTTAGCTCATCGCGTCTCAGTGTGCGCATATCGAAGCGTTGCAGCAGTTGACGCTGGGTGAGCACCTGACTGGCGTCTACGCAGCTCAGCAGTGGTGTCTGCTGTGTGATGCGCCAGGCGTGTGACAAGTTCAGACCCGAGTAGCGTTTCCAGTATTGCAGCATTGAGATGTGCATGTCCAGCAGAGCGCGTGTCTGATCGGCTGCAGCAATATAAAGATGCGCAATGTGGGGCAAAATGATGCCGCCAGGCTTTAGCCATTTGTCGCGCGCATAGATCACAGACTCCAAAATTGAGCTGTACATGAGGCAGGCGCTAGAAGAACAAAAAATGACTAATGTGTAGATATTCTAATGAATATTTGCATTTGCTGCTTACCCCATCCACTTGGATATAATGATATCCACCTCGGGCAGCTGCAGTTCCTCCACATTGCCCTGCAGCACATCAATAACATGCTCCAAATGATTTTGCCGTACTATCTGACGCGCAATCTGGCAGACGCCACTTGGATCTACGGCAATCACACGAGCGGCACCTTGCCGTGCAGCCCACATAGACAACAACGCACCACCGCAGCCCACCTCAAGCACCACAGCGCCCTTGAAGAGTTCCGCGTTTGCCTCAATGGCCGCTTTGAAGCCCAGCATGGTTACCTCGTCGCGCATGACTTCCTCGTAACGTTGCAGAAATTCCAAACAAATCTCTGGTGAAATGGCATCGCAATTGACATCGTCAACAAGGAAAGGTTCAGCTTGTTCCTTATTTTTGTCAGTGAAATTCATATTGGACTTTTAGACAACAAATAATTGGATTGTGATCAAAATTTTACTAATTGGTGCTGCTTTTGTCGACAGTGTGTCCACACTTGCTTTCGAAAAAAAACAAAGGCTCATATTATTATCGATTCTAGAGATAAATAACAGCTGACCGCGAGTGCTCCATTTGCTATCGATTACCAAAATTGGGACAGATCCACCAAGAAAAACAACAGAAAAGATAGAGAAAAATAGACAGAATATTTAATTATATTATCTTTCATCTTTATTTTAATTGTATGAAGAAAAGAATTTTTAAAATGTTTATACCCTTGCAAAAGAGTATTATAATTTTGTCTCGAAATGTGTAATGCATTAAAGGAGACGTCTTCGACACCATAAAGTATATATTTCTTCTTTATGTTGAAAACTATTTTTAAAAATATATTAAATTGTTATTAATAATCCTTGAATATACCACTTACTCAATCAAGATATTTGGAGTCGACTTTGAGTGCTTTCCATATTGGCCTTAGAATTGCGAATAGTTTGGATGTAATTTTCCGATAGAAGCATTTTTAAAAGGCAAAGTTGCCATCACTGATGTGCTCTTTATTAAAATATATCGATAAAGGCTTATCGAAGTAAACTGGCCATATTTATGTACTTAATTAATTGTATAAAGTGCATTTATAACTAACACTATGACAAAGTATCATCCTCCACTTTACATTACGGCTCCTTCAGAATGCCCAACTTTCGCAGTTCGCTGAGCACCTCTAATACGGGTACAATACGATTCAAGGTGAAGAATTGAATACCGTGCACACCCATTTTAGCAGCTAGAACATCCTGAATAATTCGCAGCGCCAATTGGACAAAGAAATGTGTAACCTTGGCATTATCATCCCGAATTAGCTCCAGCACAGCGAGTTGTCCTGGCGCCAAACGAACTTTTGTAATATTTGCAATTCGCTCATAAACCTGGAAAGATTCGGGAACTATAACGCCCACCATAATTGGGACTTCAATTCCAGCGCTGCGAGCATCACGTAAGAACTCAACAATTATCTCGGGAGAATAACAAATCTGTGTGATTATAAAATCCGCGCCGACATCAATCTGCAAATACAAAATTATTTTGTAGCTGAGAGCTTAACTGATAAGGCTTATCTAGCATAATGGAAAAGAGTAGAAACGTTGCTCCCGACAGCTGAATACTCTATTCTACTATAATAGAATAGATTCTTATATTCTTCTAGAAACTAAAACTTGCCTTTTTCTTTAAGTATTTTAGGTTCAAGATCTTATCTGGAGGATCGTTGGTCATATAGCCTTCGGGATGACCCGCCACGCCAATGGATATACTAGCTGCATCAGTTTGGACAATAAAGTCATGAATATATCAATAGAATGGAACACACTTGGGAAACTCACCGCCTCGGACTCGCCGTGCATGCTCCACCATCTGATAGCTGTATTGAAAGTGCTGCTCCTTATCCAGATTGTCCCCGCGCACGGCAAGTAAGTTAGTAAAGTTCAAGGCAAGAAACTCATCCAATCTCTCCCTCGTCAACCCATAGGCGTTGAGATGCGGCATCGCCGGTATATGCGTCTCCAAATGTCGTATTGTCTTCAGTGACTCCACCTGCCCAAGGGGCGTCAGATTGAAGTACGCCGGTAGCCAAACGGTACTGATGAACGTGGGCAGCACGGGCAGAAAGCAACTGAAATCCAAACAAATACGCCTTTTGCCGCTAATCGCCATTATCTCGAGCCCATAGAAGAATTCCCCATTTGTCGTCTTGTTGGCAAGCAGATCCGCAATTCGTGTCTCTCTTACATTCTCTTGCAACTGGCTGGGTATGAACTGGAAGCACGGCTCCAAAATTGGCGGCACCTGGGATAAGTTGCCCAGAACCGGAGCAATGCTCGCCGTTGCGGCAGCCGCAATTGAATGCATCGTATCTACGGAGCTGCTCACACGTTGAGTCCGCTTAGACAACTGAGACTGGAACTGAGATTGAGACTGATAGCATCATTCCTAAATAATACGCCGTGGTCCGGTTACGTTTACGTTCATGTTGACAAATACTACGATCAGCTGTCTTGTTGTGCTTTGTTTAAAAAAAGATTAATCTTAATTAGTTTGCCTAGTTTAAACAAAACAAAACCAAAAAAAAAAATGTGCATTGATAGTTGATTGCTCATATTGCTGGTCGTAAAGTTAGAGTTAATTATATATTGAGTAAATTGGGATACTCCCAGACATTATTAGCAAAGACTACAAACTATATAGTTTTTGTTCCAAAAATCTATAAAAATAAGTTAAGGAGTCATCTGTATATCATAGACTATGGAATTAATCAAGCTTTTCTACGATTTAGAGAAGAATATAATTTCGCCTTTTAGTTAACTTAATTTACTTAAAACATTATATATATATAATATGCAATACTCTGTAATTTAGTAAGCCATCTGGCTTCGAAAATAGTCTGTATTACACTAGAATTTATTTGCATTAAGCTTTCCAAGGAATAATGCACTTCTAACTTGGCGGATCCTTGATAATGCCCAACTTTCGCAGTTCGGAAAGAATCTCTTGAACCGGTTTTAATTTATTCAGGGTGTAAATTTGAATGCCTTGTACACCCATATCGGCAGCCAGGGCTTTCTGAATAATCCGTACGTTCAGTTTTAGAAAGTAATCTTTAACCTTTGCATCATCGTCCTTAATTTGCACTATCTCTTCATGTATTTTTGGTGGCATGAGCACATTGGCCATATTAGTAATTCCGTTATAACCGCCCCATGAAGTGGGCACCATGACGCCCAAAAGAATGGGAGCTTGAATTCCAATTGATCGAGCATTGTGTAAAAACTCAAGAATTGTCTCTTCAGAGTAACAAACCTGTGTGATTATAAAATCGGCACCAACATCAATCTGAAATCACAAAATGATTTTGTGACTGAGAGCCTTAGCTAATAAGTCCTGGCTAAAGAAAACGAACAGACAGCGAAATACTCTGTTCGTAGTCTGTTTTATTTTCTGGGAGATTGTTATAGGAAATATACTTGCCTTTTTCTTCAAATACTTGATGGTCAGATCCGTGTTTGGAGAATTTACCTCGTAGCCTGCAGGATGACCCGCCACGCCAATTGATATACTATCTGCAATATATTGGATTATAGAATGATGATATATTATTAGATTAAGACTAACACTAACCGCCTCGAACCGAACGTGCATATTCAATCATCTCATAGCTGTGGTGAAAGGGCTGCTCCTCGGTCACTACAATCCCGGCTAATGGCAACATATTGGCCATATTCAAGGCAAGAAAGTCATCCATTCGCTGCATGGTCAAGTGATAGGCGCATATATGTGGCATCGCTGGTATGTGCTCCTGCAGATTACGTACCATCTGTATGGACTCCACCTGCTCAAGGGGCGACTGTTTATAGAAACGTAGAGGCCAAGCCACGCTGACGAACGTGGGTAGCACGGGCAGGAATGTGTTAAAGTCTATATTGAGTCGGCTTTGTGGTGAGCCCGCCATGAACTCCATTCCATAGATGAACTCTCCTTTTGCCATCTTTTCGGCAACTAGATCGCTTATTTTAATGTCTTTTGCATTAATCTTCAGCTGGCAGGGCGTAAATTTGGCTTGCAGCTCAACTTTAGGCGGCATCTGGGTAAAGCTGGCCAAACCCGGAGCAATCCTCCATGCTGTGGCAGCTAATTGAAGCAATGCCGGCGAAACTCTAGCATTTACGGATCTGCCTTTACGCTGAATTCGTGCAGACAACTGAAATTTAGACTGGGAACAGCGTTTACGGAGATGCAACGCTGCTCTCCTCACAATCGCCGCATTCCGAAGGCGATTAGTGTTCATGTTGACACATATTTTGTTAAATATCAAATCTGACAGTTTTAAAGAGCTTTGAAATTAAATTTTATAAAACCTACTTTGGTTCATAATTAATTTAATTTAATGGATAAAATTTAACGTAAAGATTGAGTATACTTTTGAGAAGAGAGAGGGATTAGAAACTCTTTATATTATTAAGCTCAAAAAATGATTAATTCCGAAATATTCAAACTTATATTTTATTTTAAAAAAACTTTAAGCTAGATTTTTTTTGAATGAAATTTATATTTTGGCATTAAAAATTTTAAAAAATCTGTTCAATTGTATCTAACGGGCATAAAGAGACATTATCGACTATGTATATAAAGTTTATGTGTTCTTGATCAGAATCAAGTTGAGTCGATCAGGAACTCTCAATCTGACTGGCTATCTGATTTTGAAGACTTTAAGAAACTGCTTTATTGAGAAGTCGAAAATCTGGCTAATTTTGTTTAGCTCGAAATTGTCGACAAAAAAAAATGTTGAATTTTATTTTCAACATTAGCGAAGAATTCAGATTGATTTTAAAAATTTGTTGTGTAGTGCAATTATAGGTCAAGTGATGCTTCAATTGAGCTTTTCAGCTATTGTATAATTACGTTCTGTATCTGCATCGCTTACAAATGAGATGTTTCATTCAAACAATTTTCAAGTAGCTTGTTGCAATTCATCGAAACAAACAGAAACCAAAAAAAAAAACAAAAACAAAACTCAATTAAACAAACTATAACAAACGACGCAATTCATTTTAAATTTTACGATCATTTTTTATTTCTTCCTTTTTTTTGTGGCTTTTCTGAATGGGGCAAATTATTTGACGGCGTTAATTACAAAAATGCAGCCCATTTAGATTAGAGAGAGCAAAACGCAAATCAATTGCTGTCGTTCCGGGGACTGTGGAGTGATGTGGGGAGAGTGGTGAGAGGGGAGGGGTACATTTAATTGCTGTCGACCACTTGAAAACATTTGCAGCAAACTATATAGTATAGTATACAATCCAATTCGATGTCGATTCCCCCCAAAAGCCACTTAGGTTACGCTTCAGAGCCATAATCATAATTTAAATGCCGCTGGCAACACTCAAAAGCCATAAAAAACAAGATCGTGGAGCTTCGAATTGCACTCGAGGAGCAACATCGTCGAGCCTGGCCAAAATTGGTACCAAATCTCAAATGGAAATTTAAATCAATGCATCCCAGCCAGCCGTCAAGTGGCAATTAAAGATACATTTTACTGTTTGGCTCCTCCTCGAAAAAAAAACAAAAATGTATATATTTCTTTTTGTTCCCAAATGTCTGCACTTAGCTCTCGGATCGCCTGACTTCATCACATTGTTCAAGCAAATGCTCCAAACTGCAAAAAATTAATATACGTTAATAAAGATTTGTTACCTGGTCAAATGTTATAACCATTGTGTGCACCACATTGATATATGAAGGTTTTTCCTTCAGATTTATGAGATCTGTAACATTTATTGCCATAATAAATCAGTTGTCCTCTTGTGAATGTGCAGCTTAACTATTATTAAAATTTTAATTTTAATTCGGCCTTAAATGTATAAAATAGTTTAATAGTTATTTGGAGTGTACATCAATTAAAAATATCACTGTTTAAATTAATAAAATATTAAAAATCTTACCACTGCACCTTGTACTCAATAATATTGTGTAAATGATCGCAACGGAAGGACGATTCTCAGACGCTCAGATATCGGTGACTATAACAGCTGGAATTACCAAATATATTCGCACACCAAGCTTATTTCAAATATCCGATACTTATCGATAGAAACGATAGGCGCCACAATTTTTAAGTTTTAATATATCGCATTCCTGATTCGTAGGCTGATTTGAATGTGATTTTTAAATTAGCGAAATATAAATTCCGAAGTTTTTCAAGAAATTATTAA
This sequence comes from Hirtodrosophila alboralis, assembly GCA_035043045.1. Taxonomy (NCBI): domain Eukaryota; kingdom Metazoa; phylum Arthropoda; class Insecta; order Diptera; family Drosophilidae; genus Hirtodrosophila; species Hirtodrosophila alboralis. Next base: position 28,273 of record JAWNNH010000454.1, on the reverse strand, counting down.
ACAACAGTGCAGCAGTCCGAAGAATAAATATTTTTAAGATTTAGATGCGTTAGTTAGTAATTTCTTTATAATAATAATAAAAGTATATATAATACTTTTTTAAATTATTAAAAATTTAAAATATCTTAGACAAATACTCATTTTTTAACTTAATTTAAATTCTAAAATTCATAGACCAATTCTTTGGCTTTTTTCGTGACTACTTGATGGTTTTTATGAGCTGACATTAATAAAAATATTTTGTTATTTGTGATAATTTCAGTGATATAAAATTGTTTATGATTATTAGTTTTCGCTTAGGAAACAAGCTCCAGACACGCAGAGACATTGCAAGAAGCCACTGAACCACTGAAGGGAAACCGGGAACAGGCAATAGGGGATCGAGAAATAGGGATCGGGCGTCGGAGATTGGGATTAGGTATCGGGGAATGGGAACCTGCTATGCAGACAGAGGCGACATTGAGAAAGTGGGCACTAAATCAGCAGCAGAGAAGTTGCCGTCTTCACCGCCTAATTACAAATTTGATGCAGCTGCAGGCAGTCGACGATGCCTTCAACGGACCTTGAAATATATTTCGGGGCTGAGAATTAAAATTTGTTTCGGGTTCGGCAAAGTGCGGCACATGTGGCAGGCACAGTTGCCCTCAGGATGTGCCTCTGCATACGTACATATATTCAGATATATATGTATGGATATATGTATCTGTGCCTGCTGACTGATCGGAAATGCGTTGCCCTGGAACCTGTTCCACTGATTTTGATTCTAAAATTAAAAACCGAATCTGTGGGGTAGCGACAGAGAGGTACAGATCGTGTCATATTGTTCTCTAATAGCACACAAATAAACATGAACATAAAAATACATACAATAAATAGGCGCTGTTTGTCGTAAGTTATGATTTTGTGTATATTGCATTTTCCCCAATAGGATACAAAATATTTGGAAAATCGTGTAGAATTGAAATCTGGAAAATGAAGGCATGTCAAGCAATATGTACACAAAGTAAATTACATTTTGGTAAGACAAAATTCAAAATAAAATACAAATTTATAATGAGTCTACGGCTTTAAATGTCTGCCAAATCTGCTTTAGTATCTATTTCATTAAATGGTAACCAAGGATTATAGATAGTATTTTCTGTTAAATGTTAAACGCTTTAAATTGAATTTATTTGAGGAATCCTTTGAGTATTCAAACAATCGATCTTAGAGTCTAAAAATGTATTTAAATTATAAAAGAAAGATAGATTCAATATATAAATTGGTATAACCAAGCCAATTTGATTTGAAATTCGTTTGCCAGAATTCTGAAACTGTTTGTTTTTCTATTATTAAAACTTAGGAGCACATATGGCCGCATTTTTGCTCATCAAATCTTTTGGTTGATTGAAGACCTGCCTAAATTTGGGCAAGATGATGGATGTGAGTAGAAAAGTAGGCTATAAACCTTTTCGAGAAACCCTTTAACGTGGCAGCACAGTCAGAGAGGACAGGGGGAAGAACACTTTTTTTAATACTGGTTTGGCGCCATATTTTCATAGAAATGTCTGAAATGAAAACGCTGAAAGATTAAATTACAAGCCACGACAAGAAGAACACGTAAATCCAGCCGCCCCAAAGGAAATGGAAAATCTTTGATGAAATGCGGCAGCTCAAGCGCCATGTCCGGACCCGAATCCCTCCACCCGACATTGGTGGCACGCACAAAACTCCTACACTCCCAGAGGGCAACGAGAAAGGGGCAAGGTAAGATGAGGAACGTTTGTACGAGTCTATGGAAATGGAAATGCGTCGGGCAGGACAGAACAGGGCAGGGCAGGGCCCACAGCATGCAACGCACGCATGAGATACTTTTCAGTTGCCGTTTGCTGTAATGTATGAGATACTTTGCTCTGTCTAAATTAAAAAATTCCATGGAGAGCAGGAAAATTATAATGCTGCAGGATGAGGGACAGGGGAAGAAAAAATGTAATAAAGACATGAGTTGTGAAATTATTAAGATGATGATGAAAAACGAGACGAGTGGAATCACACGAGAAGTTGAAGAAACAGCGTTTTATAATCAGCCAGCAAAAAGCAAGGATGCATAAGATTGTCTAGGTCTTACCTACTTATAATAAGGGAGAGGGAGGACCTATCTAGGAGCAAATAAAAAGCTCCTAGGGGAGCAATTTGTTTTTGAAAAGACTCACTGAAACTTAAGACCCAAGAATACATAATAAAAATACAAGTAAGAATAAAACTTCTCATCTGTTATATACTCTGCTCTTTAAAAGGATTTATAAGTAGTTCGTATATTACATTTGATGATTTTAGCTTTGAGCTTGCGAAGTATAAAGACTTAGCCTCAATTAAACCTAAGAATATTCTGTGAATATGATATATGTATATTTTTCAAATCCAGCTAGGTTTTTAAGCTAAATTTAATTTGTACACTATTCAAGCTGGTTGAAATGATTCCAATGATGAGTATACTCATGTGTTAACGCATATTTACGAGTACTCTCTGACAGTGGAATGAAACCGAATGGAATTTTCCATAAGCTGCACCACTCACCGAGTGCGCAGTTAGCAGCTCTTTGGGGGTTGAAGTTTCTATCAAAACGGGGGTGCATTCACCATTGCCAGATGCCAGGACGAAAAGCAAAATTATTTTTTACCTAAAGTATAGGGCGAATTTTATCGCTTGTTGCTAAGCGCGTTGCACAGGACAAACGACAAAGAACATAGGACAAAGGACGATATATGAAGGACTAACACTCGTAACTGGGTGAGTGGGCTGCCTTTGCTTTCCCAGTGACTCACTGACTGCCTGACTGACTGAGTGAATGACTGAAGGATAGATTGACAGAATCACATATTGGGGGTTGTTATGTTTTGCAGAAATCGCATCATTAAAATAGCTGAAAAATCTGTTTAAATGAAATGAATGACGAGCCGGCTGCATGAATGCGGATGGGTTGCCTCCTGAATGGGTGGCACAAACAACCCTCGCTCGCAGGGGGGGCGACAATAGAGCGCTGTTTGTGGCTGCTGCACCTTTCATTTTTTTTGTTGCAAATCTTTCTGAATTTGCGTCATCAACATCATCATCCAGCAACATCCCCCGGCTGTTGACTGGCGAACGTGCCCGGCACGCATCGCTCTCACTTTTATACTGTGTTTCCTGGCAAATCCTTTGGCCCACTCGTACGCTCGCTCCTTACCTATCCAGGCTTAGCTGCATACCCGTACCCGTACCCGTACCCGTGCCAGAAATCTCGTATGAGTAACTGACATAATTAGGTCTTAACTGAAAGTCACGCGCTGCGCATTCGTAATCCGAGTCCGGGTTTCGCCGCTGGATGATTCAACAACGGCAACACCGCTTGATGTCCATGATTTGGAATTCAAGGTCACAAATACCGGGGTGGTACAAATACAATTAACTACTCAGCTGGCCTTGGTTCCAGCTCCGTACCAGCCTCAGCTGTTGGGCAATTCGAGGTCGAATAAATGTTGATAATCAATTTTTATTTTTGACTAATATTGAAGTTTGAAGAGGGAACTAATGGTTACACCATATACATATAAATGATTAAAGGACTGTTCCTAAAATATATAAATTGGAAAATTAACAAATTCATTTCAAAAACTCTTTGGTTTTTTAACTTATTTGCTTATTTTAAATGCTTATGCAAAACTTTTAGTATAGTTAACAAAAAGGGTTTAAAAATTTATTTTAATAAATTCATATTTAAGCAAAAAGTGGATATGACACTCACATTGTTTTTTGCTTTCATTAAAAGGTTATTTTCAATGCTTTGAGTTTGTTATTGAAACTAATAAAAACTAATATTAGTTTTGGACTCAGCCAAAATTCTGTATAAAAAAAAATTATACTATTGTTCCCTTCTTATTTAACAATACAATTGCAAGTCAATAATAATACTCGTCTTTTCTTTTGTAATATTTCAATTTCTTAATAAAAAAACACATTAATATAAAACGAAATTTAAGACTTTATAAAGCAAATGCATTTTGGATTGTCCTGCATTTGGGAACTCAGACTCCTGAGATTCCTCACACATACATTCATTTGTGCATGGATTACCAATTTAAACATAATTACTTTCATTACAAAAACAACAAAAATATTTTCGGTGATTACATACTTTACATTTACACAAGGCGCACTGTGGCTCGATTTCGAAAAATAAGTGGCAAAAATCGATTTTCGCGTTATAATAAAAAACGCTACAAATTCAAAAAGTTTGGTTTCCAACTTATTTGTTTTAGGAGAAATATTTTTAAAACTAATTACATTAAAAAAAACCATTTTTTTAAATATATATATTTGAATAATTTTTCCTACTTTATTTTCAATTTACAATTATTTTCTCAAAAACTTTAAATATTAAAAAAAAAATGTGGTTGAGCGTTAGTTTACGCCCTTTATAATCCTATTTTCATATCAAAAACTCAACTAGTTCAAAAGTAAAAGATTCTTCTACCTATTTGAGTCAAACAATCCAATGTGCGGCGCCAAAGCAAATGCATATTCAGTTTAAGATTTTCAGCTTTTCGCACAGTGGGCCTAGGATATGTAAAGTGTTAATTCAAATAGTTTTCTAGGATATATGATAATTGAAATATCAGATGGCAACGGATCAGCTAGAAAGGAAGCTTGATAGCAATCTTAAGTACAGATCAGATTCTTTAACTTTGTATAATATACATAAAAAGATGCAAATTTGTATTTCACTTAAAGTGTGCAAAAAGTACATCCCTAAAATTGTATAAATGCGGAATTCAGTTGATGTTTCTATGGTCGCCTTATGATAAGTGATCCGATTTTATTCATACTTATTTAGATAGTATATCGATATGGTGACCTTGGCTCTGATATTTTGAAAAAAGAGTTTTTTATAAAACAACTCACTTTCCACCCAATAAATCCTATTTCAGCTGTATGATATAATACCATTTTGCAAGGTAATAATAAGATTCAAAATGTTTAAAAAGTTTTAATTAAATGTGTGTTTATTTAAAAGCTACAAGAACTTTAAAAATTGAAATCAAAATATAATTGAATGCATTGATATTATCAAATAAATTAAATATAAGTAATTTTATTAAATGATTAAACTTTTTTGTGCCTTTGATAACGTCATTTAACCCACTATTTAATAAAAATTAAAAAATCTTAAAAAATTTAAATCAAAATTTAATTGAATGCATTGATATTATCAAATAAATTTAATATAAGTAATTTTATTAAATGATAAACCTTTTTGGTGCCTTTGATAACGTCATTTAACCCACTGTGCGTCGTCGCTCTCGCCGTCAGTTCGACAATTCGCTGCTGCCGGATGTGAAAGAGTAGGGGTTAGTTGGAAGGGGTACGGAGTATGGGGCACACACGGACCTTGACAACAAGAACAAGGCGTACAAAAGAAAAGCAAGTCAGCAGGCGCTTGCACACACATACACACACGTGCAAGTGTGTGTGTGTGTGTGCGTGTGTGTGCGTGTGTGTTTGTTGTATGTAATTTAATTATGGGCCCAGCCTGGCCAGCGACATTGTGTGGCGGGCAACAGCGACGCATGCGGCGGCGGCGGGTGGCAAATTGCCAAAAATTGTACGCATATCCTGCTGTTTAAAAGTACTGCCCCCGCCTGCCCGCCTGCCTGCCCGCCAGTTCGCCTGTTCGCCGGTCGCCACGCCCCCTTCGCTGCTACGGTCCTTTTGCCTCGTTCTCTATTTTTTCCTGGCTTTTCTGCCCCTTTTCCGCTCGCATTCTTATTGTTGTTGTTCTTGTTGTTGGACATTTTGTTCGCCTTATTTTGACTCAAGCTGTGCGCATTTTCGGTTTGATTATCGAACACAATATTTTTTCCGCTTTCGTCGCTTCCTCTTTCTTTTTTTTGCCATTACTTCTTGTCGGTCCATAATTGACGATTGCGCCATGAGTTGCCACAATTTGTGCTTTTTCCTCTTTCCTCTTTCCCCATTCGCGTTTCTCATTCTCATTCCCATTTCTCAGCATCATCATCAGCTTCAGCCTGTGCCTTGTCATTTAGCTTTTCCTTTTAATAAAATTCTGCATAGGTTGTTGTTGGTCGAGAAAACACATTAAACTGATTTAAATTTTAAATATACGCTTTTGGGGGGGGGAAAAGAAATTAATTTCCAATTCGGAAATTGTAAAAGTTAATGGAAAACGCCGACTCCAATGTGATCAAACTGACCAAATTTGGTGGATGGACAAAAAATGCAACATGATTAAAAAAAAAAAAAGAAAATCAAGTAAGAATACTAAAGTCGAGTATACCTAACTACGTGACACCCTGTACCCAGTCCGAGATTCGCAAAAATACATATCTCTCATATATACATACACATTCAAATCAAGCAGTGCAAAGCAGTGCAAAGCAGTCAAGCTTTTTCCTATAACAGTGATCGAAGTTTGCAGTGCACTTCTGTGCAATCGCACGGTTGGGCCCGTGACCTAGCTAGCTCGGTCGGGCCACAGCCTAGCTGGTACGAGCTGGACGCCCGCTCGAGAACCACTGGGTTGTAATTGAACAAATGTTTGCTAAAGATCAGCATTAGAATTGCATATATGCCAAAAAATCTTATTAATTACTTTAAAATTGTGACTATAAACTGTTTTTTTTTTTTATCGATTTGCGAGGATGAGAGCGGGACTACCAAATTTTTGAAATAAACTTGTTTTTTGAATGGTTTATAGGAACCTACATAACAATTTTGCAGCCTCTAGTTCTTAAAGTGTCTAAAATCTGTGTGTTCATACAAACAAACAGATTGACAGATTTAGATATATCCAGCTTTTGATCCTGATCAACAATATATATACTATATATGGTCGGTAATGTCTGCTTATGCCTGTTACATACATTTACACAGTCTTAATACTCCGTTTTAGTCTTTTTTGATGGGTACATAGTGTAAAAAGAAGTCTTAAAATATTTTAAAGATTTGTAATCAAAAATGAATCAAACACAGAAACTTCACTCCATAACCTAATTTGCTTGAATATGTACAATAAATATTTTCTTAATATAAATCTATTATTAATTTAGATACCATATAAAATCTACATTTAATTTAATATACATACATTTGTATTAAAAATTTCAGCTAAAATAAAATTGCAAAATATATATTTCTAAATGATATCTTAATACTTTATCTGAAGCATTTTTAAACCAAAATAAATACTAAATTTCTAGTTTGAACAGGATCGGTGAATTGGTCGTTGTACTCAAAACGCAATCAAAACTTGAAAAACCATTTTTACTTATTCCCTGACTTTTGAAACATATATCATATTACAACAACTTTGGCGTACGTTATTAGTTTTTTTAATTATAAAAAAAATATAGGAATCAAGATCATTAATTGAAATCAAAACAATTTATTTATTTTCCAATATACAATATTTATACAGAATTTATACCAGCCTCTAAATAAATTATATGAACATATATATATATATATATATATATATATATATATACATACATATGTATGTACAAATTTGAATAAAAAAGTTGATTATTTTTGATGACATTTGATATGGCAGACATGAAGAATTGACTGTGTCTATGATGAAGCTACAAATTTGATTACCGTTTTGTATGATATGCATAAATTTCAAGTTGATTACAAAATGAAAACCAATTTCGGATTTCGGCGGTTTCGGCGGCTATAGCGTCAACAATAGATCATGAGCCGAAAATGGAAAAATACAAGCATTAATAATAATAATAATAATAATAAAAGTCGTAAAAGAGCAGTAACCGTTAAAGCCATGAAAACCCGTTAAGCACACGAGCAACACCCACACAACAAATAAAGAAGAAGACAAAATAAAGTAAAATAAAACCGAATATTTTGTGGATGTGATAAAAAGAAGAAGAAAAGGCAAGAAAATAACAAACAGCCGCAAGAGCCAAAAATATTGGTAGTACAATGGTTTGGGCCCATAAATGGCATTATATATACAAAGACACACACACACACACACAACGAGCCATGTATTTTTTATGGGCTCTTGTGCGTTGGTTCATTCGTGCGTTTCTCAATGCTATTGATTTGTGACGCTGCCTAATCAAAAAAATAAAAAAAAATAAAAATATAAAAAAAATACGAAAATTCGAAAAAAACACCATAGAGCAAAGGTGTACAAAATTAAGGAACAGGCATAAAAAAAGCCAGAAAGCCATAAAGCGAAACGAGACGACAAAAATTGTCTGCTGTGAACCTGGCAAAGAGAACACTACCAGCTCCATAGATACGTAGATACATATGTGCATCCATAAGATACATATTCCTGCCAGCCGACGAGAGTTATTGTTATTGGCAATCCATTTGCAATGCCAAACTCAATCTAGGGCACATGAAGCCTCAAAAAAAAAATGAAGAAAAATAAAAGGAGAAAAGAACAAAATTCAAAAATCAAAACGTCAAATGTCAAACGTGTCCATAGCCCCAATGGCAATTGTTAGTCGCCTCTCCCCTCTTGCTACGACTTACACCGACTTTGCTGCCACTCTCTGTTTGACTATTGTCACACCTAAAATAAGACAAAACTAGTTTTTACTTTCCCAAAAAATATCTTATGGCTTCTACGTCATTTTCTTGCCTTTTCACTTGATTAACTTTTGCTGCTCGACGTGCCTTGGAAATACAATAGTTTCAAAATGTGATGATTCCCCCAACTGCTTCAATTGTTATTTATTTCAACCCTTTCCATTTATTTTTCTTTTATTTTTAAATGAAAATAAAAAAAATGTAAGTTTTATGTGCTTATTATATAATATTTTATACATGCTTAAATTTTATGATAATTTTGATAAGTAATCCGCAAATAAATAATTCAAATATATTATAATAAAATAAATAATTTAAATTAGTATTTAATAAATTTCGATCATCTTTCCAAAGGTAATAACTTGAAGCACTCGTAATATATAATAAATGATTTATAATTTGTCGTATACAGTGCGCATTTATCCGAACTTTCATTCGGATTTTAGATTAAATTTTTAAATATATATAGGAATAAGCATCAAAGTATATATTCCAAATGCTACTTTTATGAGCACAGATGTCTCTCAACTTGTTATTTCCAATACGTTTCTACATTATGGCTATTTATATGCCTTTTTTTGTGTTTCTGCGCCTTTTGTTTATTCATTTTATTTTACGGCCTGCATGCATTTTGAGTTTTATTTTAGATTTTTAAAATTTTGTTTTTTTTTTTTGTGTTTTAGGGCCACTTAGAGGCGAACATCGGCAACGGCGTCGGCGTCGGCGTCGGCGGCCAACAGACGCTGGAATCGGACTGAAAAACTGACGAACTGAGTGGATGACTGACTGATTGCCTGACGAACTAACAAAACTAACGATTCAAGCGGACCAAGCGATGGCATACACATAAGTACAAACAACAACAACAACAACAACGACTAGAAGAACAACAAAAAACAACAACAACCTCTTAAAAGGCTGGCAATGTCGAAGAAATACAATAATGGTCTCGGGTCTCCGTACCGGGGACCGGTCCTAAGTTTACTTTGCCTTTTTCACTTTTGATATTTTGACATTTTCATTTGACAGCTGATTGAAGGGCCGCATGAAGGCGATAGGAACGAGGGACGTTGGCGGTGGCGTGCGGTTCGATTTCGATCGATGTGTAAGCGGGGGGGGCGGGAGCGGGAGCGGAAGAGCGGTTCGGTACAGGAACGTTAGCGGTACCACGAAATGTTGACGCATTGCGACCATGTTGCTAGGTCCAATAGTAAAGGAGCGACGGTGTCAAGTGCTATACAGTGGAACAAAATGAAGCAATTAGAGAGAGGAAAATTATCTTGATATATACAAAAATACCCTTATCTATATATATATTTAAAACTATTCAACCTGACTGACTGATTGGCAATTCACGAGCAGACCAAACGGTAGAAGCTGTGAACCTGCAAATTTACCTATAGCTTCCAATAATATTATATTATTATAAAAATATAGTCAAAAATATATCGGGAATTGCATGAAGGCTACAAACATAGTGAACATTGTAGAATATCTTTAGTTTGATTTAATTATTTGAAATTTAGAGCCAGAGCCTAGCAACGTACACCGGTAGAGCTGGTAAGCCTATAAGGAATAAATTGATAATATAATTATATGTCTAGTTATATACTAATTCTAGTAAATATATAGTTGTGGTTACATTCGAGATATAACTGGAACCATGAAATTCTTTATGATTAAGATATAAATTAAGAAAATCAGTTCTTCGTTTGTGATCGAGTGAAATATAAACTGGGCTTCGTTTGTAAAGATAATCTAATTACAATCATTCTCTAAAAAGGTAAAATTTAAAGTTGAATTGTTACTCGATTTTGTTAATTCAAAACAGATTACAATATTTTGACATATAATTGTTCGAAAATTGAAATGCATTCAATTTTTTATTTAAGTAGTGAAATTATGTTATTTTATACATAGTTTTAACGAAAATAGAAAAATACATGTCGCAACATATATTTTTATCATTTATTTTAAAAATATCACATTGACAAAATTGACAAAATATCAATTGATTAATATTCTTTTCATTATTGATTTTGCTCTTAGTTTATAAAAGATTGTTATATTTAATTTAAATTGAAACTAATTTTTTTTAATTTCACAACAAATTATCTTTGTTATTTCATTGCGATTTGCTCCACTGTGCTCTGTAAGCAGTGCTAGCTTGAGGGGTCGACGGGGGCGTTAAGCGTTGCCCATATGAATATATGACATGTTTGTCGAAAATGTTCAAAGTTGTTTGGCTGTTGTTATTGTTATTGTTGTTATTATTGTTGGTTTGCTTTGCCTTGTGCCTGATGGATATGGAAATGGAGGTTAGGTGTTTCGTTGCTGCAGGCCAAGTTGAGCCTAATGGCGTCGTCAGCGTTTACTTTTAGCGTCAAGTGTCGCATATATACTTATACATACATGTTTGTATATATATATTGTTGTTTGTGTTGTCGTGCCTGGAGGTGTATATATATTATACATTTTTATTTTTGCTGTGTTTATCTAACTGCACTTGACAGTTGGTGAGCATTAGCCTGATTCAATTTACCTCATGAAAACCTTGCGCCCGCTCCCCAATCTCGAGAATCCGTCTTCGCCTTAATTCCACCTATATATTAAATGGCCGCCAGCTTCTTTGATTCAGGCTTTAATTGCCCAAAGCCTAAGAATTGTGACCTACGCTAATTATATGGCATATTGGGCCTTAACCTTAGCGTTAGGCTAATCGAAAGCATTTTCACTTTCACTCGACACTAATTGCGGGTGACTTTATTTACTTTGTTTCAGTTTTATTGGAGTGTGTATATATATGATCAACCTGACTGACTGATTGGCGATTCACGAGTAGGCCAAACGGTTGACGCTAGAAATATGCAATTTGTTTTCAATTTCAAAATGTTCTTAGTAAACCATTGAAAAAGGTTTCTTTCTTGTTTTTTCTTATTAAATTTTTTTCGAGCAGCACGTAGCAGCGCTCGCCGGGTTGAGCTAGCTTAATCTATATTAAATAACACTCTAAAACTCTTTAAGATTTTATAACCAATCAAGCTACTACGCTTAATTCAAAAACTTATGAAAAATGTCTCATGTATTGTATTTGTTGAATTGTGCTCGCATAATTCTTATTTTCACATTTATTTCAAAGTCAAGTCTTGTAATATGTCTACTTCTCTTTATACATATAAAGTGTACAAATAAATTTAAAATAATTGTAATTCCAGAAGTAAAACACCAAAAAACATAACTTTACAGCACTACAAAAACTCTAAGGAGGTCTAAAGAGGAGGTAGCACGGAATACACAATCCTGCCATCCTACTCCATCCGGCAGATGGACTAGAGAACAAATTACATTGCCATTTCCACGTTTGCACTCTTCCATGTATTTTGTTCTCCTGATTTGGGACTGGGACTGGAACTGGGTCTGGGTGTGGGTCTGGGTCCATGTTTGGTGGCTCTGCGTCGTGTTTTGTGTGATTCTTGAGTGCTTGAAAGCGCCGTAGGTCGTCGCCAGCTTCTGTGCCGCCGGGGTGCATACGAGTGAGTGCAATCAACAACAACAACTTAATGCATGGGATGCAGAGGGGAGTGGGGATGAGGTGTTCTCTCTTTCTCTCTGGGCGAGAGGTGGATCCGTGGCTGGACGAGCATTTGGAGTGGCGTTCAAAACGAATTTGCCACAGCACTTGAGCGCTTAACAAGCTGCCAAGAAGGACATGAACGAAGGATAGCGACGCTGGCCATGTAATATTAAAGGACAACAACAACAACAAGAGCAACTAAAATAACAACAACAACAACAACTAAAGCAGCAGCAGGCAGCGATAATAATGACGGCGAAAACAATTGCAACAACGGTAAACAAGGATTCGCTCGACACGCTCAGCACTTGAAGGCAGGCAACGCAAGGACCTCGCTCAGAATTTACCAAACAACTTCACAGTAGATGGGTGGGGTGAGGGTGAGGGTGAGGGTGGCAGGGCATCACGAAGAGTGCTCACTGTAGTAACACGCAATCACGCGCACTCCTCGCTGCGCTTAAAGGACACAGGACACAGGACACACACACGGGTGGCAGCAGTTGCCGTAGGGGTTGGACTTGGGGATGGGATCGGGATGGCAGTTGGGAGGTGGGAGTTGGTGTTGAGGTTGAGGCTTAGGTTGGGTTAGGTGTCGGGGTAGGTGAACTGCGAGGCTGTGCTCTTTGTTGATGTGTAATAAGCATTAATAGGGTGCTCACGGGGTCCTGGTGCTGGTACTGCTCCTGCTCCTTGTGCTCACTCATTCCTATGGCCGTTGTTATTGTTGTTGTTGCCGTTGACTATCATCCCAAAAGTTGTTTTTGTTTATCTGTCAACATGCAGCGGCGGCTGCACAAACAACTCTCAGACATTTAAGTTACCATGGGACCAAGTTATGCTAGATGAAAAATATGAGCAGATATGAAGGTGGTAACCTTTCATTCTATCTGCTTTATAGTGAGATGACTGTAGTAATTTACGAAAAATATACTGAATGTTTTATTTAGAATGAAGAAACGTTTAATAAACTATATTCAAGGTTAAACCTTAAGGCTGCAATCATAGTGATATTGTAGAACATTATAAGTTTGCTTTTTATTTTATTTATTTTTTTTGGAGTGAAGGCGTAGCAACGCGCGCTGGACAAGCTAGTAAACTATATTGTAATATTTACAATGGGAAAAATGTAGACAATGATTCATTTAGTACAAAAATATAATGATAAGTATTCTATTGACATAATGTACAAAAATTAGTAGTTATGGTTCGATTTCAATGAATTCCATATTATATGTATGTTTATGTGGTCTTCTGTGAATAAATGATACCGGTGGGTGGCACTCGGGTTTTATTGTAAACAAAATTCTTAATAATAGTGCGATTTTAATCCAATTTAAAATTTGTGTATGATCGGTCATGAGAACACTTTTTTCCCGATCAAACTTTTAGGTCATTGTAGAATATGATTAGTTAATTTCTGGTTTCTATACATTATATCTAAATGTTATCCACTGTGCCATGTCAGCATCATCAGTCAGCCAGTTGCTAAACCGACGTCATTCCATCCCTATTCGCAAACTGAAATCCCAATTTCTATCAACAACTCCAATGCTATTCCCGTTCCCATTAGCGATTTCGTCTTTTCGGATGACGATGATAATGATAATGATACAGACATATGACGATAATCATGCTGATGATAATAATGATGAGAATAAGAATGATGAGAATGACGTTGGCAACGTCGCAGCGCAGCGCGTGTGAGAAATCATCTTTTTAATTTTCACAATCAAATGTTTTTGTTATTATTTTGTGTTTCTCCGCCTCATTCTCATTTTCCAATGTGGGTAGAAGGGGTTGTGCTGGACGGGGGGTATACGGCGGCAGCTGGCCAAAATGGTAGCTGTCGTGGTGAGGCGGAGGCGGGGGCAGGGGATTGCCCAGTCGAGACTCACGAGTTTTGTTTTGTGGTTTATTACACGCAAATAAATTAAATTTATGTTTGTTTCCATTTCCATGCAGTCACCTCAAACCGTTCTCCCCCCTCTCCTTTCCCATCACCATCCTACCTTGCCCCTGTTGCCGTGTGCGCACATTTGTTTCCATTTGGGTTGTAATATTTTTTTTATTTTTCTTTTTTCCTTTTCTATGCGATTTTCCCAAACACTTTTCCCACTACCCCTCACCAGTGCCTCTTTATCTATCTCTGTCTCACTCTCACTCACTCTCAATCCCTCACTCTCTCTCACTCTCAATCTCCCACACTTTTATTCTTTATTTTTTGATTGTCTGCAGCTCTTTATTAATTTGATCATTTCATGATTGCTGTTGTTATTGTTGTTGTCGTTGTTGTAATTAACCTTTTGTCTTTTGCCGTTGCTCATTTGTCCGCTTTGCTCTATTTGCCTGTCCATTTTCCATTTCCATTTCCACTTTCACTTTCCCTTTTCCCTTTTAGCCCGTTGCCAATGCAGTGCCAGGCATAAGGTCTCTGAGAGGGTTCCATTGTGCTTAGGACCAACTCCAACCCTCCATCTCCCAATTGTCCCAAGGGTCAAACCCTTACCATTGACCATTGTTGTTGCTTGACTTTGTTGGCTCTTTGTCGGCAAGGATGGTCACACGGAAAACTCTTTTTAGTGGATAATTATGCACTTGACATTTGATGAGGGCGTCTCCCTCTATTAATATATCAGCAACTTTTTCTTTCTGGATTACCTGTTATGTAGTTCCCCTGGATAACCTTCACATGTAATTATCACAGCTGTATGATAACCCCCAAAGATTGTGGAAATGTTTTTAAAAGATTTTTATATTATATATTTACAAAGTTAAATGCGATTTGATTCCAAATATTAAATGACCTGGGAAATTTTATACATGTTGTCTGAGGTCTTAAACTTCTTCTGAGATATTAATATTATATTTTTAATCTATTAAGGAGGCTCTTATATGTAATATCATGTTTAATTGTGGATTCAAAGTCGAATCATTATAAAATGTAATGTGCTGTATAATTATATATATAATTTTCTTACATGTATATACATTTTTACTAGCAAAACAATATTTGATTAAATTAAAAAACATGGTAATTTGGAATACAACAGAAAATTTTAGATTGTATTATGGATTTTCATTGTAGACATAATAATTACATTATTTCTAATGTAAAATTGTTAAGTTTCTTATTTGTTTATTTTATTTATTTTATTTACCAAATATTTTCTTCTTTTGAACCACTTTGCCTCTCAATACTTAAATCTCATTCTATTTTGAGATAACAATTTAATGACTTAAACTTGGAAAAATTAATTAAAATTTCACGCATGTGATAAAAGGAATTATGTCATCAGCATTAACATTTTGTTCGCTTAATTTTGTTTAAGAAATCTGAATTTCTTAAATTTATTAACGTCTTTATTTTATGCTCAACATTTTAATTCTTATATAAATTTACATTAACATTTTCATTTCTTTTTTGCGCCAATTGAGCATTAAAAAGCTGAGGAGAAACCAAACGCAGAGAAACTCATTAAAATTTTACGAACTTGGGCGCAGTTTTTCACATTTTATGACTTTTGCGAGCGTCTTGTTTTCCGGGTCTCCAGCACTTTGTCTAATTTCATAGCAAAAACGACGTTCAAGGACCTTAAAACAAATTCCAAATTTTAATCACGTTACGTTTTTTAATTGTTCCCCCGCGGCATGCTCATTTAAAAGAACCTCCTCCGTTCACATTCCCATTCCCAATCCTATTCCTGTTCCAACTCCCATTCCCATTTCCCAATTTTGCTTCAAAGTTTCCTTTTGTAATTGAGACCTTGGCATGCGTGTGATGAATTCTCGTTTGCCTATTTAAAATAGGCAGAAATTACCCCAAACTTTTATTGGTTCTCGTATTTTCTAAGAGTTTCTGCAAGATATTTTTATCTTCTGCTTCTGGTTTTTTTTTATTTCCATTTGATTTTCAATAATTGCAAGAGTATTTTACGAGGACATTTGCCGCCATGTCAGCAATTTAAAAAGCAGCCTCAAGCAATTTAAAGGCTCTAAAATCTATAAAAATACCACGAAGACATCTGACACCCCACCCGTTCCCCCTTCCCATCAATATAGTATACATATTATATATCCGCGGGTTAGACCTCGAAAGCCTGGCCAAGGATGCAATTATTCTGATGCGAATTGCCTATTAACTGACAAATAGCTCTATTTGAGACGGATGAGTCACTTTTAATGCTGACATAAGCTTATTAGCGATACATGGCTTGTAAACATGTAAATTTATTGCTACTTATTTTGCAAACACTGAGAGAAATTGTGAGCTAATATTACAAATTAATAATTTTAATAATATTGAAATATTAGTCAGCTTAAAAAATTGTAAATATAAATATCTATATCTATATCTATATCTATATCTATATCTATATCTATATCTATATCTATATCTATATCTATATCTATATCTATATCTATATCTATATCTATATCTATATCTATATCTATATCTATATCTATATCTATATCTATATCTATATCTATATCTATATCTATATCTATATCTATATCTATATCTATATCTATATCTATATCTATATCTATATCTATATCTATATCTATATCTATATCTATATCTATATCTATATAATTTCGCTAAGTGTATTCACAACTATGGAGATTTATACAGAAAGCTTAGCCAGCTTTTATGCTTAAATTTCTTTATACTCAGTTAAAGTTAATGTATTGTCAAGATTAATTTAATTACTGCTAATTAACAGTTAAATTGAATTCTCTTTTATAGCACATGTGTCATAAATTTTATATTTACTTATTTGCAATTCATAAAGGAAATAATTGTATCTGATCTGGAAATTCATTTCTGTGAAAATGATTTTCAATTATATTCTTAATTGTGTCAAACGCAGACATACAGACATTTTAAAATAAATGAAATGTTTTTCTAATTGAATGCATTTTCAATCCTACATAATATAGAAAACATATATTGTTAATATAAAGAAGTTTTCTCTACATTTGTATCCATTTATCCAGAGACTGATCTCTTATTAAGTAAACTATTTTACTATTTGGTGACCTTCTAAGAACTCCTGTTCGCCTGGTACTTTTTGGCAATTTTGTATGCTCTCAGAGTTTCCTAAAGAAGTTTTCTCTACATTTTTATCCAGAGACTGATCTCTTATTAAGTAAACTATTTTACTATTTGGTGACCTTCTAAGAACTCCTTTTCGCCTGGTACTTTTTGGCAATTTTGTATGCTCTCAGAGTTCCCTAAAGAATTTTCCCCTATATTTTTATCCAGAGACTGTTCTCTTATTAAGTAAACTATTTTACTATTTGGTGACCTTCTAAGAACTCCTGTTCGCCTGGTACTTTTTGGCAATTTTGTATGCTCTCAGAGTTTCCTAAAGAAGTTTTCTCTACATTTTTATCCAGAGACTGATCTCTTATTAAGTAAACTATTTTACTATTTGGTGACCTTCTAAGAACTCCTGTTTGCCTGGTACTTTTTGGCAATTTTGTATGCTCTCAGAGTTTCCTAAAGAAGTTTTCTCTACATTTTTATCCAGAGACTGTTCTCTTATTAAGTACACTATTTTACTATTTGGTGACCTTCTAAGAACTCCTGTTTGCCTGGTACTTTATGGCAATTTTGTATGCTCTCAGAGTTCCCTAAAGAATTTTGCTCTACCTTTTTATCCAGAGACTGTTCTCTTATTAAGTAAACTATTTTACCATGTGGTGACCTTCTAAGAACTCCTGCTTGCCTGGTACTTTATGGCAATTTTGTATGCACTCAGAGAACCCTAAAGAATTTTCCCCTATATTTTTATCCAGAGACTGTTCTCTTATTAAGTAAACTATTTTACTATTTGGTGACCTTCTAAGAACTCCTGCTTCGCCTGGTACTTTTTGGCAATTTTGTATGCTCTCAGAGTTTCCTAAAGAAGTTTTCTCTACATTTTTATCCAGAGACTGTTCTCTTATTAAGTAAACTATTTTACTATTTGGTGACCTTCTAAGAACTCCTGCTTGCCTGGTACTTTTTGGCAATTTTGTATGCTCTCAGAGTTCCCTAAAGAATTTTCCCCTATATTTTTATCCAGAGACTGTTCTCTTATTAAGTAAACTATTTTACTATTTGGTGACCTTCTAAGAACTCCTGCTTGCCTGGTACTTTTTGGCAATTTTGTATGCTCTCAGAGTTTCCTAAAGAAGTTTTCTCTACATTTTTATCCAGAGACTGTTCTCTTATTAAGTAAACTATTTTACTATTTGGTGACCTTCTAAGAACTCCTGTTCGCCTGGTACTTTTTGGCAATTTTGTATGCTCTCAGAGTTTCCTAAAGAAGTTTTCTCTACATTTTTATCCAGAGACTGTTCTCTTATTAAGTAAACTATTTTACCATGTGGTGACCTTCTAAGAACTCCTGCTTGCCTGGTACTTTATGGCAATTTTGTATGCACTCAGAGAACCCTAAAGAATTTTCCCCTATATTTTTATCCAGAGACTGTTCTCTTATTAAGTAAACTATTTTACCATGTGGTGACCTTCTAAGAACTCCTGTTTGCCTGGTACTTTATGGCAATTTTGTATGCACTCAGAGAATCCTAAAGAATTTTCCCCTATATTTTTATCCAGAGACTGTTCTCTTATTAAGTAAACTATTTTACTATTTGGTGACCTTCTAAGAACTCCTGCTTGCCTGGTACTTTATGGCAATTTTGTATGCACTCAGAGAACCCTAAAGAATTTTCCCCTATATTTTTATCCAGAGACTGTTCTCTTATTAAGTAAACTATTTTACTATTTGGTGACCTTCTAAGAACTCCTGTTCGCCTGGTACTTTTTGGCAATTTTGTATGCTCTCAGAGTTCCCTAAAGAATTTTGCTCTACCTTTTTATCCAGAGACTGTTCTCTTATTAAGTAAACTATTTTACCATGTGGTGACCTTCTAAGAACTCCTGCTTGCCTGGTACTTTATGGCAATTTTGTATGCACTCAGAGTACCCTAAAGAATTTTCCCCTATATTTTTATCCAGAGACTGTTCTCTTATTAAGTAAACTATTTTACTATTTGGTGACCTTCTAAGAACTCCTGTTCGCCTGGTACTTTTTGGCAATTTTGTATGCTCTCAGAGTTTCCTAAAGAAGTTTTCTCTACATTTTTATCCAGAGACTGTTCTCTTATTAAGTAAACTATTTTACTATTTGGTGACCTTCTAAGAACTCCTGTTCGCCTGGTACTTTTTGGCAATTTTGTATGCTCTCAGAGTTTCCTAAAGAAGTTTTCTCTATATTTTTATCCAGAGACTGTTCTCTTATTAAGTAAACTATTTTACTATTTGGTGACCTTCTAAGAACTCCTGTTCGCCTGGTACTTTATGGCAATTTTGTATGCTCTCAGAGTTTCCTAAAGAATTTTCTCTACATTTTTATCCAGAGACTGTTCTCTTATTAAGTAAACTATTTTACTATTTGGTGACCTTCTAAGAACTCCTGTTTGCCTGGTACTTTATGGCAATTTTGTATGCACTCAGAGTTCCCTAAAGAATTTTGCTCTACCTTTTTATCCAGAGACTGTTCTCTTATTAAGTAAACTATTTTACCATGTGGTGACCTTCTAAGAACTCCTGCTTGCCTGGTACTTTATGGCAATTTTGTATGCACTCAGAGAACCCTAAAGAATTTTCCCCTATATTTTTATCCAGAGACTGTTCTCTTATTAAGTAAACTATTTTACTATTTGGTGACCTTCTAAGAACTCCTGTTCGCCTGGTACTTTTTGGCAATTTTGTATGCTCTCAGAGTTCCCTAAAGAATTTTGCTCTACATTTTTATCCAGAGACTGTTCTCTTATTAAGTAAACTATTTTACTATTTGGTGACCTTCTAAGAACTCCTGCTTGCCTGGTACTTTATGGCAATTTTGTATGCTCTCAGAGAACCCTAAAGAATTTTCCCCTATATTTTTATCCAGAGACTGTTCTCTTATTAAGTAAACTATTTTACTATTTGGTGACCTTCTAAGAACTCCTGCTTGCCTGGTACTTTATGGCAATTTTGTATGCACTCAGAGAACCCTAAAGAATTTTCCCCTATCTTTTTATCCAGAGACTGTTCTCTTATTAAGTAAACTATTTTACCATGTGGTGACCTTCTAAGAACTCCTGCTTGCCTGGTACTTTATGGCAATTTTGTATGCACTCAGAGAACCCTAAAGAATTTTCCCCTATATTTTTATCCAGAGACTGTTCTCTTATTAAGTAAACTATTTTACTATTTGGTGACCTTCTAAGAACTCCTGCTTGCCTGGTACTTTATGGCAATTTTGTATGCACTCAGAGAACCCTAAAGAATTTTCCCCTATATTTTTATCCAGAGACTGTTCTCTTATTAAGTAAACTATTTTACTATTTGGTGACCTTCTAAGAACTCCTGCTTGCCTGGTACTTTTTGGCAATTTTGTATGCTCTCAGAGTTCCCTAAAGAATTTTGCTCTACCTTTTTATCCAGAGACTGTTCTCTTATTAAGTAAACTATTTTACCATGTGGTGACCTTCTAAGAACTCCTGCTTGCCTGGTACTTTATGGCAATTTTGTATGCACTCAGAGAACCCTAAAGAATTTTCCCCTATATTTTTATCCAGAGACTGTTCTCTTATTAAGTAAACTATTTTACTATTTGGTGACCTTCTAAGAACTCCTGTTCGCCTGGTACTTTTTGGCAATTTTGTATGCTCTCAGAGTTTCCTAAAGAATTTTCCTCTATATTTTTATCCAGAGACTGTTCTCTTATTAAGTAAACTATTTTACTATTTGGTGACCTTCTAAGAACTCCTGCTTGCCTGGTACTTTATGGCAATTTTGTATGCTCTCAGAGTTCCCTAAAGAATTTTGCCCTATATTTTTATCCAGAGACTGTTCTCTTATTAAGTAAACTATTTTACCATGTGGTGACCTTCTAAGAACTCCTGCTTGCCTGGTACTTTATGGCAATTTTGTATGCACTCAGAGAACCCTAAAGAATTTTCCCCTATATTTTTATCCAGAGACTGTTCTCTTATTAAGTAAACTATTTTACCATGTGGTGACCTTCTAAGAACTCCTGCTTGCCTGGTACTTTATGGCAATTTTGTATGCTCTCAGAGTTTCCTAAAGAATTTTCCTCTACATTTTTATCCAGAGACTGTTCTCTTATTAAGTAAACTATTTTACTATTTGGTGACCTTCTAAGAACTCCTGCTTCGCCTGGTACTTTTTGGCAATTTTGTATGCTCTCAGAGTTTCCTAAAGAAGTTTTCTCTACATTTTTATCCAGAGACTGTTCTCTTATTAAGTAAACTATTTTACTATTTGGTGACCTTCTAAGAACTCCTGCTTGCCTGGTACTTTATGGCAATTTTGTATGCACTCAGAGTTTCCTAAAGAAGTTTTCTCTACATTTTTATCCAGAGACTGTTCTCTTATTAAGTAAACTATTTTACTATTTGGTGACCTTCTAAGAACTCCTGCTTCGCCTGGTACTTTATGGCAATTTTGTATGCTCTCAGAGTTCCCTAAAGAATTTTGCCCTACCTTTTTATCCAGAGACTGTTCTCTTATTAAGTAAACTATTTTACTATTTGGTGACCTTCTAAGAACTCCTGCTTGCCTGGTACTTTATGGCAATTTTGTATGCACTCAGAGAACCCTAAAGAATTTTGCCCTATATTTTTATCCAGAGACTGTTCTCTTATTAAGTAAACTATTTTACTATTTGGTGACCTTCTAAGAACTCCTGTTTGCCTGGTACTTTATGGCAATTTTGTATGCACTCAGAGAACCCTAAAGAATTTTCCCCTATATTTTTATCCAGAGACTGTTCTCTTATTAAGTAAACTATTTTACTATTTGGTGACCTTCTAAGAACTCCTGTTTGCCTGGTACTTTATGGCAATTTTGTATGCTCTCAGAGTTCCCTAAAGAATTTTGCTCTACCTTTTTATCCAGAGACTGTTCTCTTATTAAGTAAACTATTTTACTATTTGGTGACCTTCTAAGAACTCCTGCTTGCCTGGTACTTTATGGCAATTTTGTATGCACTCAGAGAACCCTAAAGAATTTTCCCCTATATTTTTATCCAGAGACTGTTCTCTTATTAAGTAAACTATTTTACTATTTGGTGACCTTCTAAGAACTCCTGCTTGCCTGGTACTTTATGGCAATTTTGTATGCACTCAGAGTTCCCTAAAGAATTTTCTCTACATTTTTATCCAGAGACTGTTCTCTTATTAAGTAAACTATTTTACTATTTGGTGACCTTCTAAGAACTCCTGCTTGCCTGGTACTTTATGGCAATTTTGTATGCACTCAGAGAACCCTAAAGAATTTTCCCCTATATTTTTATCCAGAGACTGTTCTCTTATTAAGTAAACTATTTTACTATTTGGTGACCTTCTAAGAACTCCTGTTCGCCTGGTACTTTTTGGCAATTTTGTATGCTCTCAGAGTTCCCTAAAGAAGTTTTCTCTACATTTTTATCCAGAGACTGTTCTCTTATTAAGTAAACTATTTTACTATTTGGTGACCTTCTAAGAACTCCTGCTTGCCTGGTACTTTATGGCAATTTTGTATGCACTCAGAGTTCCCTAAAGAATTTTCCCCTATATTTTTATCCAGAGACTGTTCTCTTATTAAGTAAACTATTTTACTATTTGGTGACCTTCTAAGAACTCCTGCTTCGCCTGGTACTTTATGGCAATTTTGTATGCACTCAGAGAACCCTAAAGAATTTTCCCCTATATTTTTATCCAGAGACTGTTCTCTTATTAAGTAAACTATTTTACTATGTGGTGACCTTCTAAGAACTCCTGCTTGCCTGGTACTTTATGGCAATTTTGTATGCACTCAGAGAACCCTAAAGAATTTTCCCCTATATTTTTATCCAGAGACTGTTCTCTTATTAAGTAAACTATTTTACTATTTGGTGACCTTCTAAGAACTCCTGCTTGCCTGGTACTTTATGGCAATTTTGTATGCACTCAGAGAACCCTAAAGAATTTTCCCCTATATTTTTATCCAGAGACTGTTCTCTTATTAAGTAAACTATTTTACTATTTGGTGACCTTCTAAGAACTCCTGCTTGCCTGGTACTTTTTGGCAATTTTGTATGCTCTCAGAGTTCCCTAAAGAATTTTGCTCTACCTTTTTATCCAGAGACTGTTCTCTTATTAAGTAAACTATTTTACCATGTGGTGACCTTCTAAGAACTCCTGCTTGCCTGGTACTTTATGGCAATTTTGTATGCACTCAGAGAACCCTAAAGAATTTTCCCCTATATTTTTATCCAGAGACTGTTCTCTTATTAAGTAAACTATTTTACTATTTGGTGACCTTCTAAGAACTCCTGCTTGCCTGGTACTTTATGGCAATTTTGTATGCACTCAGAGAACCCTAAAGAATTTTCCCCTACATTTTTATCCAGAGACTGTTCTCTTATTAAGTAAACTATTTTACTATTTGGTGACCTTCTAAGAACTCCTGCTTGCCTGGTACTTTATGGCAATTTTGTATGCTCTCAGAGTTCCCTAAAGAATTTTGCTCTACCTTTTTATCCAGAGACTGTTCTCTTATTAAGTAAACTATTTTACTATTTGGTGACCTTCTAAGAACTCCTGCTTGCCTGGTACTTTATGGCAATTTTGTATGCACTCAGAGAACCCTAAAGAATTTTCCCCTATATTTTTATCCAGAGACTGTTCTCTTATTAAGTAAACTATTTTACTATGTGGTGACCTTCTAAGAACTCCTGCTTGCCTGGTACTTTATGGCAATTTTGTATGCACTCAGAGTACCCTAAAGAATTTTCTCCTATATTTTTATCCAGAGACTGTTCTCTTATTAAGTAAACTATTTTACTATTTGGTGACCTTCTAAGAACTCCTGCTTGCCTGGTACTTTATGGCAATTTTGTATGCACTCAGAGAACCCTAAAGAATTTTCCCCTATATTTTTATCCAGAGACTGTTCTCTTATTAAGTAAACTATTTTACTATTTGGTGACCTTCTAAGAACTCCTGTTTGCCTGGTACTTTATGGCAATTTTGTATGCTCTCAGAGTTCCCTAAAGAATTTTCTCCTATATTTTTATCCAGAGACTGTTCTCTTATTAAGTAAACTATTTTACTATTTGGTGACCTTCTAAGAACTCCTGCTTGCCTGGTACTTTATGGCAATTTTGTATGCACTCAGAGAACCCTAAAGAATTTTCCCCTATATTTTTATCCAGAGACTGTTCTCTTATTAAGTAAACTATTTTACTATTTGGTGACCTTCTAAGAACTCCTGCTTGCCTGGTACTTTATGGCAATTTTGTATGCACTCAGAGTTCCCTAAAGAATTTTCTCTACCTTTTTATCCAGAGACTGTTCTCTTATTAAGTAAACTATTTTACTATTTGGTGACCTTCTAAGAACTCCTGCTTGCCTGGTACTTTATGGCAATTTTGTATGCTCTCAGAGTTCCCTAAAGAATTTTGCTCTACATTTTTATCCAGAGACTGTTCTCTTATTAAGTAAACTATTTTACTATTTGGTGACCTTCTAAGAACTCCTGCTTGCCTGGTACTTTATGGCAATTTTGTATGCACTCAGAGAACCCTAAAGAATTTTCCCCTATATTTTTATCCAGAGACTGTTCTCTTATTAAGTAAACTATTTTACTATTTGGTGACCTTCTAAGAACTCCTGTTTGCCTGGTACTTTATGGCAATTTTGTATGCACTCAGAGTTCCCTAAAGAATTTTCTCCTATATTTTTATCCAGAGACTGTTCTCTTATTAAGTAAACTATTTTACTATTTGGTGACCTTCTAAGAACTCCTGTTTGCCTGGTACTTTATGGCAATTTTGTATGCACTCAGAGATCCCTAAAGAATTTTCCCCTATATTTTTATCCAGAGACTGTTCTCTTATTAAGTAAACTATTTTACTATTTGGTGACCTTCTAAGAACTCCTGTTTGCCTGGTACTTTATGGCAATTTTGTATGCACTCAGAGAACCCTAAAGAATTTTCCTCTATATTTTTATCCAGAGACTGTTCTCTTATTAAGTAAACTATTTTACTATTTGGTGACCTTCTAAGAACTCCTGTTTGCCTGGTACTTTATGGCAATTTTGTATGCTCTCAGAGTTCCCTAAAGAATTTTGCTCTACCTTTTTATCCAGAGACTGTTCTCTTATTAAGTAAACTATTTTACTATTTGGTGACCTTCTAAGAACTCCTGCTTGCCTGGTACTTTATGGCAATTTTGTATGCACTCAGAGAACCCTAAAGAATTTTCCCCTATATTTTTATCCAGAGACTGTTCTCTTATTAAGTAAACTATTTTACTATTTGGTGACCTTCTAAGAACTCCTGCTTGCCTGGTACTTTATGGCAATTTTGTATGCACTCAGAGTTCCCTAAAGAATTTTCTCCTATATTTTTATCCAGAGACTGTTCTCTTATTAAGTAAACTATTTTACTATTTGGTGACCTTCTAAGAACTCCTGCTTGCCTGGTACTTTATGGCAATTTTGTATGCTCTCAGAGATCCCTAAAGAATTTTCCCCTATATTTTTATCCAGAGACTGTTCTCTTATTAAGTAAACTATTTTACTATTTGGTGACCTTCTAAGAACTCCTGCTTGCCTGGTACTTTATGGCAATTTTGTATGCACTCAGAGAACCCTAAAGAATTTTCCCCTATATTTTTATCCAGAGACTGTTCTCTTATTAAGTAAACTATTTTACTATTTGGTGACCTTCTAAGAACTCCTGCTTGCCTGGTACTTTATGGCAATTTTGTATGCACTCAGAGATCCCTAAAGAATTTTCCCCTATATTTTTATCCAGAGACTGTTCTCTTATTAAGTAAACTATTTTACTATTTGGTGACCTTCTAAGAACTCCTGTTTGCCTGGTACTTTATGGCAATTTTGTATGCTCTCAGAGTTCCCTAAAGAATTTTGCCCTACCTTTTTATCCAGAGACTGTTCTCTTATTAAGTAAACTATTTTACTATTTGGTGACCTTCTAAGAACTCCTGCTTGCCTGGTACTTTATGGCAATTTTGTATGCTCTCAGAGATCCCTAAAGAATTTTCCCCTATATTTTTATCCAGAGACTGTTCTCTTATTAAGTAAACTATTTTACTATTTGGTGACCTTCTAAGAACTCCTGCTTGCCTGGTACTTTATGGCAATTTTGTATGCTCTCAGAGATCCCTAAAGAATTTTCCCCTATATTTTTATCCAGAGACTGTTCTCTTATTAAGTAAACTATTTTACTATTTGGTGACCTTCTAAGAACTCCTGCTTGCCTGGTACTTTATGGCAATTTTGTATGCTCTCAGAGTTCCCTAAAGAATTTTCCCCTACATTTTTATCCAGAGACTGTTCTCTTATTAAGTAAACTATTTTACTATTTGGTGACCTTCTAAGAACTCCTGCTTGCCTGGTACTTTTTGGCAATTTTGTATGCTCTCAGAGTTCCCTAAAGAATTTTCCCCTATATTTTTATCCAGAGACTGTTCTCTTATTAAGTAAACTATTTTACTATTTGGTGACCTTCTAAGAACTCCTGCTTGCCTGGTACTTTATGGCAATTTTGTATGCACTCAGAGATCCCTAAAGAATTTTCCCCTATATTTTTATCCAGAGACTGTTCTCTTATTAAGTAAACTATTTTACTATTTGGTGACCTTCTAAGAACTCCTGCTTGCCTGGTACTTTATGGCAATTTTGTATGCACTCAGAGTTCCCTAAAGAATTTTCCCCTACATTTTTATCCAGAGACTGTTCTCTTATTAAGTAAACTATTTTACTATTTGGTGACCTTCTAAGAACTCCTGCTTGCCTGGTACTTTTTGGCAATTTTGTATGCACTCAGAGATCCCTAAAGAATTTTCCCCTATATTTTTATCCAGAGACTGTTCTCTTATTAAGTAAACTATTTTACTATTTGGTGACCTTCTAAGAACTCCTGCTTGCCTGGTACTTTATGGCAATTTTGTATGCTCTCAGAGTTTCCTAAAGAATTTTGCTCTACCTTTTTATCCAGAGACTGTTCTCTTATTAAGTAAACTATTTTACCATGTGGTGACCTTCTAAGAACTCCTGTTTGCCTGGTACTTTATGGCAATTTTGTATGCACTCAGAGAACCCTAAAGAATTTTCCCCTATATTTTTATCCAGAGACTGTTCTCTTATTAAGTAAACTATTTTACTATTTGGTGACCTTCTAAGAACTCCTGTTTGCCTGGTACTTTATGGCAATTTTGTATGCACTCAGAGAACCCTAAAGAATTTTCCCCTATATTTTTATCCAGAGACTGATCTCTTATTAAGTAAACTATTTTACTATTTGGTGACCTTCTAAGAACTCCTGTTTGCCTGGTACTTTATGGCAATTTTGTATGCACTCAGAGAACCCTAAAGAATTTTCCCCTATATTTTTATCCAGAGACTGTTCTCTTATTAAGTAAACTATTTTACCATGTGGTGACCTTCTAAGAACTCCTGCTTGCCTGGTACTTTATGGCAATTTTGTATGCACTCAGAGAACCCTAAAGAATTTTCCCCTATATTTTTATGCAGAGACTGTTCTCTTATTAAGTAAACTATTTTACTATTTGGTGACCTTCTAAGAACTCCTGTTTGCCTGGTACTTTTTGGCAATTTTGTATGCACTCAGAGTTCCCTAAAGAATTTTGCTCTACCTTTTTATCCAGAGACTGTTCTCTTATTAAGTAAACTATTTTACTATTTGGTGACCTTCTAAGAACTCCTGTTCGCCTGGTACTTTAATATATATATATAATAATCTATCTATATCAATATCTATATCTATATCTATATCTATATCTATATCTATATCTATATCTATATCTATATCTATATCTATATCTATATCTATATCTATATCTATATCTATATCTATATCTATATCTATATCTATATCTATATCTATATCTATATCTATATCTATATCTATATCTATATCTATATCTATATCTATATCTATATCTATATCTATATCTATATCTATATCTATATCTATATCTATATCTATATCTATATCTATATCTATATCTATAATTTCTCTTAGTGTA